>CM033642.1:81630444-82163188 GCA_019512145.1 Engystomops pustulosus | reverse complement strand
TGGCTGATGTACTGGGGGTTCTGACTGGCTATATGATTGCAGGGGCTGGCAAAGTATTGGGGGCAGGTGCAGGTAGGGCTTATATACTGGGGGCAGGGTGGCAGGTATATACTGGGGGGGGGCAGGGAGTGTCAGGCTATAATACTGAGGGGCAGAGGCTAGCAGGCTAATATACTGGGGGGGGACAGGGGATAGCAGGCTTAATACTGGGGGCGGGTTCTGCAGGCTTATATATACATGGGGGGCGGCAGGGGCTAGCAAGCTATATACTGGGGACACGTAGCTGGCCAGGCTATATACTGGGGGGGCGGCAGGGGTTCATTTCTCAACCTCGGACTTCTACCAAAGTCAATAGGTGTTTTGGTCAATGGCAGTAGTATTTGTCTATAAAATTAGGATCTGTCTTATACTCTGGTCGTCTTATCACTTGATTAAATAAGGATTTCTAAAAAAACCTGTCCTCCCATAACTTAATAGACCTCCTTTCTCTGTGCCCGTGTTGTGAGGTCCAATTCATGTCCATTACATCCAACAGTAAGGGCGTTTCCATCCTCGTGAGAAACTGCATAAGAACATTTGAGATTTGAGGTTTTTCTTTCTATTCCGCATAAGGTCTTACATAACGAGCTAGATAAACGTTTTGTCAAAATTTAATTCCAAATATACTTAGATTTTGTTTTACCTCAAGTGAAGATGCTTTAAAGGAAACCGTCACCATGGACCTATTCATTTGCACTAAAGAAAGATGTTAAAGCCTCATGACACGCAGTGCAAATCTGCTCTCTGCCTTTTTAAGCCATTTGTATTACAATATAATTGTGTGTTTTAACTTACAACTTGCCCCTGACATCCTGGGTAGTCACAGGGGCTGGACTTTGGTTTGCATGCATTTCAAAAAAACAAACATGTGACTGTTGAGACTGGGCGTCTCCATTCTTTGTGCTCCTTATAGCTTGTCCCCTCCCACACTGATTGTCAGATGACCAGGCTGTTGACCTCTCAGAAGAAAGCAGGAGGAGGAGCGTAAGAGAACAAAGGTGGGGCAAAGCTCTGAGGAGTAAACAGACAAGTCACTGTTGTATTGAAATGCCTCCACCAATCCAAGACCCTGTGACTACCCCAGCGATTTCTGCAGGGAGAGAGTTATAGCACACCCAAGTATATTGTAATGCAAATGCTTGGAAAAGGGCGAAGAGAGGCAGTTTGCACTGCAGTGTCATGGGCTTTTAAATCTGTCTTTAGTGAAAAATGAGAGGTCCCTGGGGACAGGTCCCTTTAAAGGCTTGCAAAAGCGGATTTGAATAGTTTGAGGACTGAAAAATGTTGAAATGGGGGGACTTGTGGGGAGGTCTAAAAAAACAGAACTATTAACTCCTTACACGTTTTTAACCTTTTTAAAAACTATTAAAGTTTCTAATTGTTCCGTGTGGCAGTTCTGTGGAGGGCTAGTTTACTGCGTAAACAGATTTTACTTTTTCCAGGACGGTATTATTTTCCTGCCGCGTAACTGGGAGAATGTGGGGGAAATGTGCGAAAAACGCAATTTGCGTCACTTCTTGCGTGATGCCATCTACTGTTACATCTACTTTCTTTCCGACACTTTTAAAAAAGCATGCCCAAAAAAAATATATCTTTGACACTATACACTTTTCAACTTCGGTGTAGGAGCTGTGTAAGGACGTCCTGATTGAAGAGGAGATGTGACAGGATGTTTTTATGCTACTACTTTGAGGACTATGTGACCTTTTGATACTCTTTTATCCATTATTGGGTTCACCACAGGAATCACCGTTATTGTATTTGATACCATTGGCCATTTTTGGACGACAGGGCAATGCCCGAGCAGGATTTGTTGATTTTATCTGTTTATTTAGGTTTTATAACGGTGCTAGGGAAAGGGGTGTTTTTTTTAATTCTTTTTTAACATTTTAACTATTTTGAGAGCTTCAAGGGTCTTTACCCAAAACAAACTTCCTACTATATACTGCAATACTACTACAACCAATCCTACTTATACTGCAATACTATAACAAATCTGCAGACGCCATACACAAGACTCGGGGGCGTATGGCAGTGATGTTTTTGCGCTCCCCAATGGACACCACAGGGAGTGGCAATCACAAACAGATGGTCCATACCCACGATAGCACGGTCTTTACCAAAGAGTTAACACCAACTAGCACAGCCCACACCATATGGGGAATATTTATCAGGGCCTCTGCGCCCATTCGGACAAGGAAGCCCGTGAAATAAGTGCAAATGCTAGGCTTATTCTAGCAACTTGGACAATTATCTTCTCCCAATCGACATACTCGCTGCAGCGGCGAACTTTCACATGGTGATAGGAGCGGGACGGCCTGCGTTTATTTCTATGCAAGGACTATTGAGAACGAGCGCTCCGAATATGTTAAAATCCCCCCCAATTCGTGAATGACAAGGGTTTGACCACATAAGCCCTCTTATACAGCATTCGTGCTCTGCCCCATCCTTGTTAAAGTGAGCAGAGCGAGAGATTAAAGCACCTATTAAACAGTGATGCAAATCTTTACAGAGCGAGGCCCAGACATACAACAAATAAGTGTAAGTTTATTATGTGAATGTTCATTTAACAACTTTCAATCATACCAGCACTCCTGAGGACACTGATTATGCAAATGACTGAAAGCAGGGGCAAAGTTTGGGCACACCTGTAGTTTACTCCAGGTCCAGCTCTGTACAGGAAAATTCATGGAGAACAGGAGGACCTTCCAAAGATAGATTGGGTCCTTCAACACCCTTCACGCGTTCTCAGTCCCAAGAGCCAAGAGATTCTGGGTGATGCGGGGATCAAAAGTTATGGCTCATAGAATCTAGGATATATCTCATACATGCTGGCCACTGAGGTGCCACCGTGGGGACATATGAGATATGACCTTGCAATTAAGGGTTAAAATAGAACTGAGATTAGTAAATCTTCGATTGTGGGGACTGCAGTTGAGATTCTACCAGAGTCGTCCAGTTCTCCCTTGAAACAGCCAATGCGAAAACACACTGTCGGGAGTGTACAGCGTGGTGTGCCTTTTCCTGGCTTATAGGTAACATATTGATCCTCATGTGAGGGATATTGTCCTATGTATGTATCTCCTACTTAGGTTGTGTGACTGTCAATAGCTATTACTTACAGGCTTTTCCTTTCATTGAATGTATTAACTGTAATATTACTTGGCACTCTCTGTTTTTTATATTGTATGTTGCTGGTGAATTGTGTGTAATTACTTTTTCCATAAAGATTTTTCTGTTCTTATATGTAATATACTTAGTGTGTGTTTTTCATCTTTTGGGATGTATATTTATACAACAGGGGGGGGGGGGTTGTAGATCATATGCCCACACCACCGTTTCTTATTTTGGTTTTGCCAGATCCGGACTGTTAAACTCTGTGTTGGGTGGTAGCTTGAGTGCCACAGAGGCAGTCTGATTGCCACCTCTGGCACCCGTGCCATAGGTTCGCCACCACTGACCTATAAAAGAAAAAATGACAGGTCTCCCAAATAATTAGTTAAATGAGCCATTGGTTAAATATAAAGTAGCTGAATTGTTTGCAGGTTTACAGTTGAAGTTAGTTAAAACATTAATACCACCATGATGTTCATTGAAATGACCCATCCTGAGTCACTATATACAGAACAAATAATGAAAAAACATAGGTAACAGCCACATGACGCATACCAGCTTATGAAATTTTTTCTTGCCGATTCCATGCAGACATTATGAAACGATATTGAAGTGGCATTATGAAAGCAAATAAGTAATGTACACAAGGATTTGTTTCTAATATTCTTTTTGTGATGATGCAGAAAAATTACTAATTCATAATGTCACTTTTTTTGTTTTGCTTTTTATTTTAATGAAAGTCTTAGTTTCTGAAAATCTCTAAAATTTGGCCACTTTGCAGGATTATGTAGAGTTTTTTTTGAAAATTGATTTCATCATTATACAGGTGAACGAAAAGGTAAAAAACTGCATGTAACATCTCACAAATCAGTGATTTCAGCCCACATTTTGGGTGGATTTAAAGTGTTTTTGAGGTGTTTTTGCAGGGTGTTGTTGCATGACCACATACCAATGTCCACATTTAGCCTAGTTCTCGTACATATCAAATCTTACGAAATGTAAGGTCTCCATGTATACAAGCGTTTCTACCAGGCCTGAGCGTAGGACAGCGAACAACTAAACGAGCCCATTCAGATAGCAAATCTATAGCCAGTTCTTATTTTTTTGCAATGCTAATATAAAACAACTGTTATGCTTGTGTTTGCAATATTTCTTCAGATGCTAAAGAGACAAACATTTTCTGCCAGGTACTGCAAGAAAAGGTACTTTAGAAAAGTGGTATGTTTCTAACAGCTGGTCTGCAAAAATATCCAATCCTACTATGCACAACATAAATATGTGAGCATGACTTTTCTCAGTAACAGGCTCAACAATATCACTGCTCGAAAAAAATATAGGAACACTCAAATAACACATCTAGTTCTGATGATGAAATTCTCATTCAGTACTTGTTCTGTACATGCGAGTGTGCGAAATGGCCACAAAAAAACCTTCAATGAAATCAATTTAGTAACCAGTGGAGGCCTGATTGGAGTACCACAAAATTGAAGTGGAAAACAACAGTAGGCTAGTCCACTTTGAGAAAGCCTAAAAACTAGCCAAAAGAGTTCAGTGTTATGATTGGCCTTAACATGCCATGTATAAAGCATCCCTAAAACACCTTGGGCAGACTCCTGATGAGGTTGGCGGTGGCTCCAGAGGGTCTCTGGAACCAAAGATCCGCCAACTCCTGGAAATTCTGGGCGCAATGTGACAGGGGATGGAGCGAGACATGATGTCCCAGATGTGCTCAATCGATTGCAGTGTGGGGACAAGAGAAGCCTAGTCCAAGCTTCATTCCTTTCAGAACTTGAGGAACTGATGTGCCCACGACACAAGAGAGGTCTAACATTAGACCTGAATTAGGAGGAACTCCAGGGCCACACAACACCAGCATATGGTCTCACAAGGGGTTGTAAGATTCATCTCGAGACGATACTAACGGCAGTCAGGCTACCTTGGCAGACATTGGGGCTGTGCGGCTACCTCCAAAAATAATGCATCCCCACACCTTACCTGACCCGTGCCAAAACTGAGTCATGCTGAAGGGGTTCTCTTGTGGCATGGCAGCTAGTTTACTCGCCACACCGTGAACTCACAGATTAATCTGTCACAGCGCTCATGGATGACACCTGCTATAGATCGTAAGAGCAAAAGGACGCACAGTGGTGAATCGCCGTCTAGAGTGCTCTCTGCAAAGTTGCAAAGTGTCTGCACAGAGTTGGGCTTGTGAGCCACACTGTACGGTGTTATATTCCTCACTTTATGCAGGCAATATTCTTTGACTGTATGGTGGTAGTATTTCTCACGTGTATGTGGTAGTATTCCTACAATGTTGATGGCAAAATAACCCTTACTGTTTTGTCTTATAGCGGGTAATTTCCTTACTGTGATGCAAGTAATAATCCTTCAGTGTATGACGGGCAGCAAAATTCATCGCTGTAGTTGCTCCGTTTCTATATTTTTTTAGTCATGTGAAATTGATGATGGTCACTAGAAAAAAATCTGCATGAATCTTCATTAAAGCAGTCACATAATTAATACAGATTTAATATTGATTAATGCGGGTTGACTTAACGGGGGTATGGGGGGCAACAGGTTTGGTCCCATGCCGGCAATGCTGCCCAGCGGTGGGGTGGACGCCATGTGATGGCCGCACACGATAGCGTAGGGACCACACCAACAAAAGGAGGTTCATCTTGAGTGGTTGGTGGGGCTTATACAATTTGATAAGATGTAAACTAGAAATCCCGAGTTCGTTATATAATGTAGCCTAGCGGCAGTAGATCATTGTGGTGATGTGTGGACGTGCGTTCCAGTTCTTTTTCCTCCTATGTTGCGTTAACAATATACGTGACTTGCTCATGTCAGTGCATATAAGAATGAATAGCAACAAAATGTATTCATATGAAAAAATCTATAGGTTGTCCAGAATATTATTACATAGTTACAGAACCAATTTTTGCTAGAATGGTCAGTCCCATACCCACCAAGCATTTCTCATGCCGGAATAAGAGATTTGTGATGTTTTTCTTGGTCCCTTTAATTAAAAACTCAAGCATGCGTGAAAATTCCACAGCGTGGTTCTTAAGCCTTCACACAAGTGATATATGAAACACAGCTGTGAAATCAGCCAAGAGTAATTACCACTACCAATTGCCCAAAACTGGTCCTGTGTATGATACAGCATCTAGAGAACAAACTGATGTCAATTCCAATATGCAGAAAAAACCCATCTGGCGATAAGTCCCAATGACATTGACAGCAGCACAGAAAACACTCAGCCAACTTGCAGCAATTAAACTCTTTACCATATATGAAGAGCGCTCATGTTCATGCGCCATGCTGCACTTCATTCATCCGAGAATGCTGGTCACCCATGATGGACATCAAGCCATCCCCAAGCACCTTTGGGAAGAAGAGTATGTTATGAAGGAAGATCCATTAAAAATGATGGACAGCTCCTCCTACCAGTATTCTGAAAAACCGCAGTGTACAGATTGCATCAATTTACGATGGCCATCTCAGCATGTCGATGTTCACGTGTAAGTCAGAGAAAAGGTTCCATAGAAGAAGCATTTTCTGCCTGCTAAAGAAGCAGGCTAAGCTACAGGCGAGCTACCCAGCACTGAATCTCAATAGTCCAAGGTGCCTTGCTTGACACAAAGGATGGGTGGTGAAGTGAGCAACACACATCTCTCTCCTCTGACAATAAACAGAGCGAGTCGTTGACGATGTGGAGGCTGATAATGCATGAGGCTTTACACGTCATCCCCCCCCCCCCCCCCCCCGGTCACTTAAGAAAGTTCACACAGACAATAGTCGCACACGGTGCAACATCTTTATCTTACAACCTTGATCCTTTAGTTATTCTCGCTCTATTAGAATGTGAATATGTCAGGGACCTAAAATCCAAAACATGGAAGCATCCATATAGTGTGCCTTTTAATGTCTGTCAAATTATTTGCAGACGTCTCAATATTTAGATGTGCTATTGCTATATTATAATTCTTATCATGGTATAAAAACCAAACTATGTAAAAATCAATACAAAGGAAGAATAAAAAAAATGAAACATGGAACGCATGCAGAACTATTATAATCTGCAATCTGGGTTCGGATTTAACAGGTTTTCCACAGGAACTATGATGTGGCACATGCCAAACATAGGGCTATAACACTCCGGTTGAAATTAATTTATATATAGAGGCTGCCAGTGATCAGAGGAGAATAGAGACAAGGGTGTAAATTAGGTGAAGAATACAAATTAGAAAAAATGAAAAAAAATGAAAACAGGATCCAGTAGGGCTTCTAGTTTGGGTCACACTGCTGTTCAAGTTGCGGAGTTGTTGTGAAATATGAAGAGGGGTAGATTGAGAGCTGAAGATGGATATTGACACGACAGAGAGGAGGAAGCTGTAAGGTGTGCAATGTTATTCAGTTATGAGAGGTAAACAGGTAGCTTATGCATCCCAGATAATATCCATCTTGGCTCCCAAAACTATTTGTAATGGATGCGGAGAACGTCTCTATTCCTACCATATCTTCATCGGTGTGCCCACTTGCACTAAATCTTAGGCCAGACCCAAAACTTATCACATGTTACCATAGCAGTAAACTCAGAAATACATCAGCTTACCCAGAGAGTGTGTATTTTTTTGTTAAACGATGATCCTGTTTGCATACAAAAGACAAAAATCTAGTTGTTCTCCACTTAATTACCTTGTGTAAGATATCTAAAGTTAGGCTGCATTCACATGGCCGTTGGGGAGAGATATCGTATTTAAGTCCCTATGGCCGTGGCATCTTAAAGGTTGCACGGAGCACACGGTGCGGCAGTACAGTCCGTACCAGGCGGAAAAGATAGCATATGTCCTCATCTTTCCACTTAATACGGCGCAGAATTGTTGTGCAATATATCCTGCCTATTGGAGGGGATTTGTCACAAAATCTTATATTTTTGCAGTGCTATATAAACTTGGGTGGAAAACAATAGGTTTTTTAGACAGCATTAGGGGGAATACATGGGACTTCAGGGTGATTGCATAAGGGATTTCTCCAAGTACTCCCATCTTCTTAAGATGTGTGATTGTGTTTAGCTTCCATAGTTTAAGTAGGAATGCTGTATAACCTAGGTGCTGTTTACCTGAAGCAACAGTGTTAACAACTTGTCCGTGATTAACTTTTACACAGGACTCTCCCGGGGTGGGGGTAGTAATAAGTACAATATTGAGGTTGAAGTGCTAAACACAGGCTGTCTGCTTTGGATGTTGGGTCAAACATGTACCGCTTTATACTTGTGTAAGTGAAGGTGTATATTTAAAGCGCAACTCCTACAAGAGTAAGTTTTTCGGCCAACTGTGACAATAGGATTAATAATTTGGGTTGTCATGGGAACAAAGGATTAACACATAAAAACTTCATTGGAGACAACTGTTGATACGTTTTATGTTAATCATTGCAGCTAGGGCCAAAATACGTAAAGACAAATCCAGAGAGACTTCACCACCGTCTTAGTGGCCACAGAGATCGTTGTAATAGGGTCTCGTGGGAACAGCAGTATTTTGTTAATTTCCCCCTCTAGACCATGACAGCAGTCAAACCAGACAGAGGGTTGGACTCCAGGGAAAGCAAACCAGGACTACGATGCTGTGGTCAGGTGAGCAGGGCCTGTTGCTGGGGTTGGGTGACACAGCGGGAGACTAAATAAAAAATGAGCGGGACATGAAGCGCTCCGCTATGCTACGTTGTGCCAAAGGTTCACCACCACTGGGTTACTTGGAGATTGCAATTTGCCAATAGTCTCCTTGCTTTTCAGAGAATGGTATATTCCTTTTACTTGATTGTTGAGGGATGTTACATTTTAGGATGGAGAAAAACCTTTTTCCTTCTTTTCTCCTAGCCCTGGAACATAATCTCATAAACAGAGCGTAGTCCTTTCTCTCTCAACTCCATGGCGTGGCTCCAAACAAGTTTCACGAAAAAAAGGAGGACCAACTAATCCGCATCTGCAGTCTGACTCCCCATTCAGAATCCAAATTCCAAAGTCAAATATCTGAGAATTCGACATTACACGGGGAATCAAGGGATCTGTGATTGTTTTAGAAGTCTGACAGAATATTGTACCTCTTGCTGTATACGGGAACACAGAGTCAAAAAGCGCTACCTGTTCCTAAGGAAAAAATATGCCAAGAATGCAGACTTCGCAAGAGGAGCTTCGGTAAGAGGAGACGCTTCCTGCGGATCTGTCATTCCCGTTTTTGACCATAGATAGACTTCACACAACGGGTCTCTTCCTTAAAATATATCAAATAAGATATTATCAGAAACGTTTTAAAATTTTTGGCGCTCATACTGCCCACCAATCAGGACTACTCTTAATAGATACCTGGTGGCGTTTCATGCCGAATACCTACCATAGTTATCTGAACTCAGCTGGAACAGCAATAAGGTAGAAAGGGTAGTGGCAAACACTTAGAGCGAACATCAGTAAGCAGGTAAAACAGGCCAGCATACAAAACTGACCGCATAGATCGCAGTGACAGGCTGTAGGTGTAGAAACACGCAAAGACTATTGTGTGGGGTCCCTTATTTGAAAAAACTAGGGCCCCCTGTTACAATTCACCAGTGTGGGCGCCGACTGGGTGCCCATGTATGGTCTCGAAGCCGGATAGGTGGGGCAAGGAATGTGCCGTCTAGCGCATGAACACAGAGGGAAGGGCCGGGCGACAGAAGTGTTACATTGGCACGTGTATGCCACAGGGGACTCCTCTGCCAACCAGACAAACTGCGACACCACAGGATACAAGCCATTCCCGATGGCATCCCCCACAAGGTAAGCCTCTCACAATGAGAGGCGGCACTGCCACAGGGGGTGCGCAGGGCTCCAGCTCACCCCTGACGACACAGCATCGAAAGTCCTGGGTGCTTTCCCTGGATGGTCCCAACCCCCTGTCTGGTTGGGTGACTGGTCATGGTGAGAATTACAACAATAGGCAGTTCCCAACGACCCTAGTTACATCGGTATCTCTATGGCCACTGTAAGTCCGGTGGTGATTGAAAGCTTCACGGCATGCTGGTAATTACTGTATTTTGGCCCCAGCCTGCAATTTAACATAAAAAAAACTAATCAAAGTTGTCTCCAATGAAGTTTCATGTTAATCTTGGCCCATGAAACCCAAAAAAATTATGACATAATTGGCCAAGTGCGAAAAATTACTTTTGTATAACCGTTACGTTACATAAGTATAAAGCCTACCCAAATTATCTGGTACATAAATTGAATCCATGGTTTTACAAACTTGGGAAGCTAAATAAAAAGAGGACTTCCTATCTTTACAGAGCGTATGATGACCGATGATTACTTATGGTGCAAGAAACAGAGGAACTTCACGTTCATATTACGCACATAGGATATCACACTGTACACACCTTCACATGGGTGCAATCCATCCAACTGAAGTAGTGTTCTGTCATATCAGTAAAGACAGAGTATGGAAAAAAAGGACATATTCTTTACAAGGGAGTGTGACTCTAATGTTCCATAACTCAAGCTTCTGGTTCACACCAGTACGCAGATGGGTGCCCACACCTCTTTTTTCAGCTTAAAGGGATTGTTCCCACAACATAAAATTAGTGTCCTATCCCACAGGCGATAGGGCCCTAACATGCTGATGGTGGGTGGTCTTACACCGGATCCCCACAGATCATGAAAATGAGGGTCAATGGAGCCCACAGACCCCTAGTCGCTCCGTCAGAGTAATGAAGCAGACGGGACGCTCTGCAATTTCCGTCAGCTGCATAGGATGGTCATGCGCGGCCGTCTGCTTCATTACTCTGACAGAGCGACATCGGACCCCTCGTTTCCGTGATCTGAGGGGGTCTCGTCACTAACCCCGAGCGACCAGCAACTTTTGTGCACGCGAAAACCCCTTTAAGCAAGATAAACAGAACAAATATTTGTATTATAGCACCCAGAGATGTTGGCCTGGCGTTCGGCTTCTGCCTCATCCCCTTCTGCAAGGGGTGAATGCAGAGAAGATCCAAACCACTACATGTAAAAATTAAGCTGTGAAGCCATCCTCTTATCTGGATTTAAAGGAAACCTACCATCAGGAAGAAGACCTGATGTAGATTCCTCCTTTAAGTAATATGAAAATAACTGCAGAGGTACTAGGGACATAGATCAACCATGACCAGAACACGTGGGAGCTAGACGCAACTCCACCGCTCGCAGTCGCCGTCTTCAGGTTAATTAATTATACAATTTCTAAAAAATAAAGCTTCACAGAACAAGTCAGGTATATGTTCCCAGGATTACTGTAATTACAGATTAGGGCCAGAGGCAAGCAGGAGGCATCTACCATCAAATACTTGATGGAGATTGTCATGGGTGTCCTTAAGTCCAAATGGTTACCGCAAAAACTGATTATAATATTATGATGGCGTGTGTGGCAAGGAGTGTGTGGAGAGGGACTCATTGAGGCACAACTGTAACACAGTCATGTGCAAAAACGGATTATATACTCTATTAGTATGGCCCGAATATAGGAGGATCGATTCGGACCTTCTTAGGCTTGGGATAAGTATCCTGTTTTAAAAAATAGTTAAATTGCACTGGGGTATGATTGTAATGGTGCCAACAGGGAACTATACTGTCTATTTTAGTGTTTCTTAAGTTACCAAAACAAAATAACTGTTTAAAAAAAAAGCATAGTTCAATCACCCTAGACGGATATAAAAGTAAACAAAAATCTAAACAGTAGGATTACTTCATCCCACAAGTCCCAATCAATATATGAAAAGTTATTTCGCGGTTGAATCATAACGTAAAATAGCAGCCAAATGCCTGAAAACTACACTTTTTGTCATTTTGCAACTTTAAAAAATCTATACTAAAAAGGAGTGAGTCCCACAAATGGTATCAATGTTAAAACTCACCCATGTCACTGCAAAAAAAAATTAAACTGTATACTGCTCCATATTGCAAGTATGACAAAAAGTTAATTGGGTGTTAAATATGGCAAAATGAAAAAGAAGAAATTTTTTCTGTATACAGCAACACAAAAAAAAAGGGGGAGGTGTCATTTTACCGTAAAACACATGTATTTGAATAACGTAATTTAAAATAGAATCCACACGAAAATGATGCAAAAGCGTTTTATCTTTAAGTCACTGCTTTGGAAATTTCTCTCCCGCCCTCCCGACACAGCATGAAAAATGAAAACACCCAATAACGGAGAATAGTTAGGTAGAACCATGCCTGATAAAGCTTCATGTTGACAGAAAATAAAATAAAAAAGCTATTAGAATTTAAAGACAGGGGAGGAAAAAGGGAACGCATAATAATGAAAAGGGCATTGTTAAGAAAGGGTAAACACTCAGACAACTTATGAACAGCCTGTTCAGTGCTGAATGGGGAAGCAATATCAGCGGTATTAAAATTGATTTGTGTTAAGGTCCGCTGTGCATTTGAGTTCGTTTTTGCCAGATTAATGCCAGAAGGTTTTCCACATTTGTTGCAGCGTTCTTTACAATTTGTCATTTACACTGTTATTCTTTGAATAAAAATGCTGCACACATTAGGATAGATTCACATAGGACAACACAATGACCTTGATATTTAGCAGATTGTCTGGGTTGTTCTCCAATTTGATCTCCAATGTATATGGCAAAATAATTTTCCATCAAGGATGTCAAAGTTTTTTGTAGAAGAAGTAAACAAGCAAAAGATAAATATCCCATATATGTATTGTGTTGTTTTTAGATGTGTGTGGTTTGTATGGATGATGCTTACATATGTCCCAGTATTTATCATTAGGGCAGCATGTAGGGCCAGGCCATGAGAACGCAACACATTTGAAGTTTTGAGACGTTTTTATGACTTGTTATCCTCCAGAACCCAATGATGTTCTAGGGGGCACTACTATCCTGTTTTAAAAACAATCTCATTCCAATATTTCTAGGGGGAGAAATCAGGACACCCAGCCCAAGTTTGAGAACTGTCATGAAGTCGGAATTTTGCTAGGTTTATCACCACCCAGCCAAGTGGAATCAGAATCAAACAAGCATTAATCTACAATCTAGAACAGGATCAAGGCGGAGTTGCAGGTAAGGGACAAAGATGCTTGGCCCTGCCTTGTAGAAGAACGCTCCTGCCGTTGACACCTTTGACAACCCTATGGGAGCATGTCGACGCCCCGAAAAGAAAAGAGCACAAACTGAAGATGAATTACTGTGAACTCAACTTACTGCTGTAAAAAATGAAGGTAATTACGTAATATATACGATATAAGCTGGACCGAGTATATATCGCAAGACCCCTAATTTCAACACAAAATAAATGGGGAAAAACCTATTGACCGAGTTAAGTTGAGGGTGGAAATGAATTGTCACAGCTCCCAGTTATAACACTTTTACCATAGTATGCCAGCCCATGTGTATATTACAGCTGCCCAGACACCGTAGTATACAGCATGCCCAGCCCTGTAGAACAGCCTGCCAGCCCTCAGACGATTGCCGACGTCATTGTTGTGGACACTGGCATAGCGAGGGGACTGAGAGGAGGAAACTTCCTGAAGAGGATACGAAAGACCAAGGAGGCAACGGAGCCATCTGAGACAGAAGAGGACATACGGGTGAGTTTGATTTATTTTGAGTGCCGAGTATAAGCTTGAGTCTAGGTTTTTTGAGACAAAAGTTTGTGTCGAAAACAATATGCTTATACCGAGTTTCTATGGTATATAAGTTGCGTGTTCCAGAATATATTGGTTTTAATCACCCATATATACTGGGGGGCAGGGGCTAGCAGGCTATATATAGTGGGGGGCAGGGTTTTGCAGGCTATATATACTGGGGGGCAGGGTTTTGCAGGCTATATACTGGGGGACAGTAGCTGGCAGGCTATATACTAGGGGGGGCAGGGGTTCATTTCTCAACCTAGGCTTCTACCAGAGTCAATAGGTTTTCTGTCAATGGCAGTATTTTGTCTTAAAATTAGGTATCTCGGCTTATACTCTGGTCGTCTTATACTCGACAATACAGTATTTCTTAAAAACCTGTCCTCCATAAACTTAATAGACCTCCTTTCTTCTATGCCCTGTTGTGGGTCCATTCTGTCATTTACATCCACATACTGGGTGTTTCCATACTCGTGAGAAACTGCATAAGAAATTTTGAGATTTGAGGTTTTCTATTTCTATCCTGCACTAAGATCTACATAATCGAGCTCGATAAACGTTTTGTCAAAATTTTAAATTCCAAATATAACTTACATTTTGTTTTACCTCAAGTGAGATGCTTAAAGGCTTACCAAAAGCAGATTTGAATAGTTTGAGACTGAAATGTTGAAAATGGGGGGACTTGTGGGGAGTGTCTAAAAAAACAGAACTTTTAACTCCTTCACATTTTTAACCTTCAAAAATCTAATTTTTCCCTGTGCAGTTCTGTGTGAGGGCTTAGTTTCTGCGAAACAGATTTTACTTTTCAGTGACGTCATTTATTATTCCATGCCGCGTACTGGGAATGTGGGGAAATTGGCGAAAAACGCATTTGCGTCACTTTCTTGTGTGCTCCATCTACTTTATTCTTTCAGACACTTTTAAAAAATCATGCCAAAAAAATATATATCTTCTGACACTAATAACTTTTTCATACTTCGGAGTATGGAGCTGTGTAAGACGTCATTATTTGGTAGAGGAGATGACAGGATGTTTTTATTGCTACTACTTTGAGGACTATGCGACCTTTTGATCACTTTTTATTCCCATTATTTGGTTCACCACCAGGAATAACCGTTATTGTATTTTCATACATTGGGCATTTTTGGACGCGGCAATGCCTAGCAGGTTTGTGATTTTATCTGTTTATTTAGTTTTATAAAGGTTCTAGGGAAAGGGGGTGTATTAATTCTTTTTTACATTTTTAACTATTTTTAACCCTAGACAGTCTGATCATTCCTACTATATACTGCAATACTACTAACAAATCCTACTATATACTGCAATACTACTAACAAATCTGCAGACGCCATACAAAGACTCGAGGCTGTCATGGCAAGTGATTGCCGCTCCCCGATGACATCACAGGGAGTGGCAATCGCAAACAAGATGGTCGTACCCACTAGCACAGACAAACCCATATGGGGCATATTTATCAGGGCCTCTGCGCCTCTTCAGTGACATAGAAGCCCTGACGTCTTATACTTGAGTACATACAGTATTTCTTAAAAACCTGTCCTCCATAAACTTAATAGACCTCCTTTCTTCTGTGCCCTGTTGTGGGTCCATTCTGTCATTTACATCCACATACTGGGCGTTTCCATCCTCGTGAGAAACTGCATAAGAAATTTTGAGATTTGAGGTTTTCTATTTCTATCCTGCACTAAGGTCTACATAATCGAGCTAGATAAACGTTTTGTCAAAATTTAATTCCAAATATAACTTAGATTTTGTTTTACCTCAAGTGAGATGCTTAAAAGGAACCTGTCACCATGGACCTCATTTTTCCACAAAAGAACTAGATGTAATAAGCTCAGTGACACAAGCAGTGCAAATCTGCCGCTATGCCGTTTCTAGATGTGTATTACAATATAATTGTGTGTTTTAACTTACACTTGCACCCTGACATCCTGGGGTAGTCACAGGGGCTGGACTTTGGTTTGCATGCATTTCAAAAAACAACATGTGACCTGTTTGAGCTGCAGGCTGTCTCCATCTTTGTGCTCCTGTATAGCTTGTCCCTCCCACACTGATGTCAGACTGACCAGGCTGTGACCTCTCAGAAGAAGCAGGAGGAGGAGCTGTACAGGAGAACAAAGGTGGGGGCAAAGCTCTGAGGAGTAACACAGACAAGTCACATGTTGTATTTTGAAATGCCTCCAAACCAAAGTCCAGCCCCTGTGACTACCCCAGGATTTTGTCAGGGAGCAATGTAAGTTATAACACACAATTATATTGTAATGCAAATGCTTAGAAAAGGCAGAGAGGCAGATTTGCACTGCAGGTGTCATGGGCTTTTACAATCTGTCTTTAGTGAAAAATGAGGTCCCTGTCACCAGGGACCTCATTTTTCCTTGCCAAAAGCGGATTTGAATAGTTTGAGACTGAAATGTTGAAAATGGGGGGGACTTGTGGGGAGTGTCTAAAAAAACAGAACTATTAACTCCTTCACGTTTTTAACCTTTAAAAATCTATAAGGTTTCTAATTTTTCCGTGTGCAGTTCTGTGTGAGGGCTTAGTTTCTGCGTAACAGATTTTACTTTTCAGGGACGTTATTTATTATTCCATGCCGCGTACTGGGAATGTGGGGAAATTGGCGAAAAACGCATTTGCGTCACTTTCTTGCGTGCTCCATCTACTTTACATCTACTTTCTTTCAGACACTTTTAAAAAAAGCATGCCAAAAAAAATATATCTTCTGACACTAATAACTTTTTCATACTTCGGTGTATGGAGCTGTGTAAGACGTCATTATTTGGAAGAGGAGATGACAGGATGTTTTTATTGCTACTACTTTGAGGACTATGTGACCTTTTGATCACTTTTTATTCCCATTATTGGGTTCACCACCAGGAATCACCGTTATTGTATTTTGATACATTGGCCATTTTTGGACGCGGCAATGCCGAGCAGGTTTGTGATTTTATCTGTTTATTTAGTTTTATAAAGGTTCTAGGGAAAGGGGGTGTTTTAATTCTTTTTTACATTTTTAACTATTTTTGAGACCTTCAAGGGTTCTTTAACCCAAAACATTCCTACTATATACTGCAATACTACTAACAAATCCTACTATATACTGCAATACTACTAACAAATCTGCAGACGCCATACAAAGACTCGAGGCTGTCATGGCAAGTGATTGCCGCTCCCCAATGACACCACAGGGAGTGGCAATCACAAACAAGATGGTCATACCCACTAGCCACTGTCTTTTAAACCAAAGAGTTAACACCAACTAGCACAGACAAACCCATATGGGGAATATTTATCAGGGCCTCTGCGCCTCTTCAGTGACATAGAAGCCCTGATAAGCCAAAAAAAGTTGTACATAAGTGAAAAGCTGCACGGCACATCTGGGAAACAATGACACATAAGGCACAAGGTGCAGCCAAGGAGTACTTGAAAAACGGCAGAGTAAAGAGTCTCAAAAAAGTTGCAAATACGACAAATGTCGCAAAAATTTCAAAAAGCCAAGTGCGAAACACGTGTCGGGGTGTACAGCGTGTGCCTCCTTACTGGTATAGGTAACATTATTGATCTCATGTGAGGGATATTTTTCCTCTGTATGTATCTCCTACTTAGGTTGTGACTGTCAATAGGCTATACTTACCAGTCTTTATCCGTTTCCATTGATTTTATAAACTTAATATTACTTGGCACTCTCTGTTGTTTTTATATTGTATTGTTGCTGGTGCATTGTGTTATATTACTTTTTTCCAATAAAGATTTTTCTGTCTTATATGTAATATACTTAAGATGCTGTGTTTTTTTCAATCTTTTGGTGATATAATTTAATACAACAGGGGGGGGGGGGTCTTGTATGATCTATGCCCACACCACCCGTTTCATTATTTTGGTTTTGCAGAGTCCGGACTGTTAAACTCTGTGTTGGGGTGGTAGCTTGAGTGCCCACAGAGGGCAGTCTGATTGCCACCTCTGGCACCCGTGCCATAGGTTCGCCACCACTGACCTATAAAAGAAAAATGACATGGTCTCCAAAATAATTAGTTAAAATGAGCCAGGTAAATATACAAGTATGATGAATTTGTTGCAAGTTTACATTGCAAGTTAAAACATTACATACCACCATTGATGTTTCAATGAAAATACCCATCCTAGTAGTCACTATACAGAACAAATAATGAAAAATCATAGGCTAACAGCACATGAAGCATACCGTATTATGTAAATTTTTCCTTTGCCGATTTCCATGCAGAAATTATGAAGTATATTGAAGTGGCATTATGAAAGCAAAAGTAATGTACACAAGGATTTGTTTCTATATATTTATTTTTGTGTGATGCAGAAAAAATTACTAATCATAATGTCACTTTTTTGTGTTTGCTTTTTTATTTTAATTGAAGTCTTTAGTTTTCTGAAAATCTCTATTAAATTTGGCCACTTTGCATGGATATGTAGATGTTTTTTTGAAATTGTATTTCATCATTATACAGGTGAAACGAAAAGGTAAAAAACTGCATGTAAATCCTCACAAAATCAGTGAATTTCACCCACATTTTCTTGGTGTGGATTTACAAGTGTTTTTGCAGGTTTTTTTGCATGACCACTACCAATGTCCACATTTAGCTTAGTTCTCTTACATATCAAATCTTACGAAATGTAAGGCTCCATGTATACAAGCGTTTCTACCAGCCTGAGCGTCGGACAGCGAACCACTAAACCGAGCTCCATTCAGCATAGCAATATCTCTATAGCCAGTCTATTTTTTTGCAATGCTAATATAAAACAACTGTATGCTGTGTTTGCAATATTTCTTCAGATGCTAAATAGACAACATTTTCTGCCAGGTACTGCAAGAAAAGGCTACTTTTAGAAATTGTATGTTTAAACAGCATGGTCTGCAAAAATATTCCATCCTACTATGCAAACTAAATATTGAGCTGATCTTTTCTCAGTACAGGCTAATCAATATACACTGCTCGAAAAAATATAGGGAACACTCAAATAACACATCCTAGTTCTGAATGTATGAAATATTCTCATTCAGTACTTTGTTCTGTACATAGCGGAATGTGCTGACAATAGCCACAAGCCACAAAAAAAACCTTCAATGGAAATCAAATTTATTAACCAGTGGAGGCCTGGATTTGGAGTCACCCACAAAATTGAAGTGGAAAAACAGTACAGGCTGATCCAACTTTGATGAAATGTCCTAAAAACTAGCCAAAATGAGTCTCAGTGTATGTGGCCTTAACATGCCTGTAAAGCATCCCTAAAACCCCTTGGCAGACTCCTGATGAGGTTGCGGATAGTCTCCAGAGGGATCTCTGGACCAAAGCATCCGCCAACTCCTGGAAATTCTGTGGTGCAATGTGACATTGGTGGATGGAGCGAGACATTATGTCCCAGATGTGCTCAATCGGATTCATGTCTGGGGAATGAGCAAGCCAGTCCATAGCTTCAATGCCTTCAACTTGCAGGAACTGATGACACTCCAGCCACATGAGGTCTAACATTAACCTGAATTAGGAGGAACTCAGGGCCAACCACACCAGCATATGGTCTCACAAGGGGTCTGAAGATCTCATCTCGGTACCTAACGGCAGTCAGGCTACCTCTGGCAAGCACATTGAGGGTTGTGCGGCCCTCCAAAAAAATGCCATCCCACACCATTACTGACCCGCTGCCAAACTGGTCATGCTGAAGGGTGTTGCAGGCAGCAGTTTACTCTCCACAACGTTCCCAGACTCTACATCTGTCACATGCGCTCAGTATGAACCTGCTTTCATCTGTAAAGAGCAAAGGACGCCAGTGGTGAATTTGCCTATCCTGGTGCTCTCTGGCAAATGCCAAGTGTCCTGCACAGAGTTGGGCTGTGAGCACACTGTACGGTGTTTATATTCCTCACTGTATGCAGGCAATATTCTTTACTGTATGGTGGTAGTATTCCTCACTGTATGGTGGTAGTATTCCTCACTGTATGGCAGAAATAACCCTCACTGTATAGCGGTAATTTTCCTTACTGTATGCAAGTAATAATCCTCAGTGTATGCGGGTAGTATTTCTTACTGTATGGCAGAAATATTCATCGCTGTATGGCAGTAATATTTCTCACTGTATTTGCTCCTGTTTCTTATATTTTTCTGAGTCATGTGACATTGATGAGTCACTAGAAAAAAATCTGCATGAATCTTCATAAAGCAGTCACATAATTAATACAGATATATTATTGATAACGGGTGCTGGGGGGCAACCAGGTCTTGGTCCCTGCCGGCGCAGTGCTGCAGCGGTGGTGGACGCCATGTGATGCCGCACACGATCGCGTAGGGACCCACCAAAAAGAGGTAATCTTGAAGTGGTTGGTGGGCTTATACAATTTGATCAAAATTTAACTAAGAACCTCCAGTTCGTTATATAATGTAGCCTAGCGGCAGTAGATCATTGTGTGGTGTGTGGATGTGCGGTCCAGTTCTTTTTCTCTCCTCATGTTGCTTAACAATATACTGTGACTTGCTCATGTCGTGCATAAGAATGAACTAGCAACCATAAATGAATTCATATGAAAAAATCTATAGGTGTCAGAATATTATTACCATAGTTACAGAACCATTTTGCTAGAATGGTCATTCCCATACCCACCAAGCATTGTTCTCATGCGAATAAGAGATCTTGTGATGTATGGTCCCTTTAATTAACACTTCAAGATGCAGTGAAAATTCCACAGCGTGTTCTTAAGCCTTCACACAAGTGATATATGACACAAGCGTGAAACAGCCAAGAGTAATTACCACTACCACTGCCCAAAACTGGTCCTGTATGTATACAGCATCTAGAGAACAAAATGATGTCAATTCCAATATGCAGAAAAATCACAATCTGGCGATAAAGTCCCCAATGACATTGACAGCATGCACAGAAATACACTCGCAACTTGCAGCAATTAAACTCTTCTACCATATGAAGAGCGCTCATGTTCATGGCCATGTGCACTCATTCATCCTGAGAATGCTGGTCACCCATGCATGACATCAAGCATCCCCAAGCACCTTTGGAAGAAGAGTATGTTATGAATGGAAGATCATTAAGATGAGACAGCTCCTCCTACCAGTATTCTGAAAAACCGCATGTAATCGATGCATCAATTCTACGATGGCCATCTCAGCAATGTCGATGTTCACTTGTAACCAGAGAAAAGGTCCATAGAAAGCATTTTCTTCCGCCTGCTAAAGAAGCAGCTAAGCTACAGCAGAGCTCCCCAGCACTGCATCTCAATTAGCTCCAGGTCCTTGCTTGACACAAAGGAGGTGGTAAGTGAGCAAGCACACTCTCTCTCCTCTGCAATACACAGGCGAGTCGTTGACGATTGGAGGCACTGTAATCATGAGGCTTTATCACGTCAGGGTCACTTAAGAAGTTCACACAGACAATAGTCGCAACACGGTGCAACATCTTTATCATTACAACCTTATTCCTTTATTTATTCTCGCTTCATTAGAATGTGATATGTCAGGGACCTAAAATCACAAAACATGGAACATCCAATATAGTGTTGCCTTTAATTCTGCTCCAATTCTTTTCAGCGTCTCAATATTTAGATGTGCTATTGCTATATTATAATTCTATCATGGTAATATAAAAACCAACTATGTAAAAATAATACAAAGGAAGAATAAAAAAAATTAAACCTGGACGCACTGCAGAATATTATTAATCTGCAATTCTGGGTTCGGATTTTAACAGGTTTTCCTCACAGAACTACTGATGTGGCACATGCCAAACAATATGGGCTATAACACTCCGGTTGAATCATTATATATAGAGGTCTGCCGGTGATCAGAGGAGAATAGAGACACAGGGTGCTAAATAGGGTGAAGAATATACAAAATTTGAAAAAATGAAACAGGATCCCATAAGGACTCTAGTTTGGGTCACACTGCTGTCAAGTTGGGATGTGTGAAATATGAAAGAGGTAGATTGAGAGCTGAAGATGGATATTGACACGACAAGGAGAGGAAGCTGCTAAGGTGTGCACTGTTATTTCAGTTCTGAGAGGTAACAGGTAGCTATCCCTAGAAATATCCATCTTTGGCTCCCAAACTATTTGTAATGATGGGAGAAGTCTCTATTTCCACCATATCTTTCATGTGGCCCATTGCACTAAATCTTAGGCAGAACCCAAAACTATCACCTGTTACCAGCAGAACCTCAGAAAATACATCAGCTACCCAGAGAGGTGTTTTTTTTTAACTATGTATCCTGTTATACATAAAGACAAAAATATGTTGTCTCCCATTAATTACCTGTGTAAGATATCAAAGTTAGGCTGCTTTCACATGGCCGTTGGGGGACATATATACGTATTTAAGTCCCCCATTGGCCGGCAAAGGGTGCACGGAGCACACGTGCGGCACCGTACAGTTCCGTACCCGGGGAAAAGCATATGTCCTATCTTTCCCCTTAATACGGCGCTTTGTGCCATATATCCCCATGGAGAGGGATGTCACAAAAATCTTATATTTTTTCAGTGCTATATAAACTCTGGGTGGAAAACAATAGGTTTTTATAGCAGCTTTAGGGGGAATACATGGACTTCAGTGGGATTGCATAAGGGGATTTCTCCAAGTACTCCCATCTCTCTTAAGAGGTGATTGTGTTTGTTCCATAGTTTACTTAGGACTGCTGTATTACCTGGCTGCTGTATTACCTGAAGCAAACAGTGTAAAACTTGTCAGTGTTATACTTTTTACAGGACTGCCTGAGGGTGGGTGTAATAAGTACAATATTGCAGTGCTAAACACAGGCTGTCTGCTTTGGATTGGGCTCAACCATGTACAGCTTTATACTTATGTAAGTCGTAACGGGTATATTTTAAAAGCGCAACTCCATACAAGAGTAATTTTTTCGGCACTGTGACAATAGGATTCATAATTTTGGGTTGTCATGGGAACAAGGATTAACAATAAAACTTCATTGGAGACAACGTTGATAGTTTAAATGTTAATCATTGCAGCCTGGGGCCAAAATACAGTAAATTACCAGCATCCAGAGAGCTTCACAACCGGTCTTAGTGGCCACAGAGATCCGTTTTAGAAGCTCTGACAGAATTATGTACCTCTTGCTGTATAAGGGAACACAGAGTCAAAAAGCGCTACATGTTCTTAAGAAATAATATGCCGAATGCAAGATTCGCAAGAGGGCTTAGTGCAGTGGTTCTCAACCTTTCTAATGCTGTGACCCCGCAATACAGTTCCTCATGCTGTGGTGACCCCAAACCATGCAACTCGCAGTAAAAACACAGTAAAATTGCGGCTCCGATGGCTTTAGGTGACCCCCGGTTTTTGTTGTTCGACCCCCACTGGGGTCCCGACCCACAGGTTGAGAACCACTGGCTTAGTGTAAGAGGATGGACGGCTTTCCCTGCAGACTCTGCATTCCCAGTTCTTTGACACTAGTAGCTTTCACACAAAGGGTCTCTTTCCTCTAAAATATAATCAAATAAGATATTATCAGAAACCGTTAAAATTTTTGGCAAGGCCATACTCACCACCAACTCAGGACTACTCTTACATAGATTACTGTGGCGGTTTCTGCCGAATACCTTCCACCTTTATCTGAACTCATTTTTCAGGTAGTGGAACAGCACAGGTAGCAAAGGGTAGTGGCAAGCACTTAGCTGTAACATTCAGTAAGCAGGTAACAGGCCAGCATCCAAAACTGAACCGCATAGATCCAGTGACAGGCTGTAGGTGTAGAAACACGCAAAGACTATTGTGTGGGGGTCCCTTATTTGAAAAATACGGCCCTGTGACATTATTCACCATGTGGGACGCCGACTGGCGTGCCACTTCAGGTCTCAGCCAGAAGTGGGGCAAGGAATGTGCCGTTCAGCCGCATGAACACAGAGGGAGCCGGGCGCTGTCACAGAAGTGTTCACATTGGCACGTGTCTGCCACAGGGGACCTCCTCTGCCACCCCAGACAACACTGCGACCCACAGCATACAGCCATTCCCGAGGCATCCCCCACCAAGGTAAGCCTTCACAATGAGGAGGCACTGGCCACATGGGGGTGCGCAGGGCTCCAGCTCACCCTGACCCAAGCATCCGAGTCCTGGGTTTGCTGTCCCTGGAGTCAAACCCCTCTGTCTGGTTGGGTGCGGTCATGGTAAGAGAAATTAACAAAATACAGGCAGTTCCCAACGACCCCTAGTTACAATCGGATCTCTATGGCCACTAAGACCGGTGGTGAAGCTCTCTGCATGCTGGTAATTTACTGTATTTTGGCCCCAGACTGCAATTATTAACATAAAAACTATCAAAGTTGTCTCCAATGAAGTTTCATTGTTAATCCTTGTTCCCATGACAACCCAAAATTATGAATCCTATTGTCACAGTGCCGAAAAATTACTTTTGTATGGAGTTGCGCTTATAAAATATACCCGTTACGACTTACATAAGTATAAAGCTACACAAATTATCTGGTACATAATAATGAATCCATTGTTTTACAAACTTGGGAAGCTAAATAAAAAGAGGACCTTCCTATCTTTACAGAGCGTATGATGACAGTGATTAACTTATGGTGAGAAACAGAGACTTCTACTTTCATATTACGCACAAAGGATTATCACACTGTCACACTTCAATGGTGCAAATCCATCCAACTGAAGTGTTCTTCATAGATCAAGTAAAGACAGAGTATGGAAAAACCACATATTCTTTACAATGGACTATTAATGTTCCATAACTCAAGCTTCTGGTTCACACAGTACTGCAATGGTGCAACACTCTTTTTTCACCTTAAAGGGGTTTTCCCACAAACATAAATTAGGTCCTATCCACAGGATAGGGCCTAACTTGCTGATTGGTGGGGGTCTTATCACCGAGATCCCCACAGATCATGAAAATGAGGGGTCCAATGGAGCCCCACAGACCCCTAGTCGCTCCGTCAGAGTAATGAAGCAGACAGCCGCGCATGACCATTGTATATAGCACCCAGGAGATGTGGGCCTGGCTTCGGCTTCTGCTCATCCCCCTTCTGCAAGGGGAATGCAGAGAGATCCAACCACTACATGTAAATAATTAAGCTGTAGCCATCTCTCTTTATCTGGATTTAAAGGAAACCTACCATCAGAAGAAGACCTGATGGTAGATTCCTCCTTTAAGTAATATGTAAATTAACTGCAGAGGCTACTAGGGCATGTATCAACCATGACCAGACACTGGGAGCTAGAGCAACTCCACGCCGCAGTAGCCTCTTCAGTTAATTTACATATTTCTAAAAAATAAAGCTTCAAACAAGTTAGGTTATGTTCCAGGATTATTGAATTACAGATTAGGGCAGAGGCAAGCAGGAGGCATCTACCATCAAATATACTTCTGATGGTAGATTTTCATGGTGGGTTTCCTTTAAGTCCAAATGGTCTTCACCGCAAACTGATATAATATTATGATGGCGTGTGGCAAGGAGTGTGTGGAGAGGGCTCATGAGGCACACTGTAACAGATCATGTGCAAAAACGATATATACTGCTATATTATGGCAGTATATAGGAGGATCGATCGGACCTCTTAGGCTTAAAGTATCCTGTTTAAAAAATAGTAAAATTGCACTTAGGTATGATGTAATTGGTGCCCACAGGGCATATACTGTCTATTTTTGTGTTTCTTAATGTTACAAAACAATAATAACTGTTTAAAAAAAAAGCATAGTTCAAATCACCCGTAGAACGGATATAAAAGTAAACAAAAATCATAAACACGTTAGGTATTACTTCATCCCACAAGTCCCAATCAATATATGAAAAGTTATTTCCGACGGTGAACTCCAAAACTACACTTTTTTGTCATTTTGCAACTTTAAAAAATTCAAATAAAAAGTGAGTAGAGTCCCACAAATGGTATCAATGTAAAAATCACCATGTCCTGCAAAAAAAATTACAACTTATACTGCTCCATATTGCAAAGTATGAAAAAGTTATTGGGGTTAAAATATGGCAAAATGAAGAAATTTTTTCTTGTATACCCAACACAAAAAAGGGGGAGGTGTCATTTTTACCGTAAAACCATGTAATTGAATACCGTAAAAATAGAATCCACAAGAAAATGATGCAAAAGCGTTTTTATGTTAAGTTCACTGCATTTGGAATTTTCTTCCCGCCTCCCAGTACACAGCATGAAAAATGAAATACACCCAATATGGAGTACAATATGTTAGGTAGAAACCATGCCCTTATAAAGCTTCATGTACAGAAAAATAAAATAAAAAAGCTATAGAATTTTAAAGAAGGGGAGGAAAAATGGAAACGCAATAATGAAAAAGGGCATTGTTAAGAAAGGGCTAAACATCAGTGCTGAACTGGGGAGCAATATCAGCTGTAAAATTGAGTTAAGGTTCCCTGCTGTGACATTTGGTTCGTTTTTTGCCAGATTAATGCCAGAAGTGTTTTCCAATTTTGATGAGTGTTCTTACAATTCTGTCATTTACACTTTTATTCTTAAACTTAAAAATGCTGCTACACATTAGGATAGATTCACATAGGACAACACAATGACCTTGATATTTAGCAGATTGTGTGTTGTTCTCCAATTTTGATCTCCAATGTATATTTGGCAAAATATCATTTTCCATCAAGGATGCAAAGTTTTTTTGTTAAGAAGTAAACAAGCAAAAGAATATATCCATTATAGCTATTTATGTTGTCTGTTTAGATGTTGTGGGTTTGTATGAGATGATGCTTACATCTGTCCAAGTCTTTTATATTAGGGCAGCATGTAGGGCCATGAGAACAGCTAACACCTATTTGAAGTTTGAGACGTTTTTTATGACTTGTGTAACCCAGAACCCAATGATGTTCTAGGTGGGCACTCTATCCTGTTTTTAACAATCTCATTCCAGTATTTCTAGGGAATGAGAAATCAGACAACCCAGCCAAGTTTGAGAACTGTCCAGTGAGTTAGGACTTTTCTAGGTTTATCAACCAGCCAAGTGGAATCAAGATCAAACAAGCATAATCTACCATATCTAGAACAGGACTCAAGGCGGAGTCATGCAGGTAAGGGACAAAGATGCTTGGCCCCTGCCTTGTAGAAGCTCCTTCGTTGACACCTTTGACAACCTAAGGGAGCCATGTATATGCCGAAAAGAAGAGCACAAAACTGAAGATGAATTACTGTGAACTCAACTTACTGCTGTAAAAAATGAAGGTAATTACCGTATATATTCGATTATAAGCTGACCGAGTATATCGCAAGACCCCTAATTTCTACACAAAATAACTGGGAAAACCTATTGACTCGAGTATAAGTTGAGGGTGGGAAATGAATTGGCCACAGCCTCCCAGTATAACCCTTTACTATATAGTCTGCCAGCCCCTGTAGTATACAGCCTGCCCAGCCCTCAGCCGCTTGCCGACGTCATTGTTTGTGAGCCACTGGCATCGCGAGGGGACCTGAAGAGGAGCGGAACTTCCTGAAGAGGATCCGAAGGACCCAAGGAGGCACCGGAGCATCTGAGACAGAAGAGGACCTACGGGTGAGTTTTGACTTTATTTTTTTAGTTGACTCGAGTATAAGCTGAGTTAGGGTTTTTGAGGACAAATTTTGTGCTGAAAAACTAGGCTTATACTCGAGTATATATGGTATATAAGTTTTCGTGTCCCGAATAAATTTGGTTTTCATCACTTTAAAACAATCCTTGAGAATCTTGCCACTAAGAGCATTTGATCAGATTCTTATGGAGGAAACAAATGGTCTACCCACAATATCTTTAATCTTGTAAATTAAATGTTTCACCTTAAAAAGATGAAAAATATGTGTATATGCATTAAAACACTATAAAAGGGTCTACACCACATTTATAAAGGGTTTTAGACAGTTTTCTGACTCTCATATGACTATTCTTGACAAAAGGCGTGAACTGTGAAAAGGGGGCATGGTCTTGCACCAAAAAGGTACATGTGCCAAAAATACTGGTGACCCAACAGAATTTTATCCTAATTTTCTGGCGTTAAGTAAGCCAACTTATAGGAGGTGCAGACAGAGTACTTGACAGTCTTATACTAGGACAGATTTATCATCCACCATCAGACACTTATATGAATCTGGTGCAGAATAAGACAGTCTGGTCTAGCTCCGCACTGTCTAACCTTAGAACACTTATAATAAATGTCGCTTCCCTGCTCAGGTCCGCAAGAGTTCACTTTCTTCTTCCCGGTGCATGCAAGTGCATTGGATGCAACACAATTTGAAAGTTAAATCCCACACTCCGTCCGAATCAGTCGGATTGTCTGACAGCCTTTGATTTCTGTCTCATGAAAGCTGGCGCCATAGCGGTAAAATCCAATCACGTGCGACACAATCCCCTTCTAAATACCTGTTACAGCAGCGCAAATCCGGAAACTGTCGGGAAGTCCGACGGAAATGCAATCCGCGGACCATTAGTAAATAAGCCCCATAAACTACAGCTGAAGGGGCGATAATTTAAAAGATTGCTCAGGAATGGGGGGAGGGGCTAGAGACAAAATCCAACTGTGTCAGAATGATTGAAGAAGCATATTTAATAAAGGATGTAAATTGTTGGTGAAAGTTGTGAAGGTTCTTCTTTTGGTGCCCTTGCATAGCAGTACTAGTCAGAAGCTTTTACAACTGAATCCAATTTAAAAAAAACCATTGTCTAAACTGTGACTAACAAGAATAATCTTTTACTACAAAACCGTTTCCAGCCTAACAAAATATGCATTTGTATAAATAGAAAACACGGTCACAACTTCCCTCTAGTAAGAGTATATGGAAACCAAGGCTACAATGAAATTGAAATGAAATTCTTTGCCTCGCGTATCAAGCAAATCACTTTCTACCACTTCTAAAGATTGAAGCCTATTTGAAACTAGAAATATGTTATTTTACGTATATTTTAAAGAAGACAAAACCAGGTATTTCTAATGCATCCTGCATGTCATGGCGACCTGGGTTTAAGACCCAGGGTCAACACTCTGCAATAAAGAAGCATTACAATACAGGCAGTCCCCGGGTTACGTACAAGATAGGGTCCGGAGGTTTTTTCTTAAGTTGAATTTGTATGCAATTCGAAACTGTATATTTTATAATTGTAGATCCAGACAAAAAAATTTTTGGCCCCAGTGACAATTGGAGTTTAAACATTTTTTGCTGTAATGGGACCAAGGATTATCAATAAAGCTTCATTACAGACACCTTACAGCTGATTATTGCAGTCTGGGACTATAGTAAAGCATCCAGAGAGCTTCACCAGAGGTCAGAGGGGTCTGTCTGTAACTATGGGTTGTCTGTAAGTCGGGTGTCCTTAAGTAGGGGACCGCCTGTATATTGTTCAAGTGATTGCATAGTAGTATATAGTATATAAGGCTGGAAGGAGACGCAAGTCCATCAAGTCCAACCTTCAAGAATTAAATAAATGTTTTATCCACATAACCTGTGATATTTTTTCTCTCCAGAAAGTCATCCAGGCCTCTCTTGAACATGTACATAGAGTCCGCCATAACAACCTCCTGCGGCAGAGAGTTCCATAGTCTCACTGCTCTTACAGTAAAGAACCTTTGTCTATGTTGATGGTAAAATCGCCTCTCCTCTAGGCGTAGAGGATGCCCCCTTGTCCTGGTCACAGGCCTAGGTATAAAAAGATCTTTGGAGAGATCCTTGTACTGTCCGTTCAGGTATTTGTACATTGTAATGAGGTCTCCCCTCAGTCGTCTTTTTTCTAAACTGAATAATCCCAAATTTTGTAATCTGTCATTGTATTCTAGTCCCCCCATTCCCCTAATAATCCTGGTTGCTCTCCTCTGCACCCGTTCCAGCTCTACTATATCCTTTTTATATACTGGTGCCCAAAACTGTACACAATATTCCATGTGTGGTCTGACCAGGGATTTGTATAAGGGCAGAACTATGTCTTTATCATGAGAATCTATTCCTCTCTTGATACATCCCATTATTTTATTTGCTTTAGCAGCAGCCGCCTGGCTCTGGTCACTAAAATTAAGTTTACCATCCACCAATACGCCCAAGTCCTTTTCAGCTTCAGTTTTACTAAGTAATTGACCGTTTAGAACATAATTATACTTTTTGTTTCCATGGCCCAAGTGCATAACTTTACATTTATCTACATTAAACCTCATCAACCATTTCTCTGCCCATCCCTCAAGCTTCCACAAATCCCTCTGTAATGCTAAACTATCGACCTCAGTATTTATTACTTTACACAGCTTAGTATCATCTGCAAATATTGAAACTTGACTGTGTGTTTGAAGCACCTCACCAAAACAGGATAGATATGTGGTCACAAAACTTGTACATAGCACAGGTTGGTGCCAATAAAACCTTCAGCTCATCCACATAAAACAGTCCCTCACACAGCTCCATTAATAGAAAAAAAAATTAAAGGATATAGGTCTCAGAATATAGTGTACCCAAGCAAGAAAAAGGTTGGTAAAATACAAAAATATTGGGGCTCATTTACTAAGGGTTGCACACGCACTTTTGTGGGACTGTGCACCATTTTCAGGGCTAAAACAGCTAGCACAGGTATTTAAGAAGTGTGTGCGGTGGGATTGTGTTGCACGCAATCCTTTTGCAGTGCAGCTGCACTGGCTTCCAAGCGACACTAATTGGGGGGCGTGCCGTTGGACAGTCCAACTGATTCGGAGTTAGCGCGGGATTCAACTTTCAAATTTTGTTGCAAGACAATGCACTTAGATGCACGACTAAAAAGATGGTGAACTCTGTCAGACCTGAGCAGGGAAGCGACACGTGCAGGATATCGGACGCGCGGATAATTTGTGAAACGCCACACGGTGCATTATAGTCGGACAATGCACTTTGTGTGAACTCGAGTGACCGGGTAAGTAAATGTGCCCCATTGTGATTTGGAAATGGTAACTAACTGCCTTAAAATGTTATTAAGTAATTTTCACCACAAAAGGAAAATATGATATAAATGAACCCCACTCCCAAAAAGTTACTGAATTGCATTTTTTTCATGTAGTCACCCCAAAGACAATAAAAGCTAAGCAAAACATAACATTACATACACCCAATAATGATCCAACCTAAAAGTAAAATCAATTATGCGAAAAAACAAGCCCCACGAAAATTAAGTTTCCAAGGATTAAACTATGATGCATCCTTTAGGGGATAATTCTTATGAAATTACATACTAATGTAATTAGGGATCTCGTTAACCCTGTTTGTGGCCTGAAAAATGCCACATACATGCACAATGTCTTATATAGTTCGATTAATTTTGCATGAGTGTGAAGTTTATCTAAGATTCTGAATTTTCTGTGTATTAATGTGTAAATATTGGACATGTAAATGTTTATTTTTGACTCAACAATCAGCTTTAAAAAAGAATTGCAAACAACAGAAACCGTGGAAGGCATGTTGACGTCTTCTCACTTTACCAGGTGAGATGTGGTCTGCTAAAGCCATGCGCAATCATGCATTTACAATTATACTTGCCTATTGAAACCCACAATATGTTCAGACGACCTTGACATACAGTAGCATGTGATTACATTGGATTTAACTTACAAATGTCAAATTACCAGACAATAACATTAATTATAAGGTCTCATTATGATCAGTTACTAAAATACACATTCTGATGTTTACAAAATTCACTTCACTGGTTCTCTTGCACCAAACACATTAATATGGACTCCCAACCAACTGTGTACAGGCAGTCCCCCACTTAAGGACACCTGACTTACAGATGACCCATAGTTACAGACGGATCCTGCTGTCCACTGTGACCTCTGGTGAAGCTCTCCGGATGTTACTATAATCAGATGAATGATCAGATGGATTGATAATCCTTGGTCCCATAACATCAAAAAATTTTGAAGCTCCGATTGTCACTGGGGCAAAACATTTTTTTTGGCTGGATCTAAAATTATAAAATACTGTAAACAGTTTCAACTTACATACAAATTCAATTTAAGAACAAACCTATGGACCCTATAGTCTGAGGTAGCCCAGGATGTACAGTGCCGAGTGATACTTTAAAGCGACACATTTATGGTTGCCTGGGACTACAGGAGGAGTAAACAGGTGTGGACAGTGCAAGATTATCATTGTTCCAGGTCCGGGCCCTTCAATTCTTCTTGTTTCCTGGACGAAACCTACATTGATTATTCAAATTCTCCTTCTTTCAATATCATTGGTGTCCGCAGGACGCAACTACGATTGCAAGCTGTGACAGAGCATGGAGCAAATAAGGTATGACTTAAAGTGTAACCGTCATTTCAAAAAACTTTTGATATGTTGTATGGCAGGTAATTTTTAGCACTTTTGCAATTGGATTAGTTACCCAAATCTTGCTCCTTCCTCTTGTATTCTGCAGACTTCCCCTAGATGTCAGTATACTCTCATATGTCTGCTGCTATGGACATCCCATCTTCATAAAGAAGCTGAGGCTACAGAGGAAGAGATACGCCCCCATCCCCCTCCCTGCACACAGCTGATTACCTCATGTATCACTGCCCCAGCACTCAGCCATGTGCAGGGAGAAGCTATCACTAATGTAGTGACCAAACACCTAAACATTTATCTCTCCTCAGCTTTCCCTACACTTGTGTATAAACACATAATCCACACAGAAACACACTGCAGCCCCCCTCCCCCCATCACCTCACACAAGGAAGTGGCAGGAGACACTCTCCAAGTCTGCAAGCTGTCCCTATACATAGAAGGCTAGGAGATCGAAAGATATTAGATAGAGGATAGATATGAGTAGATAATAGACATATAGATTGATAGATATCCAAGAAAAAAATGAGACCGCACTCCAAGGTAAATGTGAAAAAACGGATGGGAGCTTTATTAGCCCAAGTGCAACATTTCAGACCCTGTTGAAAAAGGATCCTGAACAGGGTCTGAAACGTTAGCAATGTCAGCATCAGTGAGGAGGTGGGGTATATACAGACTGTATACTCCCGCTATTCACCTCCATGAATGGAACAGAGGACATCTGTAAAAGTCTTTTTTTTTTTTTTTTAAAGAATGCCGTCTCTAATCCCAAGGATATAAGCATCAAGTGAACCATGTATAAAAGACATCTAAAAAGGTGCTGTGTGGTTTTTGAGGTGTGGGGGGGGTCCCTGATAACAGGTTCTCTTTAAGCCTGAAGGTTTGTCTACTGGCAAATGTTAACAAACAGTTCCAGAAGGTGGTACAGGGATATGTACACAAAACTTTTATCGACACATTTGGAAAATCAATATATCGCCCATATTATTTTCATTTGACAATACAGTGGTAAATTGTTTTACACTATTATTAATACAATTCAGTCAGTAAGCAGATTCTTGCTATTGCTATGGGAAAGGAAACGCACCACACTAGAGAGAATTCTTCTTTCTACAACTACTATACTGACACCTAGTGAGGAAATACTGCCATGTCATTTCCAATGTCCTGTACACTCTTTAGGGAAATAAAAAGAGGTTTCCACATCTATGTACCGTATTTCTTAAAGGAAACCTACCATTTGATTTGATACATTATGAAGCAAAGATACCTTGAGAAGCTAGCTAGACTGATGCAGGATCATATTTTGGCTAATCCTGCTTCTGAGTGGTTTTTCAGATAAAACTATTATAAAATTTTGATAATGAAGCGGTCTCACTGCTGTGGCTGGCTCAGCTTCTCCTAGCACATTAGTTATTCACTGCTTCACAGGATGATGTAATCCCTGGGTTGTGCCTGAATAATCAATTGCTGCACCATCCCCCAGTTGCTGTGTATGAGTGATCCAGCTTAGGTTGATAAGTAATGTCTTGACTAAGTTCCATGTGTAATGAAAAGCTCTGTGTGTAATGTGTTTATGTAGGCTGAAAACACAATTATAAAATTATGATAATGAGCTTCTTTGGCTGTTCAGTGCTTCTCCTCTTACCCTAAGCCCCTTCCACACTTGCAAGTTCAGGTCCGGTCTGCGGCATTCGGACCAGGCAATCCAGGCAGCATTCGCTGCGAGTGTGATATGAGTTCAGCGCGTCACACTTGCAAGTGTGGAAAGGGCCTAATTATGAACTGCTCCAGCCTTGTGCTGCCCAGCATAAACCGAGAATACTTCATCACTGTGTTGTCCCTGACAGGCAGAAGTAATCAATCACTGCACCATCCCACAGCTGCTGTGTATGTGTCATCGAGCTCAGGTTGATTAGTCCTGTCTGGACAGTTCAGGAAGCTCTGTGTTATGTGCTTATGCATGGCAGGCAGTCTTCACCCAGCTTCCCCAAAGGCCTGAATTTTATTATAGTTTTTTTTAGCAAAACCACTCCGCTCAGGGATTAACCAAGATATGACCCTGCATCAGTGTAGTTACAGCATTCTCAAGGTATATTTGGTTCATAATGCATCAAATTAAATGGTAGGTTTCTTTAAAATAAAATGAGTTATTATGTTCTCCATGTTTATGTGTTTTTTTACTCCATATACTCCATTCTACTGATTCCAAAGCATTGATATTTTTCCTGTAACCCCCACCATTCCTGATTAATTATTTTGGTTATATCCAGGACTAAAATGTTATTGATAGAGTATGCATCAGAGGACCCAAATCACATCTCCATCATAGTCTTTGTTCACTTGATAAAGGGGTTTCCCTAACCCCGAAACGCGTTGTGTTTTTAGACTTGTATTAAACCTACTTGTTAATGGCTAGAAAAAAAGCAGCTAACAGTCTACCCAGTAGGACGATCAGCTGCGTATCCACCTGACTTCTGCACAACACAACTGATGGTCCCAACCCCATATATAAGGCAAGAAATCACACTTCTTAAAGGGGTTTTCTCATCTGGGCATTTACATTTAATTCATCTGCCATATGTAAACATTTCTTCAATTGGATGTTATTAAAATAAAATGTTCCTGTGTGAAGATAATTTCTCATAAATGTAGCCATGTTATTCCTTAGAAACGAGATAGCTTCCTCGGATACGACCGCCTCACATTTTGGCAACAGTGGCCAGATATGCAGTATTGAGTCCTGCCTGACTACATGGATACAGTTTTCATTACCACAGGACGGCTGTGGGACATACAGTAACTTCCGGACACTTCATACACAAAAACTTTTTGTTTCTTTGTGCAATCCCTCCAGCAGAGGTGGTCGTATCCAGGGACACAGTCTTGTTTCTTAGGGACCATATGACTACATTTATGAGAAATTATCTTCACACAGGAACATTATTGTTAATGACATCTAATTGAAGAAATGTTTATAAATGGCAGATTAATTAAATTGAATGTGAATGCTGAGACGAGAATACCCCTTTACATATGACAGGGCAAACCTGTGATGTGAAAACCTCTTCTGCTAACTACCTCTTGAAGCTCATTAACCTCTTCCCGCCGATGCCCTTTTTCATTTTTGCATTTTCATTTTTCACTCTCCACCTTCAAAAATCTACAACTTTTTTTATTTTTCCATGTACAGAGCTGTGTTATGGCTTATTTTCTGCGTAACAAATTATACTTTAAAGTGGTGGTATTTAATATACCATGCTGTGTACTGGGAAGCGTATTCTTGTGGGCTTGGATTTTACGGATTTCACTGTATGCCCCAAATGACATGTCGGTACAATTACGGGGATACCAAATGTGTGTAGTTTTATAATGTTTTTATACATTTACAAAAACTAAAAAGTTTTTTTTTTCACTTTTTTTAATTTTTATTTTTACTAATTCTCAGACTCCCTAGGGTACTTTAACCCCAGGTTGTCTGATCGATCCTACCATATACTGCCATACTACAGTATGGCAGTATATGGGGATTTTCCCTCCCTTACATTAGCATGTGCTGATAGTACATTGTAATGAATGGGTTAACAAGAAGCAGCCTCGGGTCTTCGAAAGACCCGAGGCTGTCATGGCGACGGATCGCCGCTCCCCGATGACGTCACAGGGAGCGACGATCCTCGGCAAGATGGCAATCGGCGGGAAAACACCCACGAACGGTGCTGGCACGGATCGCGGTGTTACCTGTAAGCCTTTTCAGCAATATGCAGCAAAGACTTACTGGCTATGGAGAGGGCTCAGCTGGTGAGCCCTCTCCATGCACCCACACCCGGCATGTGATGTAGTATGTCGGTAAGGGGTTAAGAGAATGCCAAGAGAGTGCAAAATAGTAATCAAAGCAAAAGGTGGTTACTTTGAAGAACCTGGAATATAAGACATATTTTCAGTTGTTTTAAAGGGCTATTCCCATCTGGGCATTCACATCAAATTAAATTTGCCATATGTAAACATTTCTTCAATTGGATGTTATTAAAAAAAATATACTTTTTTGTGTGAAGAGAAATGTAGCCATGCTGTCCCTTAGAAACAAGATAGTTTCCACGGATATGACCACCTCACATTTAGGCAGTGGTGGCCAGACATGTACTATTGAGCCCTGCCTGACCACCTGGCTTCAGCAATCATTACCACAGGACGGCTGTGGAACATGCAGTAACTCCCGGACATTATATATACAAAAGATTTTTGTTTTCTTTGTGCAATCCCTCCAGCAGAGGTGGTCGTATCCAAGGACACAGTCTTGTTTCTAAGGGACCACATCACTATATTTATGAGAAATGATCTTCACACAGGTAAAACAATTTTATTAACATTGATTAAAGAAATGTATGTATATGGCATATTTATGAAACTGAATGTGAATGCCCAGACCCCTTTAAGCATATAATTCCACGTGTTAATTCATAGTTCTGATGCCTTCAGTGTGAATCTACAATAGTATCTTCTAATAATAATCTTATAGTCAAGAAAATACAGAAAGCTCTTTGAATGAGAAAGTGTGTCCAAACTTTTGATCTCTATTGTATGTCTAAATGTTGTACAAGTTTGCACTCCTATTTTCTGGCTTATTGGAGAAGTCTCCAGTAATGCTCACCCGCCCTTTTTGTAGTAGGTCCAGCCCAATATTATGAGGGAGCATGGTACCTCAATGGCACAAAGGCAGGAGTTCTGAAAATTGGGAGAAAAACAAGCATTCCCTCTTATCAAAAGAAGCTGCTGCTTTTTCTTATAACTTTAGTTTTCGGCTTACTTTAATGCATTTGTATAATTTTTGCTGCACACCCCCTTTCCAGTGAACCCACACCCTTTAGATTAGTCTATAATTCATTTGGCATATTATCTCTTAAAGTGAGGCAAGGTACTGTAGACAGTTTTTTCCCTGAAAACGAATGCAGATTAATAAATTTATGGCAGAACCTTGAGCAACAGCTAAACATACGGTTCTGAAGTGGAGAGGCTATGATGGCAATCAGAGAGATAAACTAGAGAACATTTTTTAAGATACCAGAACTGTATCACTATGTGGTAGCCATTCCTTCCAGCTGTAAACACATACAAGTTGCCACTTCTCATTGAGATTTATTAGCTATTTTCTTGGCCTGAGAGTTTACCAATGCCCAAACCTCTGCACTATTTAATTTGTTAGATTGTGATTATATTTGGGACAGCTTTTTAATGCCAGTCTTTAAACTTGAAAGAACTTATGGCTTGATTTATATGAAGCATTCGGGTGACTATTCTATAGCTGCCACTATGCAGTAATTCAGTCTCCCATGCAGCGTAGAACTGAACAGAGAACAATTGTGGTTTGTGTCTGGTCCTTGTACCAGTCTGGGAAATCATTGTATTTGGTCTCTCTGTTTATGTGTGTGTATATGTGTGAGATATATATATATATATATATATAGCCAGTTATCATGCCTGTAAAGATACAGAAAACTGACTCTTTATCAGACGAGTACAGAATCTTGTATACATGTAATCTGTAATATAAGTATGTAAGTCACAAATCCATCAGATAACTGTACTGTGTATTAGGTACAGCGATGGCACGGGCAGATCGATGGAAACCGCCCCAATGAAGTGCCCATTACTTGTGAGAGCCTGAAAGAATGTAAAGTTCCTCAAAAGAAGGAAACTTACCTCGATAAGCCTCTCTCCACTCGTCCAGAAACCGCAGGCTTCTCAGTAACTGAGGAATATTACCAGGATGTTATCTGCCATCATACATTGTATTTCTAGCTTCTTTACAGAGTTGTGCGTAATGTTGGAGATTTCTCCGTCCTATCAAAAGCAAAAATCCAGAGAAAACATCCGTCCTATCTGTATACAAAGAACCGAATATCTTCTACGAAATCTAAAGTCCGCTCCTATTCACAAAGTCTGGAGCAGCTTAATGCACTGTGCTTTCAATGCCGTCGTCACCATGGAAACCACTCGCTGCAAAGTATGTCCCAGTCAAAAGGAATTTACATCATGGGACAAAAGTTACAGAAAAATGAGTCCCCTGCATTCACATGACCTTTTTATACCACCAATAATATAATAAATAATATTATCATCACCTTATAATATTTATAGATTATTAATATTATTAATCAATAGAATTATTTTGTATAAAGTCTATTTGCTTTGCATATTTATATGAGATTTTGGTCATTATATGAAACAGCAAAGCAAATAATTACAGAGAATAGCAAGTAAAAAAAACAGCTTGTCAAGGCCATGTCCACCATAAGACAACAGCTGAGGGGCACAGTGGGGAAATCCTACACCTGATCACATATCTTCCCTGTCACACGCAGCTTTGGCACGCTGGCATCTCCTGCCCAACAGAGAAGCGGATAGCTACAAAGGAAGTGATATGATATCGCGGACATGGAAACATGTCTACAAGCAGATCTGTAAACAGCAAGTACAACCTTGTAGTGTCCCCTATAAAATCATTCAGCCAGAACATTTATAATAAGCCAAAACAGCGAAACCAATGAGAAGGCAGATAGCTGGGGCCAAGGCTGCAGTCATGGGAGGACACTGATATCCACTGAAGAATATTAGGACAAGCCGATTATTCACACATTATGTGTGTGAGTATCCCACAAGAGTCTGGGAGCCAGACTTATAAACCATGCAAAGCCCATTTTACAGCATTTCATGCCCATTATCCCATTCACTGGGTTAGTTTTTATGCAACGAAACAACAGTAAGGGAGAGTCCACATGTTCAGTTTTTCAGATACAGTGAGTGTATGATGATGGGTTGAGACAAATAAAGGTGCTGCTCCTCCTCCTACTTTTACTCCATTCCTGGTTTGGACATCAAAAACTGCATCTGAAAAACTGAACGTGTGTCCGCGGTTCCAGGTTCGTCTGAAGATTGAACACATTCGTCTAATGTTTGAAAATGTATTAAAACGCAATAAAACCCATATAAATTTGGTATCACCACGATCGCAACGGACCAAAGAATAAAGTAGAGGTGTTATTTGGAGTGCAGAGTGAAAGTCGTAAAAACTGAGCCCACAAGAATGTGACGCACATGCGGTTTTTAAAAATGTTTCCACATTTGGAATTGTTTTCCTGCTTCCCAGTACACTGCATGTTATAATATAATGACATCACGGGAAAGTTAAATTTGTTACGTGCAAAATAAGTCCTCACACAGCTCTGTACACGGAAAAATGAAAAAGTTATGGATTTTTGAAGGTGGAGAGCGAGATATGAGCGAAAAAACCCTGCTACAGCAACAAACTCCACCTGTCAAATCCACTTGTAATCTGCAACAAGGAAACCCTAAGGGCGCTTTCACATAATGCGTTGCTCCCCTTTTTTGATGCGTTTTTGACACATTCCAAAGGCTTCAGCCTTGATCAGGTCCTGAGGTTACATTGTGTTTTAGCAGATGTAGGGGAAACACAATGTAACCTCAGCATGTGATCAAGGCTGAAGTCTTTGGAATGCATCAAAAACGCATTAAAAAAGTGACGCAACGTGGGTGGTGGCACACATGGCGTTTTGAACCCGTTTTCAGTCAGTTTAAAAATGCATACATTTTTTTTACCGTTTACCATGTGTTTGGCTGCTAACGCATTAAAAAACGCAACAGAACGCTTTGTGTGAAAGTGCCCTCAGGGTGCAGCCATACATTCAGTTTTTCAGCTTCAGTTTTTGATGTCCAAACCAGGAGTTAAGTGAAAATATAGAAGGAGCAGTTTCTCCCAAAATGTCCCCATTCGGATCCACACCTGTCTTTGGGTTCAAAATATGCATCCGAAAAACTGAAAGTGTGGCTGCGCCCTCAGAGGAAACTGCTCTATATCACCCAAAAACCTTAGGCCATATTTTCTGCATTGCCTTAAGATTTTGATAAAATTCACTGTAGAAATGTATCTTTATTTGTGTAGAGGTTTGAAATCAAACTCATTTTAAAGTTACTTTAATACACAGTGGATTTTCTTCCCCATTTCAGAACAGAAAATCTACTGCAGACTTGATATGCCTTTGCCAGAAGTCCTGGGGGTCATCAGTGGACTACATGGTCTGTAATTTCAATTACCGTATATACTCGTGTATAAGCCGAGTTTTTCAGCACAAAAAATGTGCTGAAAAACGTCCCCTCGGCTTATACACGAGTCTATAACAAAAAAATTACCCACTTAAAAAAAAAATAAACTTAAATACTCACCCTCCGATGTCAGCGCGGCTCCCCGATGTCCCCGATGTCAGCGCGTCCCGTCTTCTTTCTTCTCCGCGGCTCCTCTTCTCTCTTCTATCTTCCGGCATGGAGGCGGCCATGGTTTCTTAGTGGCCGCGCATACTATGACGGGGGCAGGCTGGCTGCATACTACTAGGGGCTTGCTGTATACTACTAGGGGCTTGCTGTATACTACTAGGGGCTTGCTGTATACTACTAGGGGCTTGCTGTATACTACTAGGGGGCTTGCTGTATACTACTAGGGGGCTTGCTGTATACTACTAGGGGGCTGCTGTATACCACTAGGGGGCTGCTGTATACCACTAGGGGGCTTGCTGTATACTACTGTCTATGTTGGTTGAGAATCTTCCGGTGGTATGGAAGAGCGGTTGGGACAAAAGGGTCTGGTTAAAGGAAGATATAGGAACGACGACAAAAGGAGTAGCGAAGAGAAGGGAAAGTAATTTATAGGAAAATATTCAAGTTCAACGATAATGGCGAGAGCTTACAAGGGTTAAAAAAACTTCACCAAGGGTCGTTTTGGAAAAATTTTGAAGATGTGTTTATGAAAAACTGGGTCGGTTAAATGTGGTGGGGTTCTTTTTTTTCTGTCATGTGCGGGAAGTAAAGTAAGACCTTCATAACTAAAAATTGGATACATCCCAAATGTATATGTTAAGACCTTTGATGAAAGTTTCGTGTAAATCCCTGAAAAAATTTGGCACCTAAGTTTCTCTAAGCTCTCCTACACATACAAAAGAGGAAAAGATGTTGGAAACGGAATGATGCCTAGTTAAAGCAACATTGGGAAAAATGTTAGTTGTATCAAGTTATGTTAGTGGAATATGACAACTCTCTCCAACAGTATAAATTTTTGAATTTGGAAACAGTGTTTTTTTCCAAAATCTTTGCCAAATTTGCATTTATTTCTAAATAAATACTAAATAATGTTTATTAAATTTCTCAACCAGCATGAGTCCATGTGTCAACGAAAAAACAATCTCAAACTCAACGGATTACGTGAAGCGTTCCAATTTATAACCATTAAAATAGACACTCAGATTAAGAATGGTCCGTCCGTCAGAAGTGGAAACCTTGTCTTCAGCGTTAAAGGGGATTAAAGAATGTATTGTAATATTGGGCATATTTATGAAACTGAATGTGAATGCCCAGACCCCTTTAAGCATATAATTCCACGTGTTAATTATAGTTCTGATGCCTCATGTGAATCTACAATAGTATCTTCTAATAATAATCTTATAGTCAAGAAATACGAAGAGCTCTTTGAATGAGAAGTGTGTCCAACTTTTGATCTCTATTGTATGTCTAAATTTGTCCAAGTTTGCACCTCCTATTTTCTGGCTTATTGGAGAAGTCTCCAGTAATGCTCCCCGCCCTTTTGTAGTATCCAGCCCAATATTATGAGGGAGCATGGTACCTCAATGGCACACAAGGCAGGAGTTCTGAAAATTGGGAGAAAAACAAGCATTCCCTCTTATCAAAAGAGCTGCTGCTTTTCTTATAACTTAGGTTTTCGGCTACTTTAATGCATTTGTAATTTTTGTCTGCACACCCCCTTTCCAGTGAACCACACCCTTAGATGTCTAGTCAATTCATTGGCATATTATCTTAAAGTGAGCAAGGTACTGAGACAGTTTTTTCCCTGAAAAGAATGCAGATTAATACATTTATGCAGGAACCTTGAAGCAACAGCTAACATACGGTTCTGAAGTGGAGAGGCTATGATGGCAATCAGAGAGATAAACTAGAGAACATTTTTTAAGACCTGTATCACTATTGGTAGCCATTCCTTCCAGCTGTAACCACATACAAGTTCCCACTTCTCATTGATTTATTAGCTATTTCTGTGCCTGAGAGTTTACCAAGCCCAAACCTCTGCACTATTTAATTTGTTAGATTGTGATATATTGGGACAGCTTTTTAATGGCTCTTTAAACTTGAAAGAACTTATGGCTTGATTTATATGAAGCATTCGGGTGACTATTCTATAGCTGCCACTATGCAGTAATTCAGCCCCATGCACTTGAACTGAACAGAGAACAATTGGTGTTTGTGTCTGGTCCTTGGTACCAGTCTGGGAAATCATTGTATTGGTCTCTCTGTTTATGGTGTTGTATATGTGTGAGATATATATATATAATATATATAGCCATTATCGCCTGTAAGATACAGAAAACTGACTCTTATCAGCGAGTACAAATCTGTATACATGTAATCTGTAATAATAGTATGTAAGTCACAAATCCATCAGATAACTGTACTGTTATTAGTACACGCAGGACGGCAGATCGATGGAAACCGCCCCAATGAAGTGCCCATTACTTGTGAGAGCTGAAAGAATGTAAAGTTCCTCAAAAGAAGGAAACTTACCTCGATAACCTCTCTCCACTCGTCCAGAAAACCGCAGGCTTCTAAGTAACTGAGGAATATTACCAGGATGTTATCTGCATCATCACATTGTATTCTCTTTCTTTACAGAGTTGTGCTAATGTTGGAGATTTCTCCTCCTATCAAAAGCAAAATCCAGAGAAAACATCCGTCCTATCTGTATACAAAGAACCGATATTTCTACGAAATAGTAAGCTCCCTATTCACAAAGTTGGGACAGCTTAATAACTGTCTTTCAATGCCGTCGTCACAATGGAAACCACTGCTAAAAGTATGTCACGTCAAAAGGAATTTAAATCATGGGACAAAAGTTCGAAAAATGATCCCTTCACATGACCTTTTTATACCACAATAATTATAAAAATAATTTATCATCACCTTATAATATTTATAGATTATTAATATTATTAATAATAGAATAATTTTGTGATAAGATCTTTTGCTTTGCATATTTTATGAGATTTTGGTATATTATTAAACAACAAGCAAATAATTACAGAGAATAGAAGTTAAAAAAACGCTTGTCAAGGCCATGTCCACCATAAGCACAGCTGAGGGGCACAGTGGGAAATCCTACACCTGATCACATATCTTTCCCTGTCCACGCAAGCTTTGGCACGCTGGCATCTCCTGCCCAACAGAACGGTATCTAGAAGTGATATGAATATACGCGTACATGGATACCATGTCTACAAGCAATCTGTAACAGCAAGTACAACCTTGTAGTGTCCCCTATAAAATCATTCACCCCAGAACATTTATAATAAGCCAAAACAGCGAAAATAGACATAAGCAAATGCTGGCCAAGGTGCAGCATGGGAGGACATTGATACCACTGAAGAATATTAGGCACAGCGATTTTCACACATTAGTGTGTGATATCCACAAGAGTCTGGGAGCCAGACTTATAACCATCAAAGCCCATTTTAACAATTTCATCCCTTATCGCATTCACTGGTTTAGTTTTTAGGCAATGAAACAACGTAAGGGGAGTCCACATGTTCAGTTTTCAGATACAGTGAGTGTATGTGATGGGTTGAGACAAATAAAGGTGCTGCTCCTCCTCCTACTTTTACCTCCATTCCTGGTTTGACATCAAAAACTATCTGAAAAACTGAATGTGTGTCGCGGGTTCCAGTTCGTCTGAAAGATTGAAACACTTCTATAATGTTTGAAATGTATTAAACAAAAACCATATAAATTTTATAACCACGATCGCAACGACCAAAGAATAGTAGAGGTGTTATTGGAGTGCAGAGTGAAGTGTCTAAAACTGAGCCCACAAGAAGTGACGCCACTCGTTGGTTTTTTTTAAATTGTTTCCACTATTTGGAATTGTTTTCCTGCTTCCCATTACATGCATGTTATAATATATAAATCACGGGAAGTAATTTGTTACGGCAAAAATCCATCACACAGCTCTGTACACGGAAAAAATGAAAAATTATGGATTTTGAAGGTGGAGAGCGAGAACATGAGCAAAAAACCCTGCTAACAGCAACAATCCACCTGTCAAGTCCTCTCCCTTCGCTTTCTGTCCTTTGCTACATTTCTCATCTCGCGCTTCAGCATTGCGGGTGAACTACTATCCCTACACGGTCGCCTTTCACCTAACTTGGCTTTGACGCCCCATGCACTTCCCCGTTTTTTGAATTGCTTTTTTGACACACTTCCAAGGCGTCAGCCTTGATCAGGTCCCTGCAGTACATTGTGTTTTTAGCATGTAGGGGAAGAACACCATGTGATTGTCCCTGTCCATGTGATGCTAAGGGCTGAAGTCTTTGGAATGCAATCAAAACGCATTAAAAACGCAACGAACTCGTCTTGTGAAGTGCCCTCAGGGTGCAGCCATACTTCAGTTTTTCAGGATCGACTTTAATGGACAGTCGGATTTCTTCCCGCATTTGAAAATACAGAAACTACTGGTCCTCATGCTACTTTGATGATTACTTGGCAGAAAGGTCCCTGGGGTCACAGTGGACTAAATGGCTCTGTCAACTTTCAATTATTTTTTAGCTGGTTTGATGAAGATGGTGATTGTTGCACATTGTATAAGGGGTCTGCGTTGGGTTTTAAAAGGATGCTCAATCTGGTGGATTCTGTGAACAGCATAACCCGTAATAAACATATAATGGGGTATTTTGTTCATCTTGGACAGTTCACATGTTATTTTTACAATTTAAAAACATTCCAATGTTATCAATAAATGTGAAAACTTATTCCACTACTTTTGGCAAACTTCTGTTAACCTCAAGATAAACTGCAATCTAGAAAAGAACAGCAGTGCTGTGTTTACATGCAATGGGTAGGCAACTCATTTCATTAGAAAGACAAGTCCCATTCTACTTTTCATAGAATTTTTACAATATTTCCATTCAAAATTAAGATCCAACCTTAATGGAGTGAGAATGATCTGCAGTACCAGACACCACAGCCTGGGTGAAGAATCTTTTGTGTATATATATGAGATGGAGTAGTTTCAGGACTATATTTCATTTATGCTCCAGGCACTTAAACATATTGGTCCTGAAAAGGCAGATGGAGAAAACACAAATTACAGATTAGGGATGAGGCTGCCAGGAGGATTTACTATCAGGTCTACTTCAGATGTAGAAGAATAGGACACTTTTAAATAAATCTCTTCCATTAGACATGTCTCTGCATGTATATTTGCCTTTCTCTTTACCTGCTTTGAGAGCTACAGCTTTTCCCTATTCTCACCATTCTGCTCTATGCATATATACACAACTTTCTGTTTCTCCCTCCTTCAGTCCGTCCTAATGGCGTCACCCACTGTGCCTCTTTCTCTCACAGTCCGTGTCACTGACAGACACAGGGAGAGGGGATGAGTCATAACTCTCCTGCTACAGCACTAAAGTAAGCAGCAAGACTGCTGAATCACCTGATGAACATTCCTAGATTATTATTAGGGCAGTAAATGAACATGAACAACTTTTGTAAACAGTGGCCAACCCCTTTAATTTATGAACACTGATCGTTTTGATATATTTACCAGTGTAGACTGGATGGCCACTACAGACAAGTGGTGAGCATTTCATGTGAATAGCAACAATAAAAATATATCTCCATTTATATTGGTGACGTGTTCAATACTTACCAGCTATTTATAGATGTTGGAGGGGATTGCTGTTATGTAGAAAATTTCCCATGTCACAATATCTAAATAATACTGACCGTCATTTATTAATATCTTTGCCAAGAGGAATTCCTGAGGTCAAAGCACAAGGAAGAGAGGATTTCATTTATCAAACTGATAGAACTAGACGGAAATGTGTGGGGAAAAAAGAAAAGAACACATTTTCCTTTTTTCTTTCTACTTATACGGAGTAAGGTGGAAGGCATTTAGATTAAAACAAGTCTGTCCTTATTGTCTAAATGCAGTGCTGGGATAAATATCACATCATGTGCTTTATAAGGCCAGAAAACATGCGGTGTAATGTCATCTGTCAATGCCTTAAAGTGTTTCCTATAGTCACAGAAAGCCACAAAAAACTATTTTGTTGCAGCAAGGGTGATCCACAACTTTTGAATTGGAGTCCTTGTATTCCGCTCTACTAAATGACCTGCTGCGGAACGTAAACTGCAGAAGAAATCATTTGTGTTGGAAGTTTTTCACAATATGTGTATGGTTTTTATACATGAAACCCACTATCCCACTACTACCCACTACAGTAAATTGCTGCAGGTTAGCGATTTAATGCAATGGAGCCAACTGTAATCGAAGCCTAAAGTGGTTTTCTTGTATGGATAATCCCCATTTATTAAATTTGGGAATCTCAGCTTAAAAGGCCCTTGTCATCAAGTAAAAGTAGTATTATCTGCAAGCTGTAAGTATAGAGCAGAACTGGCCAAAGCTGTAAATATGTATATAAATGCAATAATACTGCAAACATATGTACCTGCCTGTACATTGTATGGAGGCCATTTAATATATAGATTTGTCTATTTTAAGGCTCTCAATTGTTTGGCAGATTTGGTGTTTAACAAGGTGACATATTACACATAAAAGAAAAATAGATGAGAGAGACAACGGAGACCCCGAGAAGATAAATCATAGAGAGCAGCTAATAATAGATTATAATAGATAGAAAGTGAGGATTTACAGAGTGCGATATACTAAAGACACTGTCATTACCGCTACATGTTTATTGGCTGTATGATTACATTATTATAATACTGCCCCCTATGTACAGGAATATAACTACTATAATACTGCCCCTATGTACAGGAATATAACTACTATAATATTGCCCCCTACGTACAGGAATATACCTACTATAATACTGCCCCCTAAGTACAGGAATATAACTACTATAATACTGCTCCCCTATGTACAGGAATATAACTACTACCCTATGTACAGGAATATAACTACTATAATACTGCCCCCCATGTACAAGAATATAACTACTATAATACTGCCCCCTATGTACATGTATATTTATGGTCATTTATGTTTATTTGTGGGTGTGACTGTGTTTATTGGTTTGGTTTAGGATGTGATAATCGGTTGGGTGGGGGTTGTGGTATTTAGTGTTTATTCATTTTGGTGTATTGTAAGTTATTGTTTTTGCTAGGTGTGAATGGGGCTGGACCAGCAGCTAAGTTACTGTATATATTCTGTAAATATAGTATATTATGTTTGGTTTGTGTTATATATTGGGTTTTTTTTAACTTTTATATTAAATAAAAGATCTACAGGATGTAACTCGGGATCAGTACAGGATAAGTAATGTCATGTAATTCAGTAATGTCAAGTATGTACACTGTGAGTTATGGCTGTAGATCTGCGCTGCTTTTGTGCACAGGTATGAAGCACTTGCTCTTCTCCGGAATCTTCTCCATTTCTTTGTGTCTTGTCTTTACTCCTTACAGATGTTTCTCAGTTTGTTAAGTGTCTCCTTCTGGCTTTGAGCCGTCCTGCACTTTGGCTCAGAGACATTATTGCCAGCAGGCCACCTGCAGCCGCTGCATAGTTTCTGTAAAGCAAGTATGGGACAGAGGGGCTTCAATGGGGAGGAGATCATTATTCAGGATGAATGAGGCCATAACTTAACAATGAGCAAAACTGATGTCACCCAAGGGAAATACAAAGACTCAAGTACTCAGCATTCAGCACAAGTCAATCAAATACCTGAGAAACTGCTTCAGCTTTGTCCGAGGAAACAAACTGCACAAAGGTTACATGTGCACAGCCAGCGCCAAGAGGGAGAGCAAATAAGACCCACTCCAGGTCTATTCACCAAAGAACTGCTCCCCTCACTATAGTCATTGACACAGGAATGTACTAGAAAATGCTATAATACTTTTCCCAGTGTACATAAAAATATAACTACTATAATACTGCCCCCTATGTACAAGAATATAACTACTATAATACTGCCCCCTATGTACAGGAATATAACTTCTATAATACTGCCCCCCATGTACAAGAATATAACTACTATAATACTGCCTCCTATGTACAAGAATATAACTACTATAATACTGCCCCCTATGTACAAGAATATAACTACTATAATACTGCCTCCTATGTACAAGAATATAACTACTATAATACTACATATATACACAGAAGTGAACATGCAAAAAATCAGTATTTATCATATACAGCAAACACATGAGATCCTCACCTATTGCATCCAGTGACATCAGTGTCCCTACAGGATATAGGAGCATCCTCCAGGTGGGGGCCGTCATGGAACGTGGTGAAAAAACTATTTTGTTGCAGCAAAGGTGATCCACAACTTTTGAATTGGAGTCCTTGTATTCCGCTCTACTAAATGACCTGCTGCGGAACGTAAACTGCAGAAGAAATCATTTGTGTTGGAAGTTTTTCACAATATGTGTATGGTTTTTATACATGAAACCCACTATCCCACTACTACCCACTACAGTAAATTGCTGCAGGTTAGCGATTTAATGCAATGGAGCCAACTGTAATCGAAGCCTAAAGTGGTTTTCTTGTATGGATAATCCCCATTTATTAAATTTGGGAATCTCAGCTTAAAAGGCCCTTGTCATCAAGTAAAAGTAGTATTATCTGCAAGCTGTAAGTATAGAGCAGAACTGGCCAAAGCTGTAAATATGTATATAAATGCAATAATACTGCAAACATATGTACCTGCCTGTACATTGTATGGAGGCCATTTAATATCTTGCAGTACTGACCAGATCAACAGCTTTTTCACACATAGGACAACGTACAGGTATCTTAATATTGTAATATAAAGAAATCATAACTAAAAAACCCATTTCTTATTTATTCACTGGACAGTGTTACATATGGCTCCAAAATTCTAAATACTGGGAAGCAATATAATCTCTGTAGTGACATGGGAGCTTCCGCTTACACCAAGATAGCCTGATATGAAGAGGTCATGCTGAGCTTTCCTGTAGGAAGTTCCTGCAGAAAAGCAGAAACCCAGGAAAGAAAAATGATAGAAGAAGAAATAGTTACTAGAAAACTCTTTTAGTAGTGTGTTCTGCCAGATACTACATTCTATGTGCAAAAATATATTTACAAATGAATCACATTTTAAGAATGTAAACATTATGTTTACACTTTCAGTGTGACTGATTTACTATCATTTACCACCACAAAGTATGTGATGTATTTTTAAGCCAGTGTTGTTGTGAAGTGCTGTTTTAGTGAAGACTGAAGTGCAGAGTTAATCAGTCCTAGAAGGTTTGGAATCCTAAAACCCATAAGGACATGTAGCCGATATACACTATGCAGGGAGACCAGGAACACTTACTCATAGATCCCAACACTGTCACTGTGGTAATCTTCTTATATTGGTGATATTGGCCTCCTTTCTTCTAAAAGAAATTTTTAATTACTATAATGATCCAGAAGGGCTCTAGGGAGTGTTACCAAGGCACCTCTGGTCTCTATATTCACATGGTGATACGCTGGGCAGGTGAACCCCCCCCCCCCCCGCCCCACACACACACAGTCCGAGTGCCTGGATATACGTTATGTTTATCATGATTGGTTTTGATGGTAGATTTCCGGAAGGACCAGTACACTACAGACAGAGATGTGTTCCTTAACACCCCTAGTGTAAATTGTACCACCACTCATTAATAGTTTAAAACAACTCCATCAAAAGATTAAATATATTTTTTTAATTAATCTTTGGGAGCAGAAACTTGACACCAATAAAGAATTTGTTATTTTGTTTATTTTTGTATTTCTAAACTGCTGCATAGTTTTCTCATTCCCTATACTGCACATAATGACAAGCTATTCAAAAGAGTTAATTGCTATTATTAACCTGCCATCTTAATGAGAATTTTTTTTTAGGGTGGATTACTGAGCACCTAAAAGTTCTTATTAAACTTCATTATTCGCTCCACTGCCATTTCACTTTAATAAAGTAAAGCATCAAGGAAAAAGTAAGGGAAGATTTCACAGTTACACTTTACATGGAATTAGTTGCGCAAAAGTCTTCCATGAAACGTAATATCACAGCCAGATAGTTTTCATTTTGCCATTGTTATTTTATTCTCTAAAGTTTGATGTTTTGTATTCTGATCAAAAATGTTAAAAAAAAGGATGGTTTGCATGAGGTAGAGGTTTTTACATATTTTTTGAACAAAATTTGCTAAAATAAAAAATTCTATGCAATTTTGTTTTTTGCATAATTATATTAACATATGGAGCAAAGCTAAAAGCCACACAGTTAAAGGTTCAAAAATAAAAGCAATGGTGAATTCTCTCCATCTCCCCTTAGAAAAGATCAATCAATTAATCAATAGGTTTTATGGAATAAAAAATGGGGACATTAAAAATGCGTAATAATGTTCCATGTTCCATTAATGCATAATGTGTTCCATGTATGAGTTTAGTTTTCTTTCTGCTTGATAACTAGGCCTACAGAGCAGGAGTAGCAGGGTTACTAAACACCAAATATTTGCTTAACCTTACAAATATGTCAATCCAACATTGGAATTCTAGGATCAATAGGAAAGCAGCTGTAATCTGAAATCACCCAACACACTCTATATTCTTACCCACAGGTCAGCCTGCATAAAGTTGTAGTAAACTAGAGATTTGTTGCATAAACGTGCACCTTTTACATCATTTTGAAAGTGATATGTAAAAACACTAGCCTACGCCACATAATATAATGCTTTCATACGTATCTTCTTAACTAGCAATGTATGCTGAAATACACTGAACAGACTTGAAACACTACAATTAAACCTCCACCACTATAAGGAACAGGGTAACAGTGCAGAACTAGAGCTGGAGCGGAGGTAAAGGTAAGAAATTTATCTTTACTTTATGATTCATTCTTTTCTCTGTGGAAATGCATTTTTTAATGACCACAATATCCCTTCCAAAGAACACTCCAGCCCAAACTAAATTTTCTGTTGTTATGGTACTCGGTGGGGGAGATTTATGACGAAGCCCAACCCTCCAGCTCCCCCATATACATCAGGATGCTCCGGCCTTCTAATGTATTCGGAGGTGTGGTGGCTTGGCCGGCAATTATTTCAGGGCTTGTATGCCAATAAAACTGGTGTACAAGCCCTGATAAATGTACCCCAAGGTGTCTGTCTCTGGGTTTTTTAATCTGTTCTCATCATAAATATGTATATGTGTATATGTCTTATCATATCTATATATCACATTAGGTTTTGCTTAGCAGCAGTGTGAACCTGCCTCCAGTGACTATGTATCATCCATCACAAACATCACAGCTTCATGTATCATGGAGTAACAGACAGTCTCCATGGATGGTACAGCTACTGATTATACATAGACAGGTTCCAGTTACACAGTTATAACAGATTTTACAGATCAGTCTCCCTGATTGTATACTTATTAAGGTAAATACAGATTGAAGGATAATCACCAAACAAGCATGCTGTGGATGGATGGTCTCAGAATGGCCATGGATAAAAGGGGATAAATACAAACAAAAGTATGAGTCTGTTTTTTACTGATGTAAAGATAAAGTAGTAAATCTAGCTTTGAAATAAAATAATCTTTTATGTCCATGGAGTCATACTGCGTTTTGCACCTCAGAGACATTTTAAATGACTTACATGGCAACCAAGAAATCCAAAGGGAGAAGTGTTCCTTAGAAATACTACTTGTCCTTAGAGACTGCTCACTTATCATCTTGGCAGGAACAGCAGATACCACCAAGGCTGCGTCATTAAATGACAGGAAATTATCCATCGCTTTACCACAGAAGCAGATTTATGACCAATACCTGCTAGTATACTAGTACAAAGGCATAATATAAGTGTTCCTTTACAGCATTCTACACAAAGCTCTACTCTAACCTCAATCTATACGCATATACCTCAGTAGACATCTGATGCTGTGTCACCATGACTATACCTATGGCTTTTTCATTACTGTCTTAGTAAAACTCAACAGTACAAATTAACACGTGTGATAGAGATACAACTTATAACTCTGTAAAATATTATGATTCTGATAAAAGCATTTGAAAATAGCACATTGAGGGGTTGACAAGTGGCTCCTTCATTTTGGGTGAATAACGCCCATTTCTTGCAGGAGTGATGCTAGTGTACTATTTCTTTGAAGTTTATATACTGGGAGAATGTGTTTTCCTTTGCAACCTATATATGGCGGGGGGGATAAGCTGGCCTGTGCTACCTATGTACTGGAGGGCATTTGTTTGCCTGCGCTACCTATATACTCGGGGGCGGGGGGCATGTGCTATTCTATGCTACCTATGTACTGGAGGGTATCTGCTTGCCTGTGCTACCTATTTAAGGGGGAGGCATGTGCTGGCATGGGCTACCTATATAGTGGGGAGAAGGACTGGCCTAGGCTATCTATATAATGGAGGGCAGCTGCTGACCTACAGTAAAAATATACTATGAGGAACGTGCTGGCCTGGGCTACCAATATTCTTGTGGGGCATGGGCTTGCCTGGGCTACCACTATCCCAGTGAACATGTGCTTATATACTGAAAGGCATGTGCTGTCGTGAGCTACCCATATACTGGGGGTGGGGGGTGCTTGTCTTCACTACCTACATACTGAGGGGCATGTGCTGGTCTGCACTACCTATATACAGGCAGTCTCCTACTTAAGAACACCCGACTTACAGATGACCACTAGTTACAAACGGACCTCTGGATATTAGTAATTTACTGTACTTTAGCCCTAGGCTACAATAAACAGCTATAACAGTTATTAAAGGCATCTGTAATTAATCTTTATTGTTAATAACCCAACATATTTAAAATCTAATTATCACAGAGACCAAAAAAAAAATTCTGGCTGGGGCTACAATTATAAAAAATATACAGTTCTGACTTACATACAAATTCAACTTAAGAACAAACCTATCTTGTACGTAACCCGGGGACTGCCTGTAGTGGGGAGCATATGCTGGTCTGCACTACCTATATTCGGGGGAGGAATGTGATGGTCTGCACTACCTATATACTGGGGGGCATGTGCTACCTACATAAGCAGAAGGCTTATGCTGGCCTGGACTGCCTATATACTGGAGGGCATGTGCTGCGTTACCTATATACTGGGGGGAATGTGCTAGCCTGTGCTACGCATATAAGGGGGAGGCATGTGCTGGTCTACACTACAGTTATATGGGGGGGCATGTTCAACTTATATAAGCGGAAGGCATGTGCTGGCCTGGGCTGCCTATATACTGGAGGAAATGTGATGTGCTAACTATATACTGGGGTGTATGGGCTGGCCCGCGCTACCTATACACTGGCGGTCATGTGCTGGCCCACAATACCTATATACTGGGAGGGGCATTTGCTGGCCCGCACTACCTATATACTGGGGGGGGGCATGTGCTGGCCTGCTCTACCTATACACTGGGGTGCACGTTCTGGCCTGCTCTACCTATATACTGGGGTACATGTGCTGGCCGGCGCTACCTATATACTGGAGGGCATGTGCTGGCCCACAATACCTATATACTGGAGAGGTTATGTGCTTGCTTAGGGCTAATTATATACTGAGGGGCATGTGCTGGCCTGGGCTACCAATATTCTTTGGGGCATGGGCTGCCCTGGGCTACCAATGTACTGGGAGGCACGAGCTGGCCTGGGCTACCAATATACTGGGGAGCATGTGCTGGCTTGTTCTACTTATATACTGAAGGGCATGTGCTGTTGTGGGCTACCTATATACGGGGGTGTGCGTGATCTCACTAAACTATACACGGGGTTAGGACTACCTACAATAAGGGAAGGCTTAGCCTGAACTGGGACTGCCTATATACTGGGGGCATTGCTGTGCTACTATATATGGGGGGCATGCTGCAGCCTTGCTACTATATAAGAGGGAGGCTGTGCTTGTCTGCGCTACCTATATACTGGAGGGCATGTGCTGGCCTGCGCTACCTATATACTGGAGGGCATGTGCTGGCCTGCGCTGCCTATATACTGGAGGGCATGTGCTGGCCTGCGCTACCTATATACTGGAGGGCATGTGCTGGCCTGCGCTACCTATATACTGGAGGGCATGTGCTGGCCTGCGCTACCTATATACTGGAGGGCATGTGCTGGCCTGCGCTGCCTATATACTTGGGGGCATGTGCTGGCCTGCGCTGCCTATATACTTGGGGGCATGTGCTGGCCTGCGCTGCCTATATACTTGGGGGCATGTGCTGGCCTGCGCTGCCTATATACTTGGGGGCATGTGCTGGCCTGCGCTACATATATACTGGGGGGGCATGTGCTGGCCTGCGTTACCTGTATACTGGGAGGACACATGTTATTCCGTGCTACCTATATACTGGAGGGTATGTGCTTGCTTAGGCTAATTATATACTGAGGGGCATGTGCTGGCCTGGGCTACCAATATTCTTTGGGGCATGGGCTGCCCTGGGCTACCAATGTACTGGGAGGCACGAGTGGCTGGGCTACCATATTACGGGGGCAGTGCTGGCTTGTTTACTATACTGAAGGGCATGTGCTGTTGTGGGCTACCTATATACGGGGGTGTGCTGATTGCACTACCTATTATACTGGGCGGTTATGTGCTACCTACATAAGGGGAAGGCTTATGCTGACTTGGACTGCCTATATACTGGAGGGCATTTGCTGTGCTACCTATATACTGGGGGGAATGTGCTAGCCTGTGCTACTATATAAGGGAAAGGCATGTCTTGTCTGCACTACCTATATACCGGGGGCATGTTCTACCTATATAAGGGGAAGGCATGTGCTGGCCTGGGCTACCTACATACTGGGGGAGAATGTGCTGGCCGGTGCTACCTACATAAGAGAAATGTATATGCTGGCCCGGGTTTCCAATATGGACATGTGCTGGCCGGCGCTACCTATATACTGGGGGGGCATGTTCTGTGCTACCTATTTACTGGGGAAGTTAAATATGAAATAAAGAGGAGGAAACTATATAGTTGAATATATTATACTATACCGAGGGGTCACAGTGTATTATCTGTATATGCAGGGGCAGGCTTGATTATAGACTTTTTTTCTGCATTTTTGAGGCAAAAATGGAAATGACACCCCAACCCCGACCCCATCCCCAGCCTCCAGTCGGAACTCCCCCTCCGATCTGTGGCGGAAATATTGCAGCAGCGGGGTAGTAGTGCTCTGGGGACCCAGTAGACAAGTGAGGCCCCCGAAGCACTTGCACTTCATTATTCATTATTATTGCACTTTTATTAGGATCACAGCCCCTAATAAAAAGAGAGTGTTCTACTCAGCAGTGGTAATAGTTAATAATCAGAAAATCTGATTAGATTTCTTTAATGTGTGTATGTTATATGCTTTTCGGATAAGTTTTGGGTTGCAGTGTTAATATTTGGCGAAATAAGGCACAGAGGAGCAAATGTTCATCCTCACTCTCCATTACTGAAAGTAAAATAACCCAAGCAAGTGCACTCTCAGATTGTTGACTGAAGTGACAGTTTGGAGTAGAAGCTGTGTATGAAGATCACATTGCAGACTATAGCTTTAGCAGTGGATATATCAGATTCTCTTGCACAAAGAAACCCAACTACTCTAAACACAACTCCTCTTTCAGACTTTACTGTTTCTAGATGCCACCAACAAATTATATGCTGGGCGTAGCCATGGACATATACCCACTGACTCATTTGCCTTCCCCATGACCAGTATATGTCAGAACCAGTGAAAAAGGCAGGATATACAGACACAGCAAGCTTAGTCTTTCCATCCTACTCCCTCCTGCTGAGCAGTAAGTACGCTGAGAGGAAATAGAAGCTTATGGGGAACGGTTGCATCCTGGAGCACCCACCACTGTGCGGATAAGTCGCTCAGCAGGAGGGACGATGCCAATGATGTCACTGTCCATATAAGGACAGTATTCATTTAATCCAGTCACTCTGAGGGATTTTCGATGCTTGATTTTATAGCACAAATATACGAAGTATGTGACGTTTCAGTGAAAACCTGACCTTCATCAGACGCAGTTAGTTAATAGGAAAACAAATGAAATGTTGCTATGCAGGCATGCGCGCTGTAGGTATTGGCAGGAGGCACCCGCTCTGGTAAGGGCCCTATCCAGAGCACCCGAAACATATTAATGTGGTGTCCAGCATAGCTCCCACTAAATATAAGGACAGTGACACCACACACCATACATCAGCAGCAACCATTCACCGGCATCTGCCGTTATTCACTCTTCACCCCTGCATTCAGGGGAGAGGAGGGGTCCCCAGGTGACATATTCCACTGTAGTGGAATATATATATATATGGAACTTAATAAGTAGGAACTTAAGTAACTGGAGATACTATAGCCATAAGTAGCAGTAGATCCATGGGTGGGGGGACTCCGTGCTCAGGTCTGTGTGTGTGAGGTGATTTACTATAATTTGGGGGCTGAGCAGTGAAATTACAGTCACTACATAAGCTTCTGTCTGTAGCAGCAGCTACACAACTCCCTGCCTGCTGCCTTTCACTGGAAGGACATATTTTTCTAATTGCGCTTTATTTACCGCTGGTAGACGTTGTAGATGATCCCATAGCAATTGACCTCTTATATTTCTTTCTGGGGTAGGGAGCCATTTCATTTTTCCCCTCAGGATCGTCCCAGGGGGGTGCTCTGTGGTTTAAATTTCCTTGGTTACCTTGTTTGCTTTTTTTCCTTATGGATCTTTGATACCCAACTCGATATTATTGTACTCATTATCTATACTTTACTCAAACAGATGTTTTTATTTATAAAATCTTCAATAAAGAGGTTCTTTTTTATTTACAAATTATCTTCTGACATAATCTCCATGGTAGAATGAAGACAGAGAGGAAAAATATAATGATATAATAGAACCAAATTAAACTAAGAGGCAAATAATACTTTTCTAAAGATGAAAGGGGACATAGAACAGGCAGGAATTATATGAATGACCTTCCTGATCCACGTTAATATATTAGCTTATCTTCATGCCATCTTGCAGATTTACCCATGCATGTGTTCTGCAGAACGTCTGCAGGCACAGAAAACCCTTGTGTCTGCTGATTTAGTCTACTGACCCAATCTTAATGAATATTATGAAAGCATGCTGGTGTATCACGTATTTAAAGGAAATCTACCATGGGGAATCTACTTTGAGATATTCCCCATGGTAGTTTCCCCGTTTGGGCAGCAGCTGCATCACGTTTTTTTTTTTAATAATTCAGGAATGCAGCTGCTGCAGAAATAAATGGGGCAGATTTACTTACCCGGTCCATCCGCAATCCAGCGGCACGTTCTATGTGGAGGATTCGGGTCTTCCAGCGATTCACTACATTAGTGTGCCTGATGTCCACCAGGTGCAGGTCCACTGGGTGCAGGTAAGTGCGTGTCAAGCGACACTTTTTTTTTTTTTAAATACGCCGTTTTTTCCTAATCCATCGGGTTTTCTTACGGCCACGCCCCCCAATCTCCATCGCGTGCATGCCGGCGCCGATGCGCCACAATCCGATCACGTGCGCCAAAAACCCAGGGCAATTCAGGGAGAATCGGCGCAAAACGGAAAAATTCGGGTAACCCGCCGAAAAAACGCGATTCGGGTCCTTAGTAAATGACCCCCAATGCTGCAAAATACAAATTAATTTCTAGGGCTACTATGGGTGTAGAGTACCCTGAGACTACGGGGGCGATGGCTACTCCACACCCCCAGTAGCCACTGCAGACCCACCTCTATCCCCTCGGGCATCATTTGAGCTCTCCACAAGCGCAGTAGCTTGCTGAAGGAAGCAAGCTACTATGCTTCTATGCTTGCGTAGAGCTCAAATGATGCTATAGATGTGCGGAGCAGATAGTGGAGGGTCTGCAGTGGCTACTGGAGAAGTGGAGTAGCCATTGCCCCCGTAGCTGTCTCAGGCTACTCTACGCCCAGAGTAGCCTTAGAAATTAATTTGCATATTCCAGCATTAAACTTAATTTCTGCAGAGGCTGTATCCCAAAATTAATAAATAATGGGATGCAGCTGCTGCCCTAATGGGGAATCTAATATGGGGTATAATCTCAAAAACTTTATTCCCCATGGTAGATTTCCTTTAAGACAATATCCTTAAACATTATGAATGCTGGGCAGCTTAACAAGGAAGCTTTGAGTAAAACTCTGTGGCTATGGTTCGATAAGAGGTCTGATGCTTTCCTTTTTTTTTTTTTTTTTAATAATAAGTGAATTGACAATTTTAAATGAAACCATAGCAAAATTAAAGGAATGGATGCTGTTAAATCCAGACACCCAGCATTGCATGAAAGCAGTGCTAACCACAGAGCCAAAATATACTTACTATAGACCAGTGGTGGCAAACCTATGGCACAGGTGCCAGAGGTGGCACTCGGAGCCCTCTCTGTGGGCACCCAGGCGATCACCCAGGTCATCATTTAGGACTCAATACCTTCTTGTGCAGTCCCAGCACGTGCCACGTTCAGCGCTATGTTAAAATGACTAGAAATGCAGGAGGAGCAAGGAGGTGCTGACAGAGCAGGATTATCAATGTAGACCCTTCTCTGGACCTGTGATTGATCCTGTTAAGGGACCTTAGAGGACAACTACAATAATAATCCGATTTTTTCCTTCTTTCTACTGTTTAAAACCTGTGAGTTACTTTAAATTGGCATTTGGCACTTTGAAAAATATATGGCTTTTGCTTGTAGTTTCGGCACTCAGTCCCCAAAAGGTTCGCCATCACTGCTATAGACTATAGACTGTTTAAAGGGGTACAGCCATTATGCATTATCCATTTATATAATCCATCTATAAATAGAGACAGGAACATATAAAACTCCACCCAAAACATTTCACTAAAGCCGTCACCAGGGACCTTATTATCACTAAAGACAGGTTGCAGAATCCCATGACACCTGCAGTGCAAACATGTCTTTCTGACTTCTCTAAGCATTTTCTTTACAATATAATTGTGTGTTATAACTTACCTTACACCCTGAAAGAATCCGCTGTGTAGTCCCAGAGGTTGGGATTTAATTTGAATGCATTTCAAAAAACAACCTGTGACCTGTCACACCTGTGTGTTGCAGACTGCTCAGCTCTTGGCCCCCACCTTTGTGCTCCTGTACAGCAAATCCCTCCTGCTCCTTCGGATGACAAGTGGGAGATGGAGGAGCAGTAAAGGAGCACAAAGGTGGGGGCTTAGAGCTGAGGACTTTGCAGCACAGACACATCACATGTTGTTTTTTGAAATGCATGTAAACTAAAGCCCCTGGGACTTCACAGGATTTTGTCAGGGTGCAAGGTAAGTTATAACACACAATTGTGTTTTAATGCAAATGTTTAGAGAAAGCAGAAAGGCATATTTGCATTGCAGCTGTAATGGGCTTTTGCCACCCGTCTTTAGTAAAAATCAGGTCCCTGGTGACAGGTTCCCTTTAAGGTAGCAATATGTTCGGTCCTATTAATTCCTCTTCACTTAATGCCTATTTTCTGAAATTTCTCTTCTGACAACAACCTTTAAAGTTGACGTTTTTGCAGATACCTTAATTTTCCATGGGTGGAGATTTCCTTTAAAATGAAGTTACACTTTTCTATTTAAAAAATGCTTACGCAGCTATACCTTGAAGTTTTGAAAAGTATTTCCTCTTAACAAATTCCCCATCATCAGCAAAATATAGGCAGAATTTACATCAATTCTTTCAATGAGCTGTTGACAGGGGCAGACGCCTCTCTGAAAGGTTATTATCAGATGGTAAAGTTACATTTCCAATAACAACAATATAAAGAAGAAGCTTTCTGCAGAAACTGAGAAATAATGTCATTGCTATTGTAATCATGTCCTGATTATTTTACACTGAGATTATTATGTAACAATGGTTGGACCATTATGAATATGTAATATTACAGAAAGAATGTAAGGCGTCACTTGCTACTATCATATTCCTATCCCAAGGCATATCATTCTGTTCAGGGATCTAGCAGGGTGGGAAAGCCAAACACAATATGCTGTAAATAAAGAATACCCATTGCTATAGGTTTTTTCTCACAACTCCTAACATGAATATGCCATTGCATGTTATACTGTATTATTTACAGATTAGCACATTCATAAAGTACCCTATGAATGACACTACATATGTGTCATATCTACATACATTGGATAGAAAACTGAAACATGGACGCACTCCAGTGTTGCCACATCATTCATTGTTATCGTCATGAATTAGAGGTCATGCCCCAAAATAGCCATGAACCGCCACAGTGTCCAATTTAGAGTCTTAACTTCTCACCTTATATGACCTCAAGTGAGAGCAATGAGATCCGCAATGTTCAGTAAATGCTAATTGAATCAGCAAGGTTGTCCAAAGTTATCACCTTCTTATTTAACAACTTAAGTCACTTACTGTTAAACAATATGTTAGGACATCTAATGATAGCAGCTCACTACTTCTAAAAATACACATGTAACGAAAAGAAAAACACACATCCCCTGAGTATAGCATTAGAAGTGCCTACAGGAGATAACACTGATCTTGGAAACATCATACACGATGTAGATAGATACTGTATATACTTGAGTATAAGCCTAGTTTTTCAGCACAAAAAATGCCAACATCAGAGTGTGTGCCTGTCGACACACACAATATAATGACTGCACCGGCTGATGTCATAGACTGCGCTGGCCGGCGCGCGGGACCTGCTGCTGTCGGACAGAAATAGGGTAGAACTGCCGGGGCAGGCGGCATTTACTGTATGACAGCCTTCTGTTCAGAAGATCAACATTGGAATAAATAGTCCACTTATGGGTACCATATTTTTTTAATTTAGTGTATGATTTAGTCTGAATACCTTTTAGAAATTCAATCTATTAACTCACATGGTTGCACAAAACACTAAGATCCAGAATGCAGCTATAAGTGCAAGGTTTTACCTGTAGTGACTGCTCTGACTAACTAGAAAGCACTTTCCAGACATAATTACTTTGTTGGGTAATGAAATAGTATTAATAGTTTTCTTACTTGTTTGTATATGCAGTTCAGGTTGGTCATCGGGGACAAGTTGAATGACATCAGATACATCCACCTGGTGATCATTCGCTTCTGAGTCATCCTCATCGGAGGATCTCGATGTAGATAAACATACACTACTTCCAAGCTCCCGGCACAGAAAGAAGCCCCAACACTCAGGCATGAAAACCCAGTCAGCTCCTGAGAGACAAATGAAGATATGCTAATACTTGCCAGATGTATGCATATCATAGTAGAAGTTTATCAAAGGTTCTCTAGAAACAAATATGGAGTTTATAACATTTATCACTCAGTATATCCAGTAGGGTGTGTATAGCAGATAATAATGAAGTAAACACACTTGCATACTAATGGGAATAGGGGTAGAACCAAAAATATTCAGCCAAATTTCTGTACAGCACTGTAACCCTTCAGTCTCAGATGATGAAGCTACACATAGTATATTCATTATCAGCACTGGACCAATGTGCGTCATAAGGATTGTACCTGCTGGGACCATGGTGATAACAACAAGACCCCAGCAATTGTCCTGCAGCAATTGCCAAACTCTCACACACAAACAATTTACAACACTACTATATAATTTAATGGGGCAGCAATAGGCACGCTCTACCTCTATCAATTAGTGTGGATGGGACCCCCATTCTTGGGATTGCTGGGGGTCCCATTACTTGATTGGTGTGGATCCCAATCCACCATAACAATGAACGCTCTTGCACTTGCCGCACATTGCTTCTGTCAGCTCCCTCTTCCCTGCATCTCCCTCATCCATGCTGCAGGCTGAAGAGAGGAACATTGCAAACAACTATAACTTCTGTACCATGGCACCCAGAATCATTGTCTTAGGAGATCCCCCCTTTAATATCACACAAGGATAGTGTTTGAGGTTACATGTAGTTTCCATTGCATTTGCTGTAACCTCAGCATGTGATCACGGTTTAAGCCTTTGGAATGCATCAAAAACGGCGCAAAAAACATGATGCAACTCATCATGTGAACACGGACTCAAACGCGTGCATGCGTTTTTAAATATTACTATGTGTTTGGCTAATTTTCATTTTCGCCGGTAGTGTAAGCAGCTGTGTTAACATTTGAATACAGCCATTTACACTTAGACTATGGATATAAATGCAAGGTAACATGTAAAAACGCATGCATTTCTGGGAACCATTTAAAACACATCCAAAAAATGTTATGTACGAACGCACCCAGAGGAAGAAAGAACTGCCTGTAGAGCTCGGAGACAATATTGAGCAGAAACAGAGATCTGTAGAACACAATAGTCACTCTAGAGGTCCAAAGATCCTGTATAGAGGTGGGAGAAATATCCTGTTGACCAACCATCACTAGTGGCAAGAAAGAAACCTATCCTTAGTGACATGTAAAAGCCCAACTTGTCCTCCTGTGGTACGACACGGAGAACATTTCTAAAACCACTATTCCGCATAACAAAGTACAGGTGGTCCCCTACTTAAGAACACCCGACTTACAGATGACCCCTAGTTACAAACAGACCTTTGGATATTTGTAATTTACTGTACTTACACCCCACGCTACTATAAACAGCTGTAACAGTTATCACAGGTGTCTGTAATGAAGCTTTATTGTTAATCCTGGTTCTTATGACAATCCAACATTTTTAAAATCCAATTGTCACAGAAACCGAAAAAATTCTGGCTGGGATTACAATTATAAAATATACAGTTACGACTTACATACAAATTCAACTTAAGAACAAACCCACAGAACCTATCATGAACTGCCTGTAGAAACATTTTCAAAAGCTACAAAAATTTACCAGGTACCATACAAAGTGGCAGCAGGTAGTAAGGATATGTTATTCACCACACTACTCTGTTTAAAACAATCCAGACGCTGCTGCCATGACATTGAAGAAGATGCCCCACAGTCTGCAGAAGGATTCAGCAGGCAGTAAAGAGCATCTGAATTTCCTCACAGTCATCCAATCTAAATTGCATTTTAAAATACCAAGAAAATGTTTTTTGTTCAGTGTTTAACTAAATGAAAGCTACAGATGATACAAATACAAACTATTCAGAATTAAAAAGGCAACTGGATGTGTATAATTCAACCACAACCCAAAAACTGTGACAGATGCATCTCATCTCCAGCCATATGTTCCATACATATATGATACTACATACACAGTATAGAGTTTTCCCTAAAGCACCTGTATACAGCGCTATCTGATTCATGTAGAGAGTATGACCCTGACTCACAGATGCAGCAGACGTACTAGATAACACCTTCTAACAGGTGTGAATATTGAACATTTTCACTTTGTCATCATCCCCCGTGGCAGCTGTATCTTGTACGGATGAGCTGAATATGAAGGGATCATAATACTGGCCAAGTGTGAAAGCTAAGTGACAGAATGAAAGGGACTTATTTTGTAAAAGTGTCCTTATAGTGATATTTCTCTGACTATCTGATCTTCTATTGGGAATAGATGCAATGAGCAGGGTGGACTGTACAGATGCAACAATATGACTCCCTGAACAGTCGTGTGCATATTGGTTGTATCCAATTGGAAGTATTTAGAAGACCCTTTTGGTGCATATTACAGAAATCTATTTGTCCTTTTGATGCATTTTTTAATTTCTGGTTGAATTTTTTCTAATCAGTTGGCTCAATGTTAATATTCTCATCTTCGCATTTACTTCCCCTCCCCCTTTTCTATTCTATTACTTTGTTTATTTTGCCTTTACTTATAGTTTATAGGACACAAATCTTTTGGGGGAAAAAAATAAAAATGTAAAACAAAAAGTACATACACAATTTGATTGTACTTTCAGGGCAACAATATCTACAGCTAAAACTGAAGGAGACAAATGCATGTATTTTTAGTGCAATATTTAATTTTACTACACCCAATTTCCCCACCTGTGCCATCTGTATACAGTCATCGTGCACACTATCGCCGCAATTGTACCAACCCAAAGGGGTCCAAATGTCTCCCCATGCCCAATGTCACATAGAGCAAGAGAATGAATTACCATCAGAACGATGTGGAGTTTATACATGCCGGCTGCTGCTCTAGTGAGGCTGCGTTCACACACTCAGTCTTTCAGATGCTGTTTTTGAAAAAGAGGAGAAACTGCTTTCCTCAATGATATGTTCTCATCCATTATCATCCACACCTGCTTTAGGCTACACCTGAAAAGCTGAATGTGTGAACGCGCCCTTAATGTCTATGGGACTGATACCCAAACATTGTATATGGGCATCTCCTATAGATTGTTTGGCCAAGTGCTAAATGTTTAATCCCCTTTAAAGTAGTGAATATGAGTGTGACTGCTGCCTCACAACTACCACCCATGAGAGTATTCCTTATCATGGCACAAGATGGCAGAAACCTCGGCTTACTCATTAGCACAGTGCCATGGACATAACATATGTACATATATATTAATAAGAATTCAGCAATAAGGGCATAAAGTGGAAAAAGTTGTGTGCCCATGTACCAGCCGCTAATCTATTGCAGTTACAGCTGGGCACCTCATCAGCCAACATGAAGCACTGTGGGTGCATGGTAGCCCGACCATGTGTGTAGAGCCTGGCAGCAGGTGGCAATGCTGCCTATAAAGTTTGCTGTATGTAGTTGGTGGCCGCACTCACCTCTGACAGGGAGCCCTCCGCAGCAGCAGCAGGTGCACCGCTCCTCTCCGCTATCCTTCCCCCCGCAGTAATGAGATGCGCTCCGGGCTGCAGCAGCCGGCTCTGTGCCCAGGCTGCCCGGCCATACACGGGCGCGAGGGCGGAGGGGGAGTGGGTGACAGGCACGAGCGCCCTGCAGGCTACAGGCAGGATCCGCAGTGACCCGCCGGCGACACCTAGTGGCGGTCGCTAGAACAGCCCTGACAGAAGCCTAGAGAAAGCCTTGTGATAGGCAGTGTGATATCCCAGGCCAAGAATAATCCCTATCATATAACAGAGGAGGGAGATTTACAATGTAAACACAATGTTAGAGCAACGTGTGAACGAAACCGATGCTCTAAGAAAGAAACAAAGCAATCCAACATCATTTTAAAACCTTTTGGGTCTGTCCACACGTTCAGTTTTTCAGATGCAGTTTTCAATGTCCAAACCAGGAGTGGAGTGAAAATGGAGAAGGAGTAGCACTTCTCAATGATGTGTTCAAAACGCGCGCGCTTTCAATGTGTCGAAAACTTAACTGAAAACACAACGGGGTCCCGCGGCCGCATTTTCAACGGGTTTACCGACTTTTCGGGGATTGTGCCGGGGATTGTTTCAAATGCAATCGTATTGAGCCGCAATCGCGCGGCTTTCACGCGACACAGATTGGGGGGTGGGCCGTCGGACGATCTGACGGATTCGGACTGCGCACAGGATTTAACATTCACATTTGTGTCGCAAAGCCAAGCACTTACAAGCATCGGGAGAAGAAGGTGAACTCCGGCGGACCTGATCAGGAAAGCGGCACATGCAGGATATCGGGCTAACGATCTTCATGAATCATGGCAGACAGCATTCTCGTCGGACAGTCTGGATTGGGGATCGTGCAGGGAACGGGTAAGTAAATGTGCCCCAACGTGTGAATGCGGCCTCAAGCTTTATTTATCCAGATGTTTCTTTATAAAACGCTCACATGGCCGATATGCTTAAGACTTAGATCTGATAAAAGTCACACTTGGAATAGTAAGGTAATGCGTTACAAGCAGTTTGCTCATTGTCAAGCAATTACACAAATGATATGTTAAAGTATATATTGGTTACAAAATATATGCAAGTAGCCTGCTTTCTCACAGTAATAGACTCAGCACGCAGGTCACTGCTCACCCAACTTTACCTATTAGGCTTCATTGCGCATGCAGGGCCAGCAATCCTATAGACAACTGAAAGGGTTCTACTCATAACGAAAATTCCAGATTCATAGTGGTATGGTGTTACAACATGGAAGATAATGTTTGAACCCCTTACTTTTACATTTCTGTACTCAGTTTATTGTTGTCTTAGCTCCTCTTCAACTCGTGCTCGTCAGGTGTAAGTGTGGGCGTACACTCTAAGCGCACACACATTTGATCCCTCTAGTGCGTGTGAGAGGTGCTGGTGTGCTTGACAGTGTGGTTAGCTTTCAGTGGTAACGGTTTATCTACGCTTTTCATTTCGCTTTCTGCGCATTCACTCGATTTCTTGACATACAGACGAGAGATAGACAGATGAGAGATACAAGATCCATGCGAAGTGCGCATATACCCTGCCATTCCTGCCCGCTCTATGCCTCCCTCCACCTCCTGTATAAAGACTCTTACCGTACTTGTAGATTCTCTCCCGGAGGTGCTCTGTCATCAGGAGTCTCGTGTGAGCTCGTCTTGGAATGCAAGGGTGGGGGCTTGAAAAACAGAGCAGCTTGGTACAGCGTCAGACAGGAGAATAATATCTCCTTCCAACCCTAAGGTCAGAAGATTCAGGCTTTAGGGACAACCAAAATTGTGTACACCAGGACTGATAAAAGCAGAGCTGACAGTGTCATGTTTTATATAAATCTCATGGATCTCATCATATCTCATCTTTCTCAACTCTCTTTTTCTATGTGTCAGATACTAGTAGAATGTTCAGAAGTTAAATGAAAGTGTAAATAAACCTGTACCCTGAGAATCTAACCACATTGTCAGCACATAGCATCTCCCAGCACTAGAGGGATCATGAAGTGTCTGCTTAGAGAGTCCCTACCCACACTCTAGAATTTTACACTCACGATAACTGAGTGATAGGAGCTAATACAGCAATAAAACTGAGTAAGCTTGTAAAGTAGGGGGTGAAAATAATCTTTATTGTGTAAACATCACTAGAGGATTCAAATTTGAGAGTTTTCTTTCATGGGAAACCCCCTTTAATGGACCTCATATAATGAGAAAATGGATCTGTTGGCATAGCTTAGGAAATTTAAGTCCTATCTCCCCAGGGCTTCTGGGGGAGCCCACATAAAGCTGTACATAAGGAATCCACGTGGGTGAAGGGGGCTGTATCTAATAAATCCATATGGGTGAAAGAGGCTTTATATAAAATAACCACGAGGGGAACAGGAGACTGTTTTAGTTTCATAACTTTTAATACTCAATTATAAGCTGCCATTTTTGTGCCGAAAAAGTGCCACCCTTTTTATACTCGAGTATTAAAAAAATATTACTTGCCTCTGGCACTCCACACGGCTTGTCTTCTCCCTGTGGCTCGTCTTCTTGAGAGGTGAGTACAATATTTGTTATTTTTAATAATTATTTTTAATTATTTTTAATCATGAAGGAGGGCTCTGCTGGCCATTGCATCATGAAGGGGGGCTCTGCTTGACATTTCATTATAAAGGAGGGCTCTGCTGGCCAGCAGGGGGACTCTGCTGAACATTTCATTATAATAAGGGTTGCTGAGTTGCACCTTTTTTTTTTTGTGCACTAAGCTTCATGCCGCAGAATTGTGGGGCAGACAGAATTGTGGTAAAGCTTAGCAATAAATGTGGCGCACACATTAGCAATACCACAGTTTTTTAAAGTGTCAGACAAAATGCAACCACAACATACAAGTAGCGCAAAAACACTTCATAAATACATGTACAAGCTCCAAAGATCTTCTTTATAGTGCACAATTGGCACAAACTGGCGCAAGCACATTAATGTATCTGGACAATTGAGTGGTGCGTGCATATGTTGTGGTCTCCTGACTTTCCTTTACCTTTTACTTCTAATATTTAAATCCATCCCCGGCCTATGTAATGCGTTGGGATCAGATGCCACACTCCATCTGTGCAGTGAAGCCCCAGTATATAAAGCTGAGTTGACAGTGCCCTGAAGAGTCTGTTAAAGTGGGAAAGCAGGTTACCTATCAGATTATTTGCCAAGTACCCATTAGGTGGCTTCACCATCTGATGTATTACACCACTAATAATCTATCTATTAAGCCTCCTCTGACAGTTTTCTGTCGGAGGGGGCATGTAATAAGCCCCAGTTTTGATGGATTTCCGGGCAATACGCCATTTTGGGCATAAAGAGCCAGGCAGATAGGGGCTATGTCTACTTTCGTGTCCATCGGAAAACCAGCGGAGACTATAGCTAAAATCTCCACCAGGTCACACCTGGCCTAAACTAGGAGCCTCTTAGTGGACCCAGCTGCAGAGTGGCGGCTGGGGGTATACTGTAAAGACTGTTGTTCAAGAAGCCACCCTGAGAGTGCGGTCAAACGTAATGCTAGCGTCGCGTTTACAAGCACAATGCTAGCTCCCTGGGATGTGCCTCGGCCCTATTGCATATGCGCTTCCGTGGAAATGCATGCAATCTCTAACCAGAACTCGGTATCTTGCAACAGGTCAAGGCCCATCCCTGGGAGTTAATGTTGCGTTGGAAATGCAATGCTAGAGGTACATGTGACTCTACCCTTAACCCCTTAGTGACGCAGTCTGAAGAGACTCCAGTGACCGGGCATTTTTAGGTAATTTTCGTAAACGGTGGTTTAAGGGCCATAACTTTTTTTTCCGTGCTACCTTTTTCAGGACACATAGAGCTAGTTAAAACATAATAAAACACAGTTTTTCATTTTTATTTTTATTTGTGGTTAAAAAGTCTTTTTTTGTAATTTATAGTACTTTTTTTTGCAAATTAACTCAAAATGAACATTATTGATGAATTCCTTATTTTGTTTTGGTCGTTTTGATATATAATATGTATAGTGGTAACTTGTTTTTTGTAGTGTAGCGGGGGAATTTTTTTATATGGGAAAATATGAATTGTTAATATTTTTTGTGTATGTGTGTTTTTATTTTATATATCCCCCATGAGGTTATAAAACCCCCCTGGGGTTCATTTTCCCTTTTTTCTTTTAGATTTACTTTAGTCTTTGTCTTTTACAAGTTTTCCCCTGTAACTGGGGCATCTATAAGGGTGCTGCCGCAAGGGGCGGTTTTAAACCTTTTTTAAACGGACTGAAAATCCATGTGTTTTTTAACCATGTGTTTGGCTGGTTGAATTTAAGATAAACAGGTTCAAACCAGTCAAATGCATGGTAAACATACAAAGAAAACGGCATGCATTAAAAAAACAAGCGCTTTTAAACGGACTGAAAACGCATGCACTTCCAGTCCATTTAAAACTGATCCAAGGGCGGCTTAGGTGGCTTACGCAGGAGCAGTAGTTAGTAATCTGTAGTGACGTCTAAACATTGCTGCAGACTCAGGACCTGCCACACGTTGATGTCTAAAGTCAGCCGGCAGTCTGAGCAAGTTAATAGATTTCCCTTATGTGTTCTGAACCCTGCGTTCCTTGCTTCAATATTTCTGAACTTTCAATATTGGGATTTCATTCAATATTCTGATCATATGCACATAGTGGACGTCTACTTAAGATCTATCTTTGAGGCCACATTGACAATGGGCATTTGACTTTGTTTTGAATGCAAAACACATGGCACGGGTGTTCCCGATTGCAATGTTCCCCACAAAAATGCACCAGATCGTTAATGGTACAAGCCATTTTGCTTTTTACATGTGGCCTTTATACGGTTTACATCTTAAGTGTGAACATTTTATAAAGAAACTATTTTTGGATTATAATAAAGTTTAAAGGTTTTAATGATGCTGGATTCCTCCATATTTGACCCGCGGATTTATCAGTGCACTAACTTCAATTGCAAGTATCACAATGTGTGGGAGAGCAGCAAACAACGTGTGGGTGAGCGTGTCCTCAGGAACTTTTCTCCTTCTTATTTAAAGCTGGTAATGAGATCATTAACCAAAGCTGATTGGTTACTCTACTAGAGATGTAGCGAACATGCTCGTCCGAGCGTGAATGCTCGGTCGAGCATTAGGGTACTCGAAAATGCTTCGTTACTTCGGGACGAATACTTTATACTTTCGCCCTCATTCGAGAAATGGCAGCTCAGCCGCCGTTTTGGGGGGGGCTTTTTGTCGGCCACATAAACTAGCAGCCAATCACAAGGCCATGCGACTCTGCACTCCACCCATCATGAAGTGGTACCCTTACAACACGTCGATGCAGTGGTTGTCGGCTGGCCATTATCAGTTACCCTTGGGAATAGACTAAAGCCGCCTGGCCGCGCTCGCGGCTCATTCTGGTCTCTGGATGCCGCTAGGGAGAGAGCTGCTGCTGTTCAGGGAACAGCGTTAGGAGTTTTTCTATTAGCTTTACTGTGGGCAGGAGTGATTCTCAAAGAAACGCCACAGCCCTTTCTTAGGGCCCAAATAACGTTCTACGGTTCTATCCTTAACTAGGGCTGTCTAATCTACTTTTTTTTATTGTAATAATTTTGCATCTTTTAACCATTGTGTGAGGAATTAGCAGGGGACTTGCTACCCGCGTTGTGTTTAGCTCTTAGTGGCACACATAAATCCATAGCAAGACGAGTGGAAAATTCAGTAGGGTTGGATTTCGATTAGGCAATAACTCTTGTCATCTCATCTGCTGTAGTGTGCTTCCTTTGTACTTTGGCTAAAAATATCCATATGAGATACAAACAGCTTCTTGAGCCTACAGTAGCGTCCTATATATTTTGGATTTCGGTTGATCTGGCCTGGTGGTCTGTAGTTTCTCTTCTTCTGCCGTGCATGTACTTGCCAATTCTGAGCAATTTTGTAGTGAGACTTGCGACCGCTGTTTTCTGCCTTATGGGCGCACATATCCATGCAAAGGCCGAGTGGCAAATTCAGCATTAGGGTTGGATTTCTTTCTTTTCTATTGGCAATAACTCATTGTCTCTCCTCTGGCATAGTATGTGCTTTCCTTTGTACTTTGGCTAGAAATAGCCAGCAGGAATAAACAAACATCTAAGCTTCTTGAAGCCTACGTAGCGTTCTATATATTTGATTCTGCGGTTGATCTGCTGGTGGCGTCGTTTCTTCTTTTCCGGATTGCATTACTTGCCAATGTCTGAGCATTTTTGAGTAGTGAGAACTTGCTACCGTGTTTCCTGCGCTTAGTGGCCACATATCCATAGGCAAAGGCCTAAGTGTGCAAAATTCAGTAGGGGGTTGGATTTCTTTCTATTGGCATAACATCATTGTCATCTCATCTGGCAAGTAGTGTGCTTCCTTTGATAACTTGGCTTAGAAAATAGCCCAGAGGAGAATACAAACGCTTCTACGCCACTACGTTCTATATATATTTTTGCTTTCTTGGGTTTTTTTTTTTTTTTTGAGTCTGCGTGGCTGTAGTTTTCTTCTGCGTGCAATGTACTTGCCATTCTGAGCATTTGTAGTGAGACTTGCGACCGCTGTGTTTCTGCTTCTGCGCTTAGTGGCTCACATACCTAGGCAAAGGCCGAAGTGGCAAATTCATTAGGTTGGATTCTATTAGGCAATAACTCCAGTGTCATCTCATCTGGCATAGTAGCGTGCTCCTTTGATACTTGGCTAGAACATAGCCATATGAGAATATCAAACACTTCTTGAAGCCTACAGTATCGTTCATAATTTGATTCTGGTTGATCTGCTGGTTGCTGTAGTTTCCTGCAGTGGGCATGTACTTGCCATTCTGAGCATTTTGTAGTGAGGGACTTTCACCGCTGTTTCTGCTCTTAGTGGCGCACTATCCATAGCAAAGGCCGAAGTTGCAAAATTTCAGTAGGGGTTGGATTTCTATAGGCAATAACTCTTGTCAATCACTCAGTGTCCCCCCCCCCCCCCCCCCCCATCCTCATCTGGCATAGTAGTGTGCTTCCTTTGAATACTTGGCTAGAAATAGCCATAGCAATAGGATAGGATTGTTTGGTTTTAAAAAAAAAAACTCAAAAAAAAAAAAAAACCAAAAAAAAAAAAAAAAAAAAACACAAAAAAAACCACCAAAAAAAAAAAAAAAAGTAAAAAAAAAAAAAAAAAAGTTATAACTCTCATTTTAAATGTTTAACCGTCCAAAAGGGCTAGGGGTAAGAGGACATGGCTGGGACGTGGGCTCCAACTACTGGCAAGGGGTTCAGAGGCCGTGGTCCTGGGCGGGGTGAGAACCACCTGCTGATGATGGCTCCGGGGAACGCCGCAGAGCTACAACAACTCCTCCCACACCCCTATGTTCATGTCTTAAGTTTACTGGGGAAACCTGGGACTCGTGGTAGAGCACTGGTTTAGGCCAGAACAGTGCTAACAGGTGATGTGCGTGGATTGCTGACAATGCTTCGATCAATTTGTCCACCACCAGTCAGTCCTTCTTTCCACCATCCACCCATGTCCCGAAATCCCCACTCCTCCAGCTCCTGCAACCTAACCTCAGCTCCTCCCCCCCATTCTGGCCCCCTCCCAGGAAAATAATTTGGCATTTTGAACTCCGGCATCATCTAGAACTGTTTTCTGGACCCTTCCCCCACATCACAAACCACTTGTCCCGGGTTGCTGCTGGGGGAGCAATTTTCCGATTCCTCATTTTTTTTCCACATCACGGGGGGGGGTAAGTCTGTGGGTGATGATGACCCTTCATTGACGTAGTGGAAGTGTGAAAGAGGTTGTCCGACGATGAGAGACACGGTTTGTCAGACAGTGGGGAAGTTGTTTGTCAGGCATGAATTCCGAGGTGGGGACAGACTGAAGGATCGGAGGATGTGAGGTGACAGACCCAAGCTGGGTTGTAGAGGCCCGGGTGAAACACAGATCTCTTCTTTCTGATACGAGGAGATTCCTCCGGACCTGATGAACAGGTTTGAAGAAGGCATGGTGGGGGCCAGACGGAGAGGCGGGGGAGGGCCATAGCTGTGGCATCCGCGCCACCTGTCACTAGTGAGCTCCCCGTGGTGAGGCCTCTTGCGGCGGAGGTATGATCTTCAGAAGTGTGAGGTTCTTTAAGGAAACAACCGGATGACCTACGGACTGTGGTGGTGCACATTTGCCAAACAGGCCAGCAGGGTTTCCACCACTACTATCTTAACCGACACCAGTATGCGCAGGCATATTCATGCTACACCCCCCCTCAGGGCAACAAAGCCCTTACACACCTCCCGGCCGTGCACACCACTGCTCCGTCCCCTGTGTCATCTCTAGTCAGCCCGCCCCCTGCCCAGGACCGGGCACAAAAACACCATCGCGCCTCCACGATCCTCCACGCAATCCACCAGCGTTCAGCTCTGCCATACCCCAACGCTGGAGCGGAAAAAGCAAATATAGTGCAACCCCCCCGCAAACGCCCAAAGCCCTTAATCGTGCACATCTCCATATTGCTTAGCCTGGAGATGCTGCCACTAAGTAGGCTATAGAGACCGAGTGCCTTCGCAACCCAAACTCATGGCGGCGGCCTCCCCTCGTATTCGTTCCCCCCCCCAGCCCGCCACTACTTTTCCTTCCCCGATGTGCCGTCCGCACCCTGCAAACCAGCAACGTGTCAGCACATCATCCTGCCCGTACCCACGGCGTTCTGACAAGGTCCCCCTGACCCAGCTGACACGTGGGACGAGATGATGGTCCGAGCTGCTGCCGGCAGGGCCCAGTCCACTATATAAATGCTGACGGCACATTGGGTTACCTTGGTGGAGGCTGGGGGGACCCTGATGTCTTGTCTCCCCTGGGGCTGGCTCATATACTACCTACTGCCGACTCCGATGTTGATTTTCTGTCCCTCTACGTACCACCTCGTGAGTCCCTTTTTTTTCATTCCTCCTCTTCTTCCTCCTCTCCTGGGCCTCCATCCTCCCCCCACCCCCATTCCCCCCTCGATTTCCTCCCCCAGTTCCTGCCTCCTCCCTCCCCTCATCCTTTGTTTTCCCTTGTGGACTCCCTCAGTCGGTAAGCTCTAGGCACAGCAGCAGTGCCCTTCGCTAAGCGACAAAACCTAGCACGGGTGGCTCAAACCTTTGCGAGCCTATGCGACAAAAAGGGCCAACAGCCGCCCAGGCTATTACAGGGGCATCACGGCGCAGACTGATCTGTGTGGCTGCAACCGAGGAAAGAACGCGCTGACTCCTAACCTCAAGCCGGGAAATGGTTTGTGTGTGACAAGAACGGCCGTAACCCTGGTGGCTGCTCTGCACCTGCAGACCTGACACATGTGCCAAGTGCCTGGCCCATGTGTTACATCTGATAGTGCAGCGTTTCCTCAGACAAAGAAAGACATAATACCCCATCTGTCCTGATTTGCTCACGAAGTTGCCCTCATCTGTGCGCAATTTCAGGAAGTCCAGCCCAAATGGCTGCCCTCTCAGGCCAAGAATCGCGCGCCTCCTCAACTTCCGCCGCTCACCGACTTTTGTGCGACGTGCCCACTAGGTGGATTCAACACTGACCATGTTATCATCCAGAGTTTACTACGCCATACCTACCATCCAGGCTCAAGCGATTGGTAAAGACTGCCAGACATATGTCACTCGCACCCAGAACTGGTAGTCAAGGTCAGGTCAGCTTCCCATCCTCAAGTCTACATGAGGAGTGGATGGACGTGGATGTCTGAAAGCTGTCAGGTTGCTGAGTAATTTGAGGAGTCCAAGATGGTCAGTGGGCGATGGCCGCCATCATCACCTAATCACCCATCCCGCTGCTTGCCTGTTGAAAACTCTCTTTCAGCATGAAGTCGGAAGCTTTGCGCTCGCAACAAGATACGGGGCGAAGAAATATTCCCTTGTTTATGCCAAGCCCCTGAGGTCGTTTCTTCTCAGCGCTTCGGAGGAGGTGGAGGTGGAGGAGGCTGAGAGCAAAGAGGAGAATGTTGTCCCGAGACAACAGCGGGGACCATTGTTGCGTCCTTCCTGTTCATCACAGTCGTTATGGTCAGAAGAAAGGATTTGGATGAGTTGGAGGAGAGGAAATGGACAGTCAGCAGGCCAGTGAGGGGGTGAATTCTTACGCGTTGGTAACTATCCTGGCGCATTATGGCAGATTCATGCTAGCGCCTATCCCGTGACCCTCGCGTTCAATAAGAAATTTATTCATCAAACGAGTACCTGGTGTTCACTCTCTCCTGGATCCTGGACCCACGGTACAAGAGCAAAAAATCTTCCCACCTCATCCCTGGATAGGAAAGTAGTGTGAGAATAATTAATACCAGCAGGCCCTGGTGCACAGCTGAAACAGTATTTTCTCCCTTCTGACAGCGCTAGCGGCAGAGGTCTTAGTTCGGCTGGACAAGTACGAGGAGAGTAGGCGAGTCAGGCAGCTTGTGTCCGCACTGGCAGGGTATAACGCTTTACAAAGGCTTTTGCCAGCTTTATGTCACCCCCACAAATACACTGTCAACCAAGCACCCTGTTGTCCCCCTTCCTACTTCCTCTCGGCCGAGTACGGGCTTATCTTTACAGAGAAAGATTGTGAGGGGTACTTAGCTTACCATACCATCGTCCTAAATTATTCACAACATCTCCCGTACATACAACTACTTGGTTTTCAAAGCTGGACATGTGGCACCGAACTGGCGCGTCACGCCTGGAGTTTACTTTCTTGCCTGCCTGGCCGCTATCGTCCTTGTCCGAGCGGGTTTTCAGTGCAAAGCTGGTGGCATCATCACCGAAAGAAGCGTACACGCCTGTCGACTGACAAGCGCTGACAGAGGCTGGACGCTTATTAAAAATGAATAAAGGCTTTGGATTTCTTTGGCTGGATTTCCTCAAATTTCCATCTCCCCAGGTGAAAGGAAGCCATCAACCTGAATAAATGATTCACTCTCCTCCTCCTCCCATTTTCCTCCTTCTCCTTCCCTTCTTCTCCTCCTCTTTTTGTACATGGTACTAAAGGCCAAGGACCATGGCTATTAGGTTGAATAGGGGGGGGGGGGGCCCCCTGGCTCTTGCTATAGTATCTTTCATTCATTTAATTTTTCTTTCTGGAGGGCGCCACCTCCCGTCCTCTGTTTGAAAAAAAAACATTTTTGTGAGGTCTGCCCACATACAGGCACCTCAAAAAAAAATCTATTCCATTTTTCTGCGGCCACCTCCCGGTCCTCTCTGTTTAAAAAAATTTTTTGGGACCGTACTTGCCACATACAGGCCTCATCTATTCCATTTTACTGCAGGGGGGCCACACTCCCTACCTGCTTCCTCTGGTTTTAAACAATTTTTGGGATTTTGGGACTGGGCCACAGCCACATACAGGCACTTCTCAACTATTCCATTTATTTACTTGGAGGGCCACCTACCTGCTCTCTGGTTTGAAACATTTTGGGGAACTGCACAGTACAGTCACCAATCTATTCCATTTTACTACTGCAAGGGCACCTACCTGCCCGCTGGTGTGAAAACAATTTTTGGGACTGCCACTACACCACAGCACTCATCTATATTCCAATTTTACTTTTTACTGCAAGTGCAACCTCCCTGCTGTTAACCACCTCTCCCTGGTTTTGAACATAATTTTTGGGACTCCACATACATGCACTCAATCTATTCCATTTTACTGAGGCCATCACCTACCTGCTACCTGCTCGCCTCCTTGGTTGAACTTTTGGGACTTGCCACATACGGCCCGCAATAATCTATCCCATTTTATAACAACAATTTCCTGTAGGGTCTGCTGGAGGGCCCCTCCCTGCTGCTCCTCTACCTGCTCCTCTGGTTGAAAAATGTTGTGACTCTCCCACATACAGGCACTATCCAAATGAAATGTCTCCATTAGCATCCCCCCACGTTGTCCTCTCCTTGCTACTCCCTCCAAGAAAGGAAATTCGGTCCCATATAGCTCTCTTCCCATACATCGGCCCTTTATCAACACGAGGTGTGTCAGCAGAAATTTTGGGTTGTTTTCACAATGATTTTCCCACCATCAAAGTTGGTTAACTTTGTCGCCACCTCGCCACCTTGCGCCACCCCCCCCTTCTGTGTTATCCACAAAATATACTGGCAAACTTTTACCATTTAGGGATATTATTTTCATTCATTTTCATTCACAGCGCCTCTTCTTGCGCATCTGTTTACATTCCTCCCCTCACCCAGCCATTCCCCTCACCCGGCATATCAACTTATAACCCGCTCCACGTTAATATATTAAGCTTTATCTTCAATGCCATCTTTAGATTTACCATGCATTGTTCTGCAGACGTCTGCAGGCCAGAAAACCCTTGTGTCCCTGCTGATTTAGTCTACTGACCCAATCTTATGATATTATAAAGCATACGGTGTGCTCACGTATTTAAAGAAATCGTACATTGGGGAATCTACTTTGAGATTTCCCCATGGTAGTTTTCCCCGTTTGGCAGCAGCTGCATCACTTTTTTTGTTTAATAATTCAGGGATGCAGTCGGCGCAGAATAAATGGGCAGATTTTACTTACCCGTTCCATCGCAATCAGCGGCACGTTCTATGTGGAGGATTCGGTCTTCCGCGATTCCTCATTAGTGTCCTATGTCCACCAGGTGTCAGGTCGCGTGTGTGCAGGGTAATTGCGTGTCAAGCGCAACTTTTTTTTTTTTTTTTTTTTAATCTGCCCCGGTTTTTCCTAACCATCAGGTTTTCCTACGGCCACCCCCCAATCTCCACTCCGTGCATGCCGGCGCCGATGCGCCACAATCCGGATCCACGTGCGCCAAAACCCAGGCATTACAGGGAGAATACTGCGCAAAACGGAAAATCGGGTAAACCGCGCCGAAAAAAAACTTGTTCGGGTTCCTTAGTAAATTGACCCCCAATGCTGTGAATATCAAATATATTCTAGGGCACTATGGTGTAGATACCCATAGACAGCTCCACGGGGGCGATGGCTAACTCCACCACCCCCATTGAGCCACTGCGCACCCACCTCTATCCCCTGCGGGCAGTCTTTGAGAGGCTCGCCACAAGCGCAGTGCTTGCTGAAGGAAGCAAGCTACTATGCTTCTATATGCTTTGCTGAGCTCAAATGATTGCATAGATATGTGCGGATCAGATAGTGGACGGTCTGCAGTGTCTACTGGAAAGTCGGGAAGTCCATTGCCCCCGTAGCTGTCTCAGGCTACTCTACGCCCAGAGTAGCCTATAAATTAATTTGCATGCAGCATTAAACTTAATTTCCCTGCAGAGGCTGTAATCCCAAATAATAAATAATGGATGGCAGCTTCTGCCCTAAGTGGGAATCTAAATGGAGGTATATCCAAAAACTTTATTCCCCATGGTAGATTTCCTTTAAGACCTATCTATCCTTAACTTATACGCCTGCCAGCTTATCAAGGCGTTTGAAGTAAACCTCTGTGGCTGGCTCCGTAGAGGTCTGATGCTTGCCTTTTTTTTTTTTTTTTTTTGTTTTTTTTTAATAATAAGTGAGATTGACAAGTTTTCATAAGCACCATACAAATTGAGGAAAAATGGGGATTCTGTTAAATTCCAGACACCCAGCATTGCCAGGAAAGCAGTGCTAACCACGAGCGCCAAAATATACTTACTATACCATGTGGTGGCAAACCTATGGCACAAGGTGCCAAGGGGCACTCGGTAGCCTCTCTGTGGCACCCAGGCATCACCCAGGCATCAATTTAAGACTCAATACCTTCCTCGCTGGCATTCCCGTCACGTGCCACGTTCAGCGCTATTTTAAAATGACTAGAACTGCGGGGAGCAAGGATTGCTGCGATAGATTTCAGTAATTCACGCGTGTGATTGATCTTTCAGATGATTAAGTGTGTACTGTCTAGCAACTACAAATAATAATCCGCATGTTTTTTTCTTCTTTCTACGGTATTTGTGTCTCTGGACGCCAAAACGTGTAAAACTGTGAGTTATTAAATTGGCATTTGGCCTTGAAACATCTATGTTTAGGTGTGTCGACTCAGTGCCCAAAAGTTTCGCCATCTACGCTATAGCACTACCTATCGACTGTTTATGCGTAGGGGGGGAAAAAATAAGCACATTCCTCCGCATGTAATCATCCATTTGATAGTCTCCATCCATATAAAAGAACTAACAGGAACTATAGAAAACCTCCCAACCAAAACATTTCTACTAGAGGTAGGGTAAAAAAAATTTAAAGTAAGGAAGGCCGGTCACCAGGGACCGTTATTACACGTAAGACAGGTTTGCAAGCCCTGACACCTGCAGTGCAACAGCTTTTCTGGACTTCTTCTAGCATTCTTTTATCTTCAATATAATTGTGTGTTATAACTTACCTTACAAACACTGAAAGAAATCCAGCTTTGTGTGCTCCCAAGGTTGGGATTAATTTGAATGCATTTCAAAAACACCTGTTGACCCGTCTGTGCTGCAGACTGCTCATCGTTGTGCCCCCATCCTTTGTTGCTCCCGTACAGCAATCCCTCTGCCCTTCAGATGACAAGTGGAGAGGGAGGAGCAGTAAATGGGCACAACGTGGGGGCTTATACTGAGACTTTGCAGCACAGACACTCTCACATTTGTTTTTGAAATGCATGCTTAACTAAGCCCTGGACATTCACAGGCTATCTTGTCAGGGTGCAAGGTAGAGTTATACCATACAAATTTATTTTAATGCAAATGTTTAGAGAAAGCGAAAGGCAATTTGCCTATTGCAGCTGTAATGGCTTTTTGCCACCCCTCTTTAGTAAATGGCATCCCTGGACAGGTCCCGTTTAAGGCAGCCATATTTCGGTCCTATTAATATCCTCTTCCCTTATGCCTATTTTTCCTTGAAATTCTCTTCTACCCACACCTTTCAGTTGACGTTTTTTGCAGATACCTTATTTTTTCCATGGGGGGGGAGATTTCCTTTTAAAATGAAGTTTACGACGTTTTCTATTAAAAAATGCTACGCGCTATACCCTTGGAAGTTTGAAAGTATTTCCTCTTAACAAATCCTTCCATCAGCAGCAAATAATAGGCAGAATTTACATCATTCTTTCATGAGCTGTTTGATCAGGGCAGACGCCGTCTCTGAAGGTTATTAATCAGATGTAATTATTACATTTCCAATACAACAATATAAAGAAGAAGCTTCTTTCGCAAGCAACTGAGTAAAATGTCATTGCCTATTGTATCATGTCCTGTTCCTTTGTATGCAGATTATTTTACACTGAGATATTATGTAACAAAATGGTTTGGACCTTATGACTATGTCTATTTAACGATAAAAGTTGTAAGGCGTCACTTCTACTATCATATTCCTATCCCAAGGCAATATGCATTCTGTTCAGGGATCAGCAGGTGGGAAGCCCAACACAATCTGCTGTAATATAAGATACCCATTGCTATAGGTTTTGTTTCTCACACTCCTAACATGAATATGCCATTGCATGTTATACTGTATTATTTTACGAGATTAGTCTGACTTCATAAGTACCCTAGAATGACATACTAGCATATCCATTGCATAGAAACTGAAATGATGGACGCACGTCCAGTGTTGCCACATCATTCTTCATTGCTTTTGTTCGTCATGAATTAGAAGTCAGCCCCCAAAATAGCCATGAACCGCCACAGTGTCCAATTTAGAGTACTTAACTTTCTCTCACTAACTATGACCAAGTGAAGCAATTAGATCCACAATGTTCAGTATAATGCTAATTGAATCACAGTTGTCCAAAGTTATCACCTTCTTATTTAACAACTTAAGTCACTTACTGTTAAACATATGTTAGGACTCTATGATAGCAGCTCACTACTTCTAAAAATACACGTGATAACACCATCCGAAGCAAGAGACCCAAATACACCTGATCTTGAAAATCATACACGATGTGATAGATACTGTATAATACTTGAGTAAAGCCTATTTTTCAGCACAAAAAATGCCAACATCAAGTGTGTGCCTTGTCACACACACAATATATATGACGGCAACCGGCTGAGATCATAGACTGCGCGGCCGCGCACGGGACCTGCTGCTGCGGACGAAAGGGTAGACATGCCGGGGCATGCGGCATTTACTGTTAAACAAGCGCTCTGTCACAATATCACATTGGTAATATAGTCCATTATGGGTAACCTATTTTTTTAATCTATGTATGATTATCTTGAATACCTTTTAGAAATTCAACCTATTAGACTCACATGGGTTCCTGCCAAACACATAAGATCCAGAATTCCTCTACGAAGTCACGGTTTACTGTAGTACTGCTCTGACTAACTAGAAAGCACTTTACGACATACATTTATTTTGTTGTGGTAATGAAATAGTATTTAAGTTTTCTTACTTGTTTGTATATTCAGTTCAGTTTGTCCAAATCGGGGACAATTGAATGACTCAATACGATCCCACACTGGTGATCATTCGCTTCTGAGGTTCATCCTCATCGGGGATCTCGTGTAGATAAACATACACTACTCCTTTCCCAAGCCCTCCCCGCACATGAAAGAAGCCCCAACATCATGCATAAAACCAGTCAGCTCCTAGAGACAATGAAGATACGGCTAATACTTCCAGATGTATTCAGATCATAGTAAAGTTTTATCAAAGTTCCTGCTCTAGAAACAAGTATGAGTTTATAACTTTATACTCAGTATATCCATTCGGGTGTTGGTATAGCAGATAATAATGATCAACACACTTGCAATACTATGGGAATAGGGTAAACCAAAAATATCAGTCCAAATTTCGTGTTAACGCAGCTGTAACCCTCATCTCATGATGATGAAGCACACCAAAATTCATTATCATCTACTGGACGCATCATGTGTCGTAATGATTGTACCTGCTGGGACCAATGGACGATAACACAAGACCCCCAGCAATTGTCCTGCAGCAATTTGCAAACTCTCACACACAAACAATTTACCACACACTATTATATATTTAATTGGGGCAGCAATAGGCCGCGTACTAACCTCTATCATTATGTGTGGATGTGACCATTGTGCATGGGGGTCCCAGTACTTGATGTGTGGGTAGATGCCCAATCCACCATAACAATGAACGCTCTTGCACTTGCCGCACATTGCCTTCTGTCAGCTCCCTCCTCCCTGCCTCATCTCCCTCATCCATGCGCAGGCTGAAGAGAGGAACATTGAAACACTATAACTTGTACCATGGCGACCCAGAAGCATTTTCTTAGGGGATCCCCCCTTTAATATCACCAAGGATCGCTGTTTCATGCGATGTACATTAGTTACCATTTGTACTTGCGTTCAAACCCTCAGCATGTGTATCAGGTTTTAAGCCTTTGGAATCATCAAAAAACGGGGCGCAAAACCTGATGCAACTCATCATGTGCTACACGACCTCAACGCGTGCATGGCATTTTTAAATATCTTTTTTGGCTATTTTATTTTTGCCAGTAGTGACGCAGGCTGTGTTCACATTTGAATACAAGGCCATTTACAATTAGAACTTATGGATAGTAAATGCAAGGTAACATTAAACCATGCATTCTGGGCCATTTAAAAAACACATCCAAAAATGTGTACGCAACAGCACCCTGAGGAGAAAGAACTGCCTGTAGAGTCTTCGGAGACAATATGAGCAGAAACAGAGATCTTTAGACACAATAGTCACTCTAGAGGTCCAAAGTATCTCCTTATGGAGGTGGGGAGAAATATCCTGGAGAACCACCATCACTAATTGCAAAAAGAAACCTATCTTGTGACAGTGAAAGCCCACTTGTCCTCCTGTGGTACACATACGGAGAACATTTCTAAAACACTATTCCGCATCAAAGTCAGGTGGTCCCCTACTTAAGCAACACCGACTTACAGATGACCCCTAGCTTACAAACAGACCTTAGGATATTTGTAATTTCTGTACTACTCAACACCACACCCCACGCTACTATAAACACTTACAGTTATCACAGGTGTGCTGTATGAAGCTATTGTTATCCTGTTTCTTTATGACAATCCAACATTTTAAAATCCAATGTCACAGAAACCGAAAAAATTCTGGCTGGGATTACAATATAATAAATATACAGTTTCAACGACTACATACAAATTCACTTAAGAAAACCTACAGACCTATCATGAACTGCCATGTGAGAACTTTCATAAAGCTACAAAATTACCAGTACCATACCAATTGCTAGCCAGGTTAGTAAGGATTTTTATTCACTCACACTACTCTGTTAAAAAACAATCCAGGACTGCTGCTGCCATGACATTTAAGAAGATGCCCCACAGTCTGCAGAAGATTCAGCGGCAGTAAAGAGCAATCCTGAATTCCTCACAAGTCATCCAATCAAATTGCTTTTAAAATACCAATAAAATTTTTATTTTGTTCAGTGTTTTTTAACTAAATGAAAGCTACAGAATGACCAAATACAAACTATCAGAATTAAAAAGGCACACTGATTGTATATAAGTCAACTCACAACCAACAAATGACGAGTGACCATCTAGCCATATGTTCCTACATACTTATGATACTACATACACAGTATAGAGTTTTCCCTAAGCACCATATTAAAGCGCTCATCTGATTCATGTGAGAGTATGACCCGACTCACAGATGGCAGCAACGTACTATATAACACCTCTAACCAGTGTGATATTGACATTTTCCCTTTGTCATCATCCATCACCCCCGTGCAAGCTGTATCTTGTACGGATGAGCTGAATAGAAGGGATCTAATACTGGCCATGGTGAAAGCTAGTGACAGATGAAGGGACTTATTTTGTAAAAGTCCTTATAGTGATATTTCTCTCACTATATGATCTTCTATTGGAAATAGATCACTGCAGGGTGACTGTACAGAGGCACAATATGACCACTGAAGTATATGGATTGTATCCATTGGGAAGTATTAGAAGACCTTTTGGGCGCATAGTACAAAAATCTATTTTCCTTTTGATGCATTTTTTATTTCGCGTTTGAATCAGTGGGCTCAATGTTAATATTCTGCTTCGTTCGCATTTACTTCCCTCCCCCTTTTTCTATTCTATTACTTTGTTTATTTTGCCTTTACTTACAGTTGGAGGAACATTATTGGGGGAAAACAATAAAAATGTAAACAAAACAGACACATGCACAATGTGATTGTACTTTCAGGGCGACAATATTACAGCTAAAACAAATGCATGTATTTTTAGTGCAATATTTATTTTACATGCCAGTTACATGTTAACGACATCCAAATTTCCCCAACTGGGCCATCTGTATACAGGCATCGTTGCACACAATCGCCGCAATTGTACCACCCGAAGGGGTCCAAATGTCTCCCCATGCCTAATGTCACTAGAGCAAGAGAATGAATAACCATCAAGATGTGGAGTTTGTATCTGCTTTTTCATGGAGGCTGCGTTCACCACTAGACTCAGTCTTCAGATCTGTTTTTGATGTCCAAACCAGGAGAGAGAGAAAAAAAAAAGAGGAGAAACTGCTTCCTCAATGATATGTTCTCATCCATTATCATCCACACCTGCTTCAGCTTCAAAAAACGAACCTGAAAGCTGAATGTGTGAACGCGCCCTTAAGGTCTATGGGGCTGATACCCAAACATTGTATATGGGCATCCCTATGATTGTTTGGCAAGTGCTATGTTTTAATCCCCTTAAAGTGGGTAATATGTGTGACTGCAGCCTCACAACTACCACCCATGAGAGTATTCCTATCATGGCACAAGATGGCAGAAACCTCGGCTTAACTCATTAGCCCAGTGCCATGGACATAACATATGTACATATATATAATAAGAATTGCACAATAAGGCAAAGTGGAAAAAGTTGTGTGCCCATGTATCAGCCCTAATCTATTGCAGTTACAGCCGTGCACCTCATCAGCCAAATGAAGCACTGTGGGTGCATGGTACCCCGACCATTGTGTAGAGCTGGCAGCAGGTGGCAATCTGCCTAAAACTTTGGTGTGTGTAGGTTGGTGGCCGCACTCACCTCTGACAGGGAGCCCCGCAGCAGCAGGTGCACCGCTCCTCTCCGCTATCCTTCCCCCCGCAGTATGAGATGCGCTCCGGGCTGCAGCAGCCGCTCTGTGCCCAGGCTGCCCGGCCATACAACAGGCGCGAGGCGGAGGGGGAGTGGGTGACAGGCACGAGCGCCCTGCAGGCTCAGGCAGGATCCGCAGTGACCCGCCGGCGACACCTAGTGGCGGCGCGCTTAGAACACCCCTGACAGAAGCCTAGAGAACCTTGTGATAGGCATGTTGATATCCCAGGCCAGAATAATCCCTATCATATACAGAGAGGGAGATTTACAATGTAAACACAATTTAGAGCAACGTGTGAACGAAACCGATGCTCTAAGAAGAACAAACAATCCACCATCATTTTAAAACCTTTTGGGTCTGTCCACACGTGCATGTTTTTCAGATGCAGTTTTTTCAATGTCCCAAACCAGAGTGGAGTGAAAATGGAGAAGGAGTAGGGCACTTCTCAATGATGTGTTCAAAACTCGCGCGCTTTCATGTGTCGAAAACTTCATGAAACACAACGGGGTCCCGCGGGCCGCATTTTCAACTCGTGTTTACCGACTTTTTCGGGGACTGTGCCGGGATTGTTCAAATGCAATCGTATTGACCGCACTCGCGCGGCTTTCACCGACACAGATTGGGGGGGTGGGCCGTCGGACGATCTGACGGATTCGCCTAGCACTGGGTTTAACATTCACATTTGTGTCGCAAGCCAAAGCACTTACAAGCATCGGAGAAGAAGGTGAACTTCCGGCGGACCTGATCGGGAAGCGGCACATGCAGGATATCGGCTAACGATCTTCATGATCATGGCAGACAGTCATCTCGTCGGAACAGTCATGGATTGGGGATCGTGCAGGAACTGGTAAGTTAATGTGCCCCAACGTGTGAATGCGGCTCAAGCTTTATTTATCCAATTGTTTCTTTATAAACGCTCACCATGGCCAAATGCTTAAGACTTAGATCTGTAAAAGTCACCATTGGAAATGTAAGGTGGATGCGTTACAAGCAGTTTGCTCTTTCACAGCAATTACACAAATGATATGTTAACGTATATTATTGTGTTACAAAATATATGGCAAGTAGCCTGCTTGTCCTCACAGTAGACTCTGCAGGCAGGCACTGTTCACCCAACTTTACCTACTATTAGGCTTCATGCGCATATGCAGGGCAGCATCCTATAAGACAAAACTGAAAGGGGTTTACCCATGAAAGAAAATTCTCAGATTCAATAGTGATGTTTATAACATGGAAGATAATGTTTGAACCCCTTACTTTACAATCTTACTCATTTATTGTTTGTTTTAGCTCCTATCACTCAGTGAATCTCAGTGAAGTGTGGGCAGGTAACTCTAAGCAGACACATTCTGATCCCTCTAGTGCTGTGTGAGATGCTGTGTGCTTGACAGTGTGGTTAGATTTTCAGGTAACAAGGTTTATATACGTTTTCATTTAGCTTCTGAGCATTCACTAGTATCTGACATATAGACGAGAGATGAGACAGATGAGAGATACAGATCCAGGAGATGGCATATTACCACTGACATTCCTAGCCCCGCTTTATGCCTCCCCTCCCCTCCCTGTATAAAGACCTTATCTAACCTGTAGCTTGTAATTACTCCCCTCCAGGATGTTGCTTGTCAGCAGGAAGTCTCTCTGTGGAGCTTCGTCTTGGAATGCAAGGGTGGAGGGCTTGAAAAACAGAGCTTGGACAGCGTCAGACAGGAGAATAATATCTCCTTCCAACCCTAAGGTCGAAGATTCAGACTTTAGGGACAACCAAATTGTGTACACAACAGGACTGATAAAGCAGAGACTGACAGTGTCATGTTTTTATAAATCGCATGGATCTCATCATATCTCATCTTTCTTCATCCTCTTTTTTTTTCTTGTGGTCCATACTATTAGATGTTCAGAAGTTAAATGAAAGTGTAAATAAACCTGTACCCTGATAATCTAACCACATTGTCAGACAAGCACTCCCACACTATAGGATCATTAAGTGTCTGCTTAGAGAGTCCTACCCACACTCTAGAATTTACACTCACGATAACTGAGTGATAGGAGCTAATACAGTCAATAACCTGAGTAAGCTTGTAAAGTAGGGGGTAAATAATCTTATTGTGTAAACATCACTAGAGTATTCAAATTTGAGAGTTTTTCTTCATTGGAAACCCCCTTTAAGGACCTCATATAATGAGAAAATGGATTGTTGGCATAGCTTAGGAAATTTAGTCCTATTTCTCCCCAGGGCTTCGGGGAGCCCACATAAAGCTGTACCTAAGGATCCACGGTGGGTGAGGGGCTGTATCTAATAAATCCATATGAGTGAAAGGGCTTATATAAAATAACCACGAGGGACCGGAGATCTTTTTAGTTTCATAACTTTTAATACTCATAATAAGCTGTGCCATTTTTGTGCCGAAAAAGTGCCACCCTTTTATACTTCGAGTATTAAAGAATATTACTTGCCCTCTGGTCACTCCACAACGGCTTGTCTTCTCCCTGTGGCTCGTCTTCTTGAGAGGTGAGTACAATATTTTGTTATTTTTAATAATTATTTTAATTATTTTTAATCATGAAGGAGGGCTCTGCTGGCCATTGACATCATAAGGGGGGTCTCTGCTTGACATTTCATTATAAAGGGAGGGCTCTGCTGGCCAGCAGGGGACTCTGCATGAAACATTTCATTAATAAGGGTTTGCTGAGTTGCACCTTTTTTTTTTTGTGCACTAAGCTTCATATGCCGCAGAATTGTGGGGGCAGACAGTAATTGTGTGAAGCTGCAATAAATGTGGCGCACACATTAGCAATACCACAATTTTTTAAAGTGCCGACAATATGCAAACCACAACATACAAGTAGCGCAAAAACACTCATAAATACATGTCAAGCTCCAAAGATCTTCTTTTTAGTGCACAATTGGCACAACTGGCGCAAGCCATTAATGGTATCTGGACAATGAGTGGTGCGTGCATATGTTGTGGTCTCTCCTGACTTTCCTTAACCTTTTACTCTAATATTTAAATCCATCCCCGCCTATGTAATGCGTTGGGATTAGATGCCACACTCCATCTGTGCAGTGAAGCCCCAGTTATAAGCTGAGTTGACAGTGCCCTGAAGATCTGTTAAGGTGGGAAAGCGGTTACCTATCAGATTTTGCCAAGTACCCCATTAGGGCTTCACCATCTGATGTTTACAACCACTACATAATCTATCTATTAAGCCTCCTCTGACGTTTTCTGTCGAGGGGCATGTAATAAGCCCCATTTTTTATGGATTTTTCCGGGCATACGCCATTTTGGGCATAAAGATCCAGGCAGATAGGGCTTGTCTACTTTCGTGTCCATCGGAAAAACCAGCGGACTATAGCTAAAATCTCCCCAGGTACCCTTGCCTAACTAGGAGCCTTAGTGGACCACACTGCGAGTGGCGGCTGGGAGTATACTTAAGACTGTTTTTCAAGAAGCCACCCTAGAGTAGCGGTCACACGTAATCTAAGCGTTCGGTTTTTACAAAGCACAATGCTAGCTCCCTGGGATGTGCCTCGGCCTATGCATATGTCGCTTCTCTGTGGGAAATGCATGCAATCTCTAACCAGAACATCAGTGGGGTCATTTAACTAAGGGCCCGATTCGCGTTTTCCCGACTTGTTACCCCGAATATTTCCGTTTGCGCCGATTGTACCTGAATTGCCCCGGGATTGTGGCGCATCGGCGCCGCATGCGCCTGGAGCGGAATCGGGGGCGTGGCCGAGCGAAACCCAACTATTTCGGAAAAACACCGCCGCATTTAAAAAACCGAAAAAGTGTCACTTGGAGCGCTTCCTTCACCTGGTCCGAGGTGGTGCATTCCTGCGCAAATGAGATTACTTTCAGCGCAGCAGCACACCACTGGTGACGGCGGAGGGACTCTTCATAATCCCCCCGTCCGACCCGAATCCTGTGCAGACAACGCGCCGCTGGATCGCGAATCGCGGAGGTAAGTAAATCTGCCCCAGTATCTTGCAACAGGCCAGGCCCATCCCTGGGAGTTAATGTTGCGTTGGAAATGCAATGCTGAGGTACATGTGACTGTACCCTTAACCCCTTAGTGACTCAGTCCTAAAGACTCCAGTGACCGGGCATTTTTAGCTAATTTTCGTAACTGGTGGTTTAAGGGCCATAACTTTTTTTTTTCCATGCTACCTTTTTCAGGACACATAAGCTAGTTAAACATAATAAAAGTTTAAACACAGTTTTTCATTTTTATTTTTATTTGTGGTTAAAAGTCTTTTTTTGTTAATTTATAGTACTTTTTTTTCAAATTAACTCAAAATGAACATTATTGATGAATTCCTTATTTTGTTTGGTCGTTTTGATATATAATATGTATAGTGGTAACTTGTTTTTTTGTAGTGTAGCGGGGGAATTTTTTTATATGGGAACATATGAATTGGTTAATATTTTTTGTGATGTGTGTTTTTATTTAATATATCCCCCATGAGATTCATAAAACCGCCCTGGGGGACATTTTCCCTTTTTTCTTTTAGATTTAACTTTAGTCTTTGTCTTTTACAAGTTTTCCCCTGTAACTGGGGCATCTATAAGGGTGCTGCTGCAAGGTCTGTTTTTAAACCTTTTTTTAAACATGCTGAAAATGCATGTGTTTTTTAACCATGTGTTTGGCTGGTTTGAATTTAAGATAAACAGTTCAAACCAGTCAATGCATGGTAAACACAAATAAAAAAAAACGGCCATGCTTTTAAAAAAACATGGTTTGTTAAACGGACTGAAACGCATGCCTTCCAGTCCGTTTAAAAACTATCCAAGGGCGGCCTTAGGGGCTTAACGCCTGAGCAGTAGTACTCTGTAAGTGACGTCTAAAACATTGCTGCAGACTCAGGACCTTGCACACGTGATGGTCTAAAGTCAGCAGCAGTCTGAGGCAAGTTAATAGATTTCCCTTATGTGTTCTATACCCTGCGTTCCTTGCTTACAATATTTCTGAAACTTTCAATATTGGGATATTCATTCAATATTCTGATCTAGTGCACATAGTGGACAGTCTCTTAAGATCTATCCTTTGAGGCCACATTACAATGAGGCATTTGTGACTATTGTTTTGAATGCAACACATTGGCACGGGTGTTGGCCCGATTGCACATGTTCCCACCAAAAATGCACCAGATCGTTAATGAGTACACGCCATTTTGCTTTTTACATGTGGCCTTTATACGGTTTACATCTTAGGTGTGAACATTTTATAAAGAAACTTATTTTGGGATTTATAAAGTTTTAAAGGTTTTTTAATGATGCTGGATTCCTCCATATTTGACCCGCGGATTTATCAGTGCACTACACATCAAGTATCACCAATTGTGGGAGAGCAGCAACACGTGTGGGTGAGCGTGTCCTCAGGAACTTTTCTCTTCTTATTTAAAGCTGGTAATGAGATCATTAACGCAAAGCTGATTGTTCTCGACCCCCGTAGAAATAACAGGTTTTTTTTTCTCTTTTTTCTTTTTTTTAAACAGAAGCCCGTTGATAGTCAGTCTTGTGTCCACTGGCGTCTCTCCCTGGAGTCTCCAACACAACATAACGCGATAGGGTTCTACGGATCGTTCGCAACTCAGTTTAAAAATTCTCTATGAATCCTGGGTGGTTGGGTGGTATTAATCAGATTGTTGGGGATAACAGGCCTTGTTGTCCTTGGGGGTCATTGGAATTATCTCCCAGGATCAAACAAATAAGGGTTAAAAACAAGGAGGTCATCTGCTCCATACTCACGATTAGGCCTAAACTGATTCTGTGGTGGCTGAGGCTGGGAGGTACAGCATGGTGATGATGTCATTGTTCTATTGTCTGCTTCAGAGCCACCCATACGCCACCATCGGAAACAAATAAGACTTGTGGCTCTAGGCACAACAGAATGACTTTCTGTGATGTTCACTCTCACTCTCAGCCGCAGCCCCCGTTTGTGCTCCTCCCAGCAGAACAGATCTCACGGCCTGTTGACGTGAAATCAGTGGGGAGGGAGTGAGCTGTACAGGAGCATCAAGGTGGTGGCTGAGAGCTGAGGAGTGAGCATCACACACAAGTCACGTGTTGTCTTTCAAATGCAATGCAAACGCCACCCCTGGGACTAAAAGAGGATTTTTGTCCGAAGTCCAGTAAGTAAACAAGTCTAATTATATTGTAATGCCCCGAAGTGGGGAGAGGGGGAGGAAGAAGCATAGACATATTTGCGTAGGCAGGGTGGATTGGACTTCTGCAACCTGTCCTTGGGTGACAAATGAGGTCCCTTTAAGGTAGGACAAAGGCATGGCTGTTTGATATAAGCTTTAAATGTCCCCAGATTGTAGCTTCCTGCCCCTCTTTCGCTAAAAAACCTGGGTGTTGTTTCTGAGTTTGCAACAATAGGCAAAACTCCCCCCCCCCTCTCCCTCAGCACATTCCTCCTCCCTCTGCCTGATGTAATCAATCGCTGGCATCATAGAATTTAACAAACAAGAGAGAAGGAGGCCCATGATGAACAAATATAAGAAGTTACCAGCAGTCACGGCCTGGATCTATGAGTAGTGTCCCCGGTTTATCATGCTGTGATTCACAGGTTTAAAAGCATGTCAGAAAATCCTTACGATAGTAGGGCATTAAAACCTCCAAAGTGGACCACGGTTGCTGAACCCTATATTTGGGGGAGCAATACTCCGGTTGTGGGTAAAGGGGTTGCAAAAAAACTATTCTGTGTTCATTTAACTTTTTGTGTGTTTTATTCACCAATAGCATAGGTAACCTGATTCTTATTGCTATGGGGCGTATGTTATGGTGATTATCCCATTTATACTTATTTAGGGGTAATTAGTTAAAACTGGTAACAAAGAATAAGCATAAATAATTTCAATGGTCACTAAAATCTAAGATGGTGTTATCTAAAATGGTTGGCTTCCCTTAGCATAACCATAGATATCTATCGCCCTATACTGTAAGGATTAACAGAATATGCTACTGGTCTTTATTGTCCTGTGACTTCTTCCTGTGTAGCAAGTAAAGACAAATAAATGGCTGCATCCATGTCCTGTAACTGCCTGTCCAGGTCATGTGATCATCATTAGGCTTGGCTTAGGGTTGCTCCTTGCCAGGGCCCAAGGTGCTAAGAGGGGCCCACCACGGGACCGAAAAAAAAATTCGGCCCCTGGATCAATTGTACCATGTCGCTTTAAGACAGTGGTGTCAAATGAATCGCTTTCCGGGTCCTCTTTTTTCTGGCCTCTATGCGGCGCTTGGTCGGGTGTGTCATCCTAGAGACAGAAGCCAAACCTTTCCCCTCGCTCCCACCGATCTGCCTCTCCACCTGTTACTCATTTGATGTCATCACTCAATGTGCTGGCTTCACAGAGCCGGTGTGTACAGCGGGCGCCATGCCGAAGAAAGAATGCATCTGCTTTTGGGGGGCGCGAGGACAGGGAGCAATGGTTTTTTTTTTCTTGTTGTATACTTAATTTAATTTGGAACAACATATTAGGAGGCTGGGGGGACAAGACAGGAATATATTTACAATGGGACTACATTTTAGGCTGGAAGAATAGGGGGTATTTTTCCATGTGACTTGTATGTTAGGTGCTTGGGGCATTTTAAAATGTAGTGCATTCAGGGATGGAGGACAGGAAGGTTGCATTAATGGCCCCCTCTACTAATATACGTCTGCACATGCATGTCCAACACCTATTACACTCTAGCATGTTACATTAATCATAAACATGTCAACTGATCTATGCATGCATTGCAATGCACACACTGGGGTAATTTATTATAACACGCATAAAACTCTGTAGAAGCCGTGATAATGTCCATACTATCCATATGTGACCAGTAGCTTTTGCTACTTACACAGACATCATACAGCAACTATCCCCTTCCCCAATGTTATTGGTACAAACACACAGCCACTGCTGTATTATACTGATATTCACACAAACATACTACATGCATGCAAGGATAACTATTTTAGTGCATGCATGTCTGAACTCTCACCCATACACTAAATCATACATGCACACACTTGTCCACATATAGACTGCACACATGAAGGCACAATTCACCCATTGTGAAATTGTCCCACTGGCCACATACATTTGGGGTGCACATTCTTCAGATACAATGAGGACGCACATTAAAGCAATCCTGGGGGCATATGCTATCTTATCATGGTTTCCTGCCCGCCTATCACACACGACCGAATCTATTAGGGGGTTCCCGACGTCAAGCTGCGATGTGCTGTGCATCACGACTCCTGTTTCTCCAGCGCATATAAACTGTGAGAGATTCTGCACATAAACGTCAAAGTGAATAAAGTCTAATCACTCCAGAGGGGCCACAGAAGTGACAACACATTCACTGGCAAGTTATGTGAGAGTTCCTCTACGTTGTCTGAGGTAACGTGCACTTGGCAGTTCCACATACCAGACTAATAGTAGAGAAAGATTTATGTTTTTTAGTTGTTAATGATGCCCTAATATTCATGTGAGCAGAACATGAAGGGATGGTGTAGCTCTAACTGAAAATCATGGAGTTGTATTTTCCTTTGTCGGCATAACTCACCTATAAAAATTTTGAATCATGAAAACGAGCTATTTAAGTTCCTTTTTGTGATTAATAAAATTGTGTTTTTTGTATCGGAGCTTTATATTTCCAGAAAAACGATTAAATGAATGATAGTATTGATTGTTCTTATCCATTTAACTTTTGAAACAGCCATTTATAAAATTCCAATTGATAAATCAACACGAGCAGTAAAACAGCGGAACAATCATTTAATATTATACTGTACATTTATACTGTCACAAAGGAACAGTTCATAAGTGAGCCCATATACCGGAAGATAAGGAAATGACTCATCACAAGGTGGATTCCGATCTGCCTGCTGCCACCAAGTATCACTTGGAGGTTGTGTCCTGTGCCTAGATTGAAATAGCAGTGTAATAACCGCCATCTGCTCTGGGCACTGGGCGCACACCAGCATGGCAGTGTAAATAAAACCTGTGTACAATGCTTGAGAAGGCCTTTAATAGTAGACGGGATTTTTTGAACGTCACCGTGAAGCCTTTTCTTTAGAAATTTTAGGTTGATATGAGCTGGCAAGATAGCAAAGCACAGGTAAATACGGATGTTTAGAAGACACAATATCACATATCGTATCATTATATACTGAATTTATACAATCTGCTATAATTAAAAAAAACTGATCCAAGGGCGGCTTAGGTGGCTTACGCAGGAGCAGTAGTAATCTGTAGTGACGTCTAAAGACATTGCTGCAGACTCAGGACCTGCACACGTTGATGTCTTAAGTCAGCAGGCAGTCTGAGACAAGTTAATAGATTTCCCTTATGTGTTCTGATACCCTGCGTTCCTTGCTTCAATATTTCTGAAACTTTCAATATTGGGATTTCATTCAATATTCTGATCATAGTGCACATAGTGGGCAGTCTACTTAAGATCTATCTTTGAGGCCACATTTACATGCGGCATTTGAACTGTGTTTTGAAATGCAAACACATTGGCACGGGTCTTGGCCCGATTGCATATGTTTCCACAAAAATGCACCAGATCGTTAATGAGTACAACGCATTTTGCTTTTTTACATGTGGCCCCAGATCGTTAATGAGTACAACGCATTTTGCTTTTTTACATGTGGCCTTTATACGGTTTTCATCTTAAGCTGTGAACATTTTATAAAGAAACTTATTTTGGATTAATAAAGTTTAAGGCCCTTTTCACACTTGCATTTTTCACGTGCGTTTTCTGTGCGTGCTTGTGACGCGCAGAACTTGCATTGCACTCTGACCCATTGTAACCAATGGGTCTTTTCAGACTTGCATTTTTTTTCACGCACACACGCGCGTTTTTTTTAAACGCGTTTAAATCTCGACATGCTCTACTTTTGCAAGTCACGCGCGTGAAAAACGCACCATACAAGTCTATGGAGACGCATCAAAAACGCATTGCACAAGTGCAATGCAAGTGCAATGCGTTTTTCACGCATCAATTGCCATAGAAAAGATAGAGCTCAGTCCTTAGTCCATTTCACGTGCATTTTCTGCGCGTGAAAAAAGCATTGAAATTGCATTGAAAACGCAGGTGAAAAACTGAGACACTGAACAAACTCTGATTGAAAACTGATTGCACTCTGATGCAAAATGCGCGTTTTTCACTGACCAAACTCTGATCGCACCCTGACCAAACTCTGACGTGATCTGCAACGCAAGTGTGGAAGGGGCCTAAAGGTTTTAATGATGCTGGATTCCTCCATATTTGACCCGCGGATTTATCAGTGTACTAACTTCAAGTATCAACAATGTGTGGGAGAGCAGCAAACAACGTGTGGGTGAGCGTTCCTCAGGAACTTTTTCTCTTCTTATTTAAAGCTGGTAATGAGATCATTAACCAAAGCTGATTGGTTACTACATGCTATCTAGCTTCATTCTGTCACTCTGTCATGGCCATGCTGTTGCCCATAATTTTGGCATAATGGTGCGATTAGGCAGCCTCAGAGGCATCCATGCATGCTGCCCCTGCTGTTTCCTGTCCATTTCCGTGGTGTTTCCATCCTTTTCTGAGGTTCCCAGGTGTTTGGCCAAGCTTCCCTGTGCAGAGCCTTGGTCCCCTTGAAAAATGCTCGAGTCTCCCATTGACTTCAATGGGGTTCGTTATTCGAGACGAGCACTCGAGCATCGGGAAAAGTTCGTCTCGAATAACGAGTACCCGAGCATTTTAGTGTTCGCTCATCTCTAGTTACTACCCCCGATAAATACCGTCGACAGGTTTTTTTTCTCTTTTTCTTTTTTTAAACAGAGCCTTGATAGCAGCTTGTGTCACTGGCTCTCTCACCTGGATCTCCAACAACAACATAGCGGATAAGGTTCCTACAGATCTCAAAGTTTAAAAATTCTGTATGAATCCTGGGTGGTTGGTAGGTAGTAATCCAGATTTTGGGGTATGCCTTGTTGTCTTGGGCATTGAAAACTATCTCCCAGGATCAACAAATAAAGGTTAAAAAAAGGAGGTCATCTGCTACATACTCCAACATTATGCCTAAACTGCTGTTCTGTGGCTGAGGCTGGGAGGTGCAATGTGATGATGTCATTGTTCCTGTCTGCTTCAGAGCCACACATAGCCACATCGGAAACAAAATAAGACTTGTGGCTGTCTAGGCACAACAGATGACTTGTCTGTGATGTTCACTCTTCAGCTCTCAGCCCCCACCTTTGTGCTCCTCTACAGGAACAGAGCTCACAGCCTGTTGAGCTGAAATCAGTGGGGGAGGGAGGAGCTGTACAGGAGCACAAAGGTGGTGGCTGAGAGCTGAGGAGTGAGCAGCACACACAAGTCACGTGTTGTCTTTTCAAATGCATGCAAAGCCAACCACTGGGACTCAACAGAGAATTCTGTCAGGAAGCCAGGTAAGTTAAAAGTCATAATTATATTGTAATACAAGAGGAAGCAGAAAGACATATTTGCATAGCAGGTGTGATGGACTTCTTCAACCTGTCTTTAGTGAAAATGAGGTCCCTGGTGACAGGTTCCCTTTAAGGTAGGACAAAGGGCATGGCTGTTGATATAATGCTTTAATGTCCCCAGATGTAGCTTCTGCCCCTCTTTCTCTAATAGAAAACCTGGGAGGTATGTTCTGAGTTTGCAACAAGAGGCCAAAACTTGCACATCAACAGGAGGCATCACACAATCATATCACAATGCATGATCCTTTTGAGACCTTATATGGCTAAAAAAAAGGTTTGCTTTCAGTCTGACTTTTATGCTCTTCCCATGTGCCATATATTGGAGCTAGGTGCTTGAGAATTAGATCATTTGCATATCTTAGACTTAGACTCTATCAAACTAGAGTTTGATAACTATTTATGCAATTTTATTCAGAGATTGAATGAACAAAAAACAGCAATTATGTTTTTTAATGTTTTTGGAAGGAAGCCATGGATAACAAATAAAAGAAGATTACCACAGTCACAGTGCTGGGATCTATGAGTAAGTGTCCCTGGTTTATTATGCTGGATTTCACAGGTTAAAAAGCATGTCAAGAAAATCCTTAAGATAGTAGGGCTGTGGACCCACGGATTGCTGAACACTATATTTGGGGGAACAATACCCCGTTGAGGGTAAAGGGGTTACAAAAAAAACTATTCTGTAATTCATTATAACTTTTTGTGTGTTTTATTCACCAAATAGCATAGGTAACATGATTCTTATGTGCTATGGGTCAGTATGGTTATGGTGATATATCCCATTTATAATTTTTTATGTCTGAAGATAAACTCATTTGAAGGGAAAAATCTCTTTTTATTATTTAATATTTTTATGATTTTGTTGAGCTGTTTTAAGGCTTATTTTTTACTGTCATGCAGAGGTAAATTTGACTTTTTGATCACTTTTTATGTTGTTTTTTGTAATAATTCTTTATTCTTTATTTATAAAGCGCACACAGATTACGCAGTGCTGCACAAGGCATGTCAAATTGGTCCCTGTCCCCATGGGGCTCACAATCTAAACAACCTAACCGTATGTTTTGGAGTGTGGGAGGAAAACAGAGTACCTAGAGGAAACCTACGCAAACACGGAGAGAACATACAAACTCTTTGCAGATGTTGAAACCTCCAGACCCTATCTTGTATGTAACCCGGGGACTGCCTGTATATAAGAGCCCTTGAATGCACTCTTTTTTCTTGTATTGCTTTCAGATTGTTACAGACATGGCGATACCCAATATGTGCTGTTTGTGTTGTGATTTCCACTTTTTATAGTGTGGGAGTTTTACACTACACTAGAGCATTTAAATACGACCTGTCACCAATAAAAAAGATACTAGGAGCTGCTTAGTAAACTACCCCATTTATAGCAGTGATAAATTGCTAGCCTTATCAGATCCCTCCGATAAAGCTAGCAGATATTGCCATGCAGTACAATAGGAACGGTGGACCGCGCTCAAACTGATCCGGTGTATTAATGAGGGGGCAGGACTAGGAGGCGGTGCCTGCCGCATGAAGCCCAGCAGTCACCGCCGGCCTATGGAGTGGGAGGGCATCTGGGGAAGAAGCAGCATCTCGGACCGCCCCCTCATAGTAAGCCGGGTGGAGAGGTGGGTGACCGTTTTAGGTGCCGGCTGTAAGTGCAGAGGCTTGGCTGTCACATATAGCCAGCCTCCTGCATGGATCACACAGGCTCTGCTTCCCCACAACATTGAGGAACATCTTTAGGGGTTAATTAGTTAAAACTGGTATACAAAGAATAAGCATAAATAATATTCAAATGGGTCACTAAAATATAAGATGTTGTTATCTAAAATGTTGCTTCCCTTAGCATACCAGTAGATATGCGATGGCCATATACTGTAATGATGAACAAAAATGCTACTGGTTCTTTAATTTGTCCTGTGACTTTCTTCCTGTGTAGCAAGTAAAAGACAGAAGATGGCTGCATCACATGTCCTGTAACTGCCTGGCCAGGTCATGTGATCATCATTAGGCTTGGCTTTAGGGTTGCTCCTTGCCAGGACCCAAGGGTGCTAGAGGGGCCCACACGGGGGCCGAAAAAATAATTCGGCCCCTGGATCAATTGTACCAGTGTCGCTTTAAGACAGTGGTGCAAATGATCACTTTCCGGGTCTTCTTGTTTTCTGCCTCTATGCTGCGCTGGTCGGGTGTACAGCCTAGAGACAGAATCCAAACCTTTCCTCGCTCCCCCGGATCTGCTCTCCACACTGTACTTCATTATGATGTCATCACATCACGTGTGCTGGCTTCAGAGCCGGTGTGTACAGCGGGCGCATGCCGAAGAAAGAAGGCATCTGCTTTGGGGGAGCGAGGAAAGGTGAGCAAATGTTTTTTTTTTCTTGTTGTATAATTTATTTGGAACAACATATTAGGAGGCTGGGGGGACAAGAAAGATATATTTACATGGGACTACATTTTAGAGCTGGAAGAATAGGGGGGATGTATTTCCATGGGACTGTATGTTAGGGGCTGGGGGACGTATTTAAATGGTAGTGCATTTCAGGGATGGAGGGACAGGAAGGTTGGCAGGAATGGCCCCCTCTACTATATACAGTCTGCACATGCATGGCCACACCTATTTACACTCTAGCTACTCTGTTACATGAAATCATAAACATGTCCACGATCTTAAATGCATGCATTGCAATTCACACACTGGGGGAATTTATTATACACGCAGAAAACTCATGTAGAAGCCGTGATAAATGTCCAATACTATCCATATGTGACCAGTAGCTTTTGCTACTTACACAGACATCAATACAGCAACTAATACCCATTCCACAAATGTTATGGGTACAAACACACAGCAAATGCTGTATTATACTGATATTCACACAAACATATACATGCATGAAAAGATAAATATTTTGTGCATGCATGTCTGAACTCCCATACACTTAACACATACATGCACACACTTGTCCACATATAGACTGCACACATGAGGCACATATTCCACCCATTGTGAAATGTGCCCACTGGCCACATACATTGGGGTGCACATTCTTCAGATACAAGGAGGATGCACATTAAGCACATACCGGGGGGCATATGCTATCTTATCATGGTTTCCCTGCCCCCGACACACACCGAATGTATTAGGAGGGTCCGGACGGCAGCTGCGATGTGCTGTGCATCACAGCCTGTTCTCACGCATATAAACTGTGATAGATTCTGCACATAAAGCAGGTCAAAGGTGAATGAAGTCTAATCACTTCAGAGGGGCCACAGAAGTGACACATTCAGCCTGGCAAGTGATGTGAGAAGTCATCTAAGTATGGCTGAGGTAACGTGCAGCTTTGGCAGTTCCACATACAAATATAATAGATGAGAAAAAGATTTAGTTTATTAGTTGCTAATGGGACTAATATTAATGGGAGCAGAACATGAGGGGGTGGAGCTCTAACTGAAAGATCATGGGAGTTGTAGTTTCCTTTGTCGGAGATAACTCCACCTATAAAATATTTTGAATCATGAAAACAATCTATTTAAGTTCCTTTTTGTGATTAATAAAATTGTGTTATTGTATCGGAGCTTTATATTTCCAGAAAAAACGATTAAATGAAATATAGGAGATTTAAGTTGTTCTTATCCATTTTAATTTTGAAACAGCCATTTATAAAATTCAATTGATAAATCAACACGGAGCAGTAAAACAGCAGAACAATCATTTATTATACTGTACATTTATACTGTATATCAAAAGGAACAGTTCATAAGTGAGCCCATATACCGTAAGAGTAAGGAAATGACTCATCACAAGGTGAGATTCCGAGCTGCCTGGCTGCCATCCATAAGTATCACTTGGAGGTTGTGTCCTGTGCTAGATTGAAATAGCAGTGTAATAACCTGCCATATGCTCTGGGCACTGGGCGCCAACCAGCATGGCATTGTAAATAAAACCTGTGTACAATGCTGTGAGAAGGCCTTTAATAGTAGACTGATTTTTGAACGTACACGTGAAGTCTTTTCTTTAGAAATTTTAGGTTGATATGAGCTGCAAGAGAGCAAAGCACAGTTAAATACTGGATGTTAGAAGACACAATATCATATCGTATCATTATATACTAGAATTTATACAACACTGATATAATAATGATCACATTACAGTTGTCATAGGATATAAATGTCATAAATACCTTGTATTCATGGGTGCCAGCTCTAGCCCTCCTTTCCACTGACTTCACCACTGCTCCATTCAAGAAGCAAGCAAGACAAAGGTTATTACAGTCCCAGAAGTGGGATATCCTATGACTATGGGGCAGATTTATCAAGTCAGAATATTTCCAGTTGCCCATGGCATGTAATGAACACATTGAAGATCCCACCCGAGGAACAATGTAATTTCCTAACTACTCATCAGATATTAACTACTCAGTACTGCCATCAGGAACATCAGGGCACCCTTCCTGCTACAAGGGTTCAAGGAAAACAGACTAGCTGCTGGGGCACTCTGAGGAATCACAAATATTCTGGGAAGGGCAGTGGCGTAACAACTGTGAAATCAATGGTCCCGATGCAAAGTTTGGATTGGAGCCCCCATGTACCTAAATTTGCTCTGCCACCCCGTCCTGCACATTATACTGGAAAATACACATATATCACCGACATATACTCACAGCACCATACTCATACACCTTATACATAGTGTACAGCAGCAGCCTCCACTCAATGAAATGTCCAGCAGCAGCCTCCACTCATTTATTATAAATAAGCAGTCACAGGGCCCTATTGTATTGAAAAATATAAACTCAGTACATGTCTTGCTGTGCTTTGCCTTCCACTACTCCCTGTGTCGTCCAGTGCCTGGACATAGTTGATGTCACACAGTGTGTGAAGGCAGAATCCACAGATATGCCTCTGCCCATGCGCTCTAATGATCAATGTCTTACATGCATACAATTGATAACCTTCCCGACAAGAATATCTTCTTTCCCCTTTTAAGGGTGCAAAGTCTTACTTTAGGACACATGCATGCACAAGTATGCAGACACATGAACACATATGCATACTAACAGACATATAAATACGTATGTACACATAAATATACACACCACACATACATGCAGCCATATGCACATGCACATATATATGCCTAACTTATACACAGACACATACATTCAGACACATGCAGACACTTTGGGCACATTTACTTACCCGGTCCTGTCTCTGCGGAGGATTCGGGTTCTGCCGGGATTCACTAAGGCAGTTCCTCCGAAGTCCACCAGGTGTCCCTGCTGCGCTGAATGCACTGGAGTTCACCAAGCCGGGCCGAGTGAAGGTAAGCGCGTGTCCAGCGACACTTTTAAAAAATGCGGCGGTTTTTCCGAATCCATCAGGTTTTTTTATGGCCACGCCCCCTATTTCCGTTGCATGCTTGCCACGTGCGCCAAAATCCCGGGGCAATTCAGGGATAAATCGGCGCAAAATGGAAAAATTTGCGTAACCCGCCGGAAAAATGCGAATCGGGCCCTTAGTAAATGACCCCCTTTATGTTCATTTATTCAGTCACCCATTCATACATATCTCATATATACTTACTAGGAGTGAAGTCAGGAATGCAGTCTTTTTAGGGTGACCTGGCCGTTGCTTTAAGCACACTACAAATGTGTCGTTTGCGAACGAGCCAACTCTAAGAGCCAGCTCTTGTTAGTGAACCATGGAAGCCGGCTCCAAACAGTGAGCCAATGGCCCACTTTACCACGCCCCTAACTGGCTCACCATGCCCCCTTTAACCCGATGCAATCAGGTTAAAAATGGGATGGAATGGGGTGATTGACTGGCCTGTGGCTCCCTATTATATATTTAATATAGTGCCGCTCAGGGGCCAGAAGAGCCGGCTCTTCTTAGTGAGCAGAGCCTAATGAGCCAGCTCACTAAGAAGAGCCATAATTCAAATCACTAGAGCACACTCTAGAAGGCAGAGGGTTAAAAAAACTCAGCTTCCTCTTCCTGTGCAGAGGCCATCACGTTCTTCTGCGGTGCTCCGCCCCTCCTCTCATTCCAGTGACCTGAGTTGCAGAAGAGAGGATATATCAAGTGCAGGCTGTAGTGTGAATCACCCCACAAACAAGGGGCCCATGGTTGTCTGCAGGAAGAAGGGAAAGATATGGTGACCCTCCAGCCCGGTCCCCTGCGACCGCGATCATACCGCTCCGGGGGAAGGGGCAGTGTACAAACACATGGTCAGTGAAATCTATATACCATATATACTTGTGTATAAGTCGAGTTTTTCAGCACAAAACATGTGCTGAAAAACACCACCTCGACTTATACACAAGTTTATTTAAAAGAAAACTCCATATTCACCTTCCGGCACATCCCAATGCTCCCTGCAGGTGCTTGGCTCCCCGAGGCTCCTCTTCCATCGGCTCCTAATCTGTAACTAAGCGGACAGAGACCAGTCCGGCGCACACTATGATGCGACGGTGTTTCCGCTGCTGACGTCATATTGTGTGGTGGCGGACAAAGCCCATGGACACGTCTCTACCCACTTAGTTACAGATAAAGAGCCAATGGAAGAGGAGCCACGGGGAGAATCGGGCACGGAAAGGTATGGCGTATGGAAGATTTTTTTTATATACCCATGGGCAGCAGAGAATCATACCAGTAAGGAGGGGGGCTGGCTGCAGGGCATTTCATAGATGAGGGACACTGGTTGCAGGGCATTTCATAGGTGGGAGGAGCTTGCTGCAGGGCATTTAATATTGTGGGGGAGGGCTTGCTGCAGGGCATTTCATATTGTGGGGGACTTTCTGCAGGGCATCTCATCAGTAGCTGCCGATCAGGGCTGCTGGGTATTTCATCATTAGGGGGGACTGCAGGGCATTTCATCATGGGGGGTGGCTGCAGGGCATTTCATCATTAGGGGGCTTAAATGGCGTTTCATTGTTTGGGGGGCAATATTTCATTACTAGGGGCTCTGCTGCAGGGCATTTCATTACTGGGGAGGCTGCTGGGCACTTCATTACTCGGGGGTGGGGAGGTGCTGTAACCAATGCATTTCCCACCTTTGGCTTATACTTGAGTCAATAAGTTTTCCCAGTTATTTGTGGGAAAATTAGGGGCCTTGAGTTATATTGGGGTCGACTTATACTCAAGTATATATGGTAAGCAGTGTGTCATCATGACATCATTACCATACTTGTATTGTATTACAGCATTATTGTATTGTATTAACCTTATCCATTGTTTTCATTGATTGTTATTGTTACCCTCTTGGTTTTGTATGCTAATGATGATGATGTCATGATGACACACATGTTTATAATGAGATCCACTGCTTGTATAGATTTTATTGACACAAAAACATAGCTTGAAACAGCTTTTCTATAAACCCCACGGTGTGCAATCTAAATTGTCCGGTTGTTTTCCTTAGGAACACTTACCTCGAAGCCAAAACCTCACAATGTTACATCCTAGGGAGAAGTGGGTTTAGTCTCCGGGACCACTGTCTGTGTCTCTGTCCATTAACAGACCCTGCATAGTAACTTACCTGGGATTAAGTTATGACCTATGGCAGTGGCGGCACTCCAAGCTCTTTCTGTGGGCACCCGGGCCATCGCCCCAGCACACCAGACAGGACTCAAAGAATTTTCCTGTAGTTCCAAGCAACTTTAAAATATCACTGAAAGCAGCATCTTTTAAGTAACTTACTTGGCTACTTGGGACTGTAGGAAGAGGGAGAATGTGTAGACAGGCCCTAATAATCTCTGAAGGAGATAATGATTCTCTGTGAACAGAGGGAAACTGGAAAGAAGCTACACTACACTACACTACACCACATGAACAATTTTACTGAAGACATAGGTAAATATACATGATTTTTTTTTAAAATGAGGCCTAGACTGACTACAAGAAAGGCATGGTGGATAGTTACGTGTCCCTAGTTTCCATAACATGTTCTATTTAAAGGGGTTGACTGTTTTATTTATTTTTATACTATGAGCTCCAGGGAGTCTAAAAATAACAAAGAACTAATATTTACCTCTCTCAGTATACAGAATATACAGAGGCTCAGCAGTAACATCACATAAACAGTGCGCTCCTGCTACAAAATCTGGCTGCACTCTGTACTAAGGTGTAATGAATGTCAAAATCATCTCACCGCTGAGTCTTCATATATATTCCTACCCTAGTCACAAGCTTCTCACTCCCCTGCGCTATGCTATTCCCTGCACTGTACTGAAGAGACCCAACCAGGTCGAAATAGTGCTGTCTTCAGTTGGGAGTCTGTTCCTTTGCATATTTTCTCAAAAATCCCCCTATTGGAGCATCCATGGCTATAAGAGTCCACACGCCTACACGGTGCCCACAATTGGCAGTCTCTGTAAGGAGAACTTTTACTGCAGAGTACATGGCCGCGTCTATGCCGACTGTTACAAAAGTCCTGCCGGCTTAGAAGACTGTTACAGAAGACCGAAGAAAGAAGAGGAGCCACGGGGAAAATAGAAGAGGAGATGCGGGGAAGATAGAAGAGGAGCCGCACCGACATCGGGGAGCCGCACTAAGCATCGGGGCCGCTGGAGGGTGCGTATATAAGTTGGTTTTTTTTAAGTGCTGGCTGGCTGTATACTACAGGGGGCTGGGAGGGCTGGCTGTATACTACGGGGGCAGGCTGGGCTGGCTGTATACTACAGGCGGCTGGGTGGGCTGGCTGTATACAACAGGGGGTTGGGTGGCCTGGCTGTATACTACAGCAGGCTGGGTGTGCTGGCTGTATACTACAGTGGGCTGGCTGGGTTGGCTGTATACTACAGGGGGCTGACTGGCTGTATACTACAGTGGGCTGGCTGGCTGTATACCACAGTGGGCTGGCTGGCTGTGTACTACATGGGGCAGGCTGGCTGTATACTACAGGAGGCAGGCTGGCTATATACTACTGCAAGCTGGCTGGCTATATACTGGGAGGCTGTGACCAATGCATTTCCCACCCTCGGCTTATACTCGAGTCAATAGGTTTTCCCAGTTTTTGGTGGTGGCTTCTACTTGGGTTGGCTTATACTCAAGTATATTTGGTAATAATAAATGTTCATTACTAACTGCCCCTACCCAAGGACTATTAAAAATACTTGCTGACAACCCTGTACCTGGTCCAGGTACATCCTATGCATAGGTATAAGGTTCCTAATAAAGTGGCCGGTGAGTGTATGTTGTGATGTTCTGCAGAATCTGAGGTGTGCATTGTGATGTTCTCCAGCTAATGGGGTATGTATTAAGATGTTCTGCAGAGGCTTAGGCATGTATGATGATGTTCTGCAGCAGGTGTATTATGAGGATCTGCAAAAGCTGAGGTGTACATTATGAGGCTCTGCAGCAGCTTAGGTGCATATTATGAGGCTCTGTGAAATATTTTAAGATAATCTTGGGGAGTGCAAGTTTTGAAGCCCTGTTGTCTAAATGACATAAAAACTGCATTGGTTCCCAATTATCTTATATCTTATCCAAGGAGTCTCTTAGTAAGATGATATGGCCAAGAAAATCTCCAGCATGACTTTATCCACTTACTAAACAGAAGTATGAAAAACCAGTATAAAAGGAAAAATAAAAGTGATCCAGCAGCTCAATAAAATGCCATTTTATTAAATATCCAAAAGTCAATGACATAATGTTGCAAAGGTCATAAAATTGCAGATAGTGCTTACACTGGACTGAAGATTGACTTGGGCTAGTGATTATACTAAACTGCGGACTGACAACGGATAGCGCTTTCACTAGACAGCAGGATAGTGGACAGTGATTATACTACACCGAGGACTGACAGTGGTTAGTGCTTATACTATACTGTGATCATTCCAGAGCAGCATTTACACCAGACTGCTGGCTGACTATGGATAGACTGACTGACCAGCCGTGGTCTACAAGACTCCAATGTAGAACAAGTAGCTATGACATCTTGTACTGATTTGTAGGCCACAAACTGCTGTAGGTGCACTTTTTATAAGACGCCATAACCACAGATTAAAATTCCATTTCTCAGTGCAGCGGTGCAACCTTGTAAGCAGCAGGCCCAAAAGCTTGTAGTATACATATCAAAGAATGGAAGAAGAGGCTACTTCAGAGGTATTAAGGTATTTTTGTGTTTACACTCGGGAAGACAACAAGGGGGCATACATAGAGATATACTGTATTCACATTGAAAAGGGAATTCAGTGCTTAGCATTTATAGCCACTGTTGGGCGCTAAAGTTAGTATAACTTGACACATGAATGTTTTCCCCTCTAACATTTCGGCTGAACCCCTAGCTTAGACGATGCTGAGACTAAATGCAAAATTAATTTTAAAAAACCAGAACCTAGACCAGACTAGACCTGAAAATGATTGAGACCCCAGACCCTTGAAAAAACAAACCCAGGTTTCCTACATATTTAACTCTTAAGCTCTTGATGTTGGGGGACTGCTCACAAGGCTCAAGAGATTTTTGCAGAGGCTCACCTACGACAGCATTTACACTGAGGCCACGTTTACGAGTGGCATTTGCACTGAGTTTCCAAATACAACATACAGACTCCTCATGCAATCACCAATTGAAGTATGATTGCGTTGGCATTGTTTACTTAACGTGATTCATCCTCAATCTTTCTTTAATAGGTGATGTTGTGTTTTGAAATGCGACGGTAACGCCACGTGTGAATGCGGTCTTATGATTGCAGGTTTTACGACCATAAGTCTAAAAAAGTAACAATGTAAGATCTTCCTCTGTCTGCAGAATGCGACTTAGCATGTGTTAAATTTCTCTGTGTTGAGACTAATTGCGCCATTCCCAGTTTCTTTGCAATTATGCTTTGGTCAAGGAACAGTTTGCCTGCTGTGATGGACAGACCTCTGCTCTAGTCCATTTGCCACACCACTTAAGCAATATGGGTAAGACACTTGTCTAATTATGTATGTCTGGAGTATTTGACTGGTATGATACTGTAATTGATTTACAACATATCCCTTTGGGGATATTATACTTTTTATGTGCACAGTACCCAGGAGCTGCTTTTGGTTTGTGTATTGGCACTGGACCGCAATTTAATGTTTTGTCTGATATTACACAATTACACCTGCTGTGATTACTTCTATGTGTGTTTTTTTAATATGGTAATGAAATAGATATACATGAATTTCTTGTTGTTTTAAATGAACAGCTCCTTATTATCTTCACTTGCTGTTCTTCTGTATTTCTGGTTATTCGATCTTGGTTTATGACCTTGTGTTTTTTGACTAACCCTTTGTGTCACGATTTTGTGAAGCATTCTCGCTTTCTGCGGTGACCCGGACCTCTGACCTCTCTTTTGTCTTACTAATTTATAAGTTCTGTTACATGGTCTCACTTGTGTTGGTAGGAATTGTCTTCTAGTTGTCCTGTATCACATAGCATATGCTGAGGCAAGCAGGCAGGTGAAAGTTTGGGGGATTCAGTTCAGCACTCACTGTCTTGTTTGTCCTCCCCGAATCCAGTCCCTTCATTACACACAATAGATCATAGAACACATATCAAATGTTCAGCCATTTTACCATTTCATTAAAAACATTATTAGAACTTGATGGGACAAACACAACTAAAAATATTCTAAAGATTCCACATGCTAAACTGACCTACCTGCAGCCCAGACTTTTCATCAATAGAACAAAAAAATTAAAGAACAAACATCCAGGAGTGTTGAACATCTAGAATCCTAGATAAAACAACATTCTTAACCAAAGCTCTGAGTTATTTTCTTTGTTTTCCAAATGTTTAAATATGCGCTAGACGTGTCCACACAACATTACTAGGAAGCTTACAGAATTTCATAGTCAATAACGTATATTTCACAGATCTTCAAATGTGCAATCTCAATTTTTACTACTAGGTGAAAAATATTATATCAACAATATATTGGTTTAGTAACCATTGTAAGGTTATATTTATAGTGCTATAGTTTATGAATACACGGCGATTAAAAATATATCCTAAGACAGTGATGGCGAACCTTTTAGAGACCGAGTGCCCAAACTACAACCGAAATCCATTTATTTACCCTGAAGTGCCAACATGAAATTTTAAGCAGTAACTTATTGCTACCTGTTCTTTCACATCATTCAATTGTATTGGCGGTCTGAGGCCACCATTTAAAAGAAGGAGGGCAAATTCAGATTATCATTGTAGCTTCTTCAGGGTCTCTCTGTAAAGGAACGATGGTCGGTTCCAGCATGATGACCTCCAAATAATGCAGTTCTGTCAAAACCTTCTCACTTTTCCCGCAGTTCTAAACAGCCACGAAGTGTCGAATAGCACAGAGAGCAGCATCCCTTAATTTGCCTGGGACTGCAGGAAGATTCATTGTTTGGTGAACTCTGTCCTGTGGTGATGGCCTGAGTACCCATAGAAAGAGCTCTGAGTGCCACCTCTGGCACCCATGCCACAGGTTCGCCACCACTGTCCTAAGAGGTTTCCATTTAGTATAAGTTGATTTTTAATAAAAAGTTCTTTAAAAGATTTACATATTGCTAATTATTTGTTATGAAAGTGAAATATATTAGCATTTTTGCAATATGTTTCTGTATGTCCACCATCTGATATAGGGGAAAGTGACCGTGGAAGTGGAAACTGCCACTAAATAATAATTTTGTTATGAATTATTGTAACAATTCCTTAATTACCGTGTCCTGGTCGGTCCATCTATTCAAACACCTAGAGATGGATGAGAACCAGGCAGTAAAGGAATTTCATGTGGACAATAGAACACTGAAAACTGAGGTATTTAGCCCAAAAATATAAGATATGAATGATTAGCCACAGATTTTCTTACTTTTTTCTTGGCTGAACTTATGCAGATTCATAGGCCATGCAATGACCAACAACAGTTTTTGTAATATTGTGTCAAAAAGTGATGCTACAGGCAGTCCCCGGGTTACATACAAGATAAGTTCTTTAGGTTTGTTCTTAAGTTGAATTTGTATGTAAGTTGGAAATGTATATTTTATAATTGTAATGATAGACAAATTTTTTTTGTCCCAGTGATAAGTGGATATTAAAAATTTTATGCTGTAATGGAAACAAGGATTATCAATAAAGCTTCATACAGACAACTTACAGCTGGTGCTTTATCAATGGTTACAGGGGGAAGAGGAGTCTATCTGTAACTAGGGGTTGTCTGTAAATCCGGTATCCTTAGGTAGGAGACCGCCTGTATATGTTTTCTGTCCAGCAATTTTGTGGTGCTTATTCCATGAACTGCAACCGTTTAGAAGGGTTTTGTTAAAATGTTACGAGATTGCATTAAGGGCATGATCTCCATATGGCTAGGTGCCTATGTGTGGCTGCTTCACCCATTCTATATGGGACTTCCGGAGATGCACGTTTAGGTAATCACCATAGAAAGACCATGTTCTAGTGATCACAGGAGTTCCCAGCAATCTGACTCCCATAATCAGCCAATTACCAAACAGTTTTAGGCCTTATTCACATGAATGTAATAGGGCCCAATATGCGTCCGCAACATTCAAGGACGCATATCGGTCCCCATTGACGTCTACATCCCTACATTTCGCCATGTTACGGCGGCTGCCCTCCATGGAGAGTGGATAAGCAGCGCTCATCCCTCTTACTGTCCAGCACGTGTGAGTGTACCCTTACATTGAAATTCTTTTCTATAAGCCCATTGTGTCCTATTACCGTGGCTGAGGGTGAATTTTTAGGTGCTAGACATAAAGCAAATATTTCACATCTCCAGAGCTCCTAAAAAGAGTACACTTCTCACTTTAATTCACTGTGTCAACAAAACAGGTCAAAACCAAACATTTGGAGAGACAATATTATTGTGGTTGCCTCTATACAAAGCCATTTTTTGAGCCTTAATAAATAAAAAAAAACAAACTTCACCTGACCATGGGTTGTGGTAGTATTGAAGTTCAACTTTAAAAAAATGAATTAATTACACAATACCAATGTCAAGAATTTTAAAGTGTCACAGTCTATGGTGATTAGTCCCTTAGGACTAAGGAAGTGGACTCCCTGGACCACCGTGGAAGATAACAACCTTAGCCGCACCCGGGAGCGGAGTCTAAGTGAACTCCTGGTCTTCGCCAGAGCCCACAAAGCGGTCTTGCTGCGGCGGGAGTCAGCAGGTCGCTCCGCGGGTGCGAATAGGAATCACCACAGGAACATGGGAATCACCACAGGAACACAGGAATCACCACAGGAACATGGAGGCGTATGGAAACGCTCAGGAAGGCTTTCACTCCAGTAGAATGACCTGAAGATCCGGCAGGGAATGCTGGGAGTCGCCAGGCTATATAGCCGAGCCAGGAATGCCAGAGCCAATAAAGAGGACGCTAGCCCTTTAAGGCTAGCTCCTGCCACTAGAGGGGGCGCACGCGACTGCATGGAAGAAGCATGCGGCCTACACACTGGGAGCAAGAGTGCAGGCCGGAGCCAGTAGAGGCAAGTGAGAGCTGGGGGAGCGAGGACCGCCGCAGCAGGCACGGGTATACCCTCAATCCGTACCGAGGATCGCGGGTGTAACCATGACATAAAGAGATTTTCCCACTATGTATCCCTGTTAAGGTAAACCTAGTTGATAGATCAAATCCTGTCATTTCTACTTGTTCTATTTTCCTAAAAGCATTGAAAAAGAGACTTCATTTTAAGATGGCGCCGGCATCGTGATTATAATGAAAACAATCAAAACTAAAGGAATGTGGGCGTGACGTGAACATGATGTCAGTAAGCAACAGCAGGGAAGTAGTCTCCAATCAAGAGACTACAAGAGCTGGGAATTCTCTGCCCCCTTCTCCTTCTTCCATAATTTCTATATAGTTTTGTGAAACCAAATAAAGTATGCGCAGTGCAGATTTGCCATGGTAATGGTAGCATGAGTGAGATTTAAATCAGCAAATGTGTCTGAATTAATTTCTTATGATGTGCACACATGCTTAGACAACGCACGGCCACACGCCCATAACACAGGGACCCGTATCCTCCTACCCTCACCACCATCCCTAATAACGATATGTGTCTGATCCCTGAATGCCCAATCGCTGGTGGTCTGAAAAGTACCCCTGAGAGAACTCCTGAGCCATACAACAGCAGCACCCTATTAACTTATATCGGACAGTCATCTCCTGCCATCCTGTAAAAGGGAATATAAACAACAGAACAAATTTTTTGTGTGGGCCTCTGGTTTTTGTCTGAATAACTGGTTGTCCCCACTAAGGGAACATACACTTAGCCTAATTTATTAGTACACCTAGTCCAACATGCTCGTTACCACTTAATTTCTATCAGCCACAATAACATGGCGGACAATCAGTGCATTTAGGCATGTAGAATGGGCAAGACAATCTCCGCGCAGTCGCCAACCGAGCCATCAACCAGTATGGGAACAAAAAGGTGATTTGAGTGCCTGTGAACGTGGCCCATGGTTTTTGGTGCCATGAAGGGCGGCTCTGAGTATTAGAAACTTCTGATCTTACAAACCATCTCTAGGCGTTACAAGAAGAATGGCTGTCCGCCGTAATAAAAGATCCGAAAAAGAAAAAAATCCAGTAGCGGCAGTTCTGTGGGTGGAGAAAGCCTGTTGACTGCCAGAGGTTTAGAGGAGATGGGTCAGAGATGGTTCGAGCTGATAGAAAGGCAAACAGTGACTCAAATCGCCACCATGTTACAACCAAGGTAGGCAGAAGAGCATCTCTGAACGCAAGTACGTCGAACTTTGATTGGCAGATTGGGCTATCAGCAGCAGAAGAACACACGTGAGGGTGCCACTCACTTGCAGCTAAGAACAGGAAAACTGAAGAACTACTAAATTTGCACAAGCCTCATCGCAAATTCGGACCAGTAGACACGATTGGAAAACGTTGCCAGGTCTGATGAAGCGACATCGATTCGTGCAGAGAAAAATTATAGGGATGGCTCTCTCAATTAGGGGTAAGAACAACAAGAAATTTGGAACACAAGAAAAGTCAACACTCATGAAAGCACTGATCCATCTGCCTTTTTGTATCATACGGTTAGGCTTAGTGGTGGGTTTTGGTGTTCATGGTGCACATGTCGGGAATATTTTCTGGCTACTCTTTGGTGCCCCTTGGTTACCCCAATTGAGATCGTTGAAACGCCACAGGCCTACCTGAGTTATTGTTGTGACCATGTCCATCCCTTTATGACAACAATTGACCAACATCTGATGGCTACTTTCAGCAGGATATTGCGCAATGTCATAAAGCTGGAACATTCTCAGATGGTTCTTGAACCTTGACAATGAGTTCCCTGTTACTCAAATGAAAAAAACAACAATTCATATCCCTTAATCACAAAATGAATGGAGAGAACGGCGAAGGAGGATACAGGTTAAAAGATTAAAAAAAAACCTAGGGTTAGAAATACAGATTGATTGACCTCGCCTTCTAGATTCACCCACTCTAGGTTTAAAAAAAAGAGGGAAAAAAACACAGTTCCTTGTCTGATAAAAAACAGTTTCCTTTCCAATCAAATGTTTAGTACTCACGGGGGACAGTTCCTCAGCCATACCCAATGTCACAGCATTTTGGCATAAGGAAAAGGATCTCTTTGGGGTGCGTGTGTGTCCAGCCACGGCGTTCCCTCTTGGAGCTTCCCAAAGCAACTCGCAGCCCTGTGTGCAGGAGAGTTCTCCCACCTGGAATTCCTCCACTTTCCGTTCCACTTTCTTCCTTTCTTCCTTGCTTGCTAATCCAATTAGGAAGAGATAAGACAAGAACGCTGGTGCTGCAGGTAATTTTCGATTCCTTAAAATAAATTTATTTTAGTAATACTCACAAGAGGTAGAGAATAAATAGGCCTTATAATATAAAGAAACACGCCTCGTTCAATGGCCCAATCGGTTGTGCCTTAGTATGGATTCTTCCGGGAAGAAAGCTTTATTTATTATATGGAAAGGAATTCTGTACACATCATGAGAAAAGGGTTGTAAACATTTTGTAGAATAAAAATAAGAGGTGGACTATAGAAGCCAATAGTAATAGGAGTAGTCAGCTCAGAATGTCCAGTGTTAGAAGCTGCTACATAACTGCAAAACCTGCAAATTAATAGTTGCTGGTTTTTAGAAAATATGCAGGCACGGGACAGGAATGTCCTGTGTCGGTTCACTCTCCCTGTGGCCTCACCCCCCACGCCAACATGGCATGGAGGTGGCGTAGCCGCAAATAGAAACTGACGTAGAAGCACTGATATATGCCCCTATAGTATTTGTACTAATAATAGATAATCAATATTTTTTACAGCATAAACTATAAAAAAGCATCTTTCTACCCATCATAGTATTGTCTGTGGTCATACTGCACTTAGTCATCTGTGTCTGTTTATTAGGATTGTACATATTATTATAACCTTAGATTTATCATTGGTCACCAGATTGGCCCACATTTATCAAATTGGCTGTGCCAGTTTTAAGGAGCATTTTGCACATAAATACAAGTGCAAACTGCAATTTTATGTCACGGCGGGCTCTGGTGAAGACCAGGTGCCACTTAAATTCCAGTCCCAGGTGTCGGCTAGTACCACCTCCCGCTGTGGTCCAGAGGATCCACTGATCCCGTATCCTGACACCCATTAAACTAAGTGCATGAGACAAAAACTGGTGCTGTCAGTTTAAGCATAATCAGCCATGCTCCAGTCTTCAATAATCTGGCACACCGTGATGAATCTGGACCATTGTGGGCCCAGGAGCGGGGATGCGCGTGCGCCGGCTCTTCTGCACTTAAAGGGCCAGCGTCCTCCAGATTGGCCCTGGCTACTTCGGCTCAGCCCTTATAATCCGGCACCTCCCTTCCTTCCTGGCCAGATCTTCAGCATCATTTCCTGCTAAGTGAAAGGCTGTGTTTCCAGTCTTCCTGTGTCTCCAGCGTTCCTGACGATCCTGTGTGTCTCCAACGTTCCTGTACGCTTCCAAGTCACCAGCATTCCTTGTGGCCCTGTCCGTTCCTGTCTGCCTGTGCCGTATGCCAGCTCCTGCTTGCCAGCCGTGAGTTCCAGCTCATCTTTCCAAGCTGTTCTCCTGCTGTCACCCCAGGCTCGGACTATGTCCTGCACTTCCTGCATCCCTGCTACCTTGGCTGCCACCGCAGGCCTAGTCGCACCCATGGAACGACCTGGTGGCAACCTGCCGCAGCACAACTATCCCGCTTTGTGGCGGGCTCTGGCGAAGACCAGGTGCCACTTAGACTTCGGTCCCGGGTGTCACCTAGTAACATCACCATCTCCCGCCGTGGTCCAGAGGGTCCACAACTGCAGAACCTTCTGCCCATTACAGTCTTCTTCTCCAGAGTTGTGACACGTAGCAAACATTTTTTAATGTCATAACTCTGATGGACCACAAAAGTTCTTTAAATTGGTCTTTCTGGTAGCAGTGACTCTGGCTGCAATTTAGAACAAAGAAGGCAATGGAACTGGAGCTCCCCTCCCCCACTAAAATAATATATTGAGAAGCAAATTGCTGAAGTATTTTTTAAAACTACCGTATATACTCGAGTATAAGCCGACCCAAGCATAAGCCGAGATCCCCTAATTTCAACACAAAAAACTGGGAAAACCTATTGACACGAGCATAAGCCAAGGGTGGGAAATGCATTGGTCACAGCCTCCCAGTATATAGTCTGCCAGCCCCTGTAGCATACAGCCTGCCCAGCCCCCGTAGTATACAGCCTGCCCAGCCCCTGTAGTAGAAAAAAAAAATAACACTGTACTCACCTGTCCGACGTCCCCCGTAGGTCCTCTTCTGTCTCCGATGCTCCGGTGCCGCCTTGGGTCCTTTGGTCCTCTTCAAATTCTTCCGCTCATCTTCGGCTCCTCTTAGGGTCTCCGTTCTCGGCCGGCACACAGAATGACGTCAGCCGCTTGCTGACGTCATTGTTTCTGAGCTGCTGGCATCGCAAAAGGAGCGAAGAGGAGCGGAAGAACCCGAATAGGAGACAGAAGAGGACCTACGGGGGACGTCAGAAAGGTGAGTTTTGACTTAATTTTTTTAGTTGACTTGAGTATAAGCCGAGTTAGGGTTTTTGAGCACACATTTTGTGCTGAAAAACTAGGCTTATACTCGAGTATATATGGTATTTCCTTAAGTAATAATGAGGTGACTACAATTATTTACAAGGGAACATGCAGGCCAGACTAACTGTTTTCTGTCCACAGGTTGCGTATAGTATTGCATCACAGCCACATTTATGCACGATCCATGCAGCCTTGTTTTTAAATCTTGGAGAACATCCTTAACACCAGTGGCACATGACTGTAGACTGCAGTTCTACGTATTGCATAGACGTGCACCTGCCAGGAACCCGAAGACCTGCTGTGGGGAGAAGAAGACGGTGCTAACTTTAGTTAGTTCTAACTTTATTTTTATATAATCGAGTTTAAGCCAAGTGAGGCTTTTTTAACTCAAAAATTGTGCTGAAAAACTCAGATTATACTCAAATATATACGGTAGTAGGAGGAAAAGGTTCACTTAAAATGTGAGCATTCAGAATATTTCTGTGTTTTCACCACACCTGGTTTTGGCTAACAATCCCAGATACACGAAAACTAAGAAATAACTGAGGCTAAAACTGACCCAGTTCACACATCATTTCATCAGTTAGGCTAAGTTCACACTACCTTTCAAATCTCCGTCCCTCATCTCTTTAATAAAAAAAAGGTAAAGAACGGAGGTTTAATATATTGGTTAAAAATCTCATTGACCTCAATGTACATTTTATGTCAACCGTTATATTAGGTAGGTATCTGTTATCCATGCATTATTTTTAAAGGGAGGAAAAGTACTGCAGCCTCTGTTGTTTTTTACATCCAAAAAATACATACCATAGATAACAGATACCTGCCTAAACCACACATAAAGGATGGGATTTTTATTTTATGCGTTAAACCTCTCTTTTTTTCTTATTTTAATGTTTTGTTAATGTAATGTTAAAGGTTTGAATGTTAGTGTGAACTTAGCCTTACTGTGAGCCAAGACCTGGTGTTGAGACTACACAGAAAACATTTATAATGGAAAGATTTTCATCTGTTATGTGTACCACTGTTGGTTGTGGCTTTATATAAGCTCTGCAAAAAAATTTAAATGAATTGGGTCCTACCACAGATTAAAAATAAAGACAAGAAATTGTGTATTGTTAAAAAATATTCACCATGCGTCTCTGAAAATAAGATCTTTGCTGAAAATTAGCCTAAGCTTGATTTTTCAGGCCTGAAATAAATCCCCTACCCTGAAAATAAACCCTGGTTTTAAATAGCTGTATCTTTTGAACTATGGCTCCTAGAAACCAAGTACACACGTTATTTAAAAGAGAAGACTACAGTCTACAGTCATGTGCCACTGGTGTTAAGGATGTTCTCCAAGAGTTGAAAAACATGGCTGCATGGTTCGTGCAGAAATGTGGCTGGGATGTAATACTATACGCAACCAATGGACAGTTGTGGCACTGTTTTAGTAATAAAAATGCTGGACATGCTAGGACATTATAGTATTCATGAATAAAAGATTATGATCTTGACAGTTAGAGATCACATGATACTCCATCTGCAGCCATTTATGGACAGGAATGTCTGGTAGATGAGGTAAAAAACAGGAGGCTTCAGTTTACATATCAAGAAAGTGGTGCAGAACTATTAATAGATTTATATGGGTAAAATACCTAATATCCTGCCCCTCACACTTACACACACATTAAATAAAAATGGTATAGTGGACTACCCCTAGAGAATTGGAGATATCTACTGTTAAAGTTACCGTTAAGATCATTCCTGACAGTAACTTGAACTGTAGACAACATCCTGTGGTGCCTAGAAACACAATCCTGATATGATATTAAAGGGGACGCCAGAACTGACCAGAGTGGACACCTCTGGCCAATCACAGCCATGGCTACTGGGTAGGGGTGTTAATTTACAGGATTGGCTGCATGGCCACCAATACGGCAATATGTTGGGGTCGCACTGGATGGACCCGAACCCTGGACCTGAACTTAAAAAGAAATCCCGCTCATTTCTAGCAAACATGTAAACTCAAAATCTGTTTTATAACGTGTAGTACATATGTCATGGAGAGCATATCTTGTTGGGGTGAAGGGGGAGTAGCTTACTTACCCATAGAATTAAAGCATACATAAATCCCTTAGATATCCATGTACTCAAATACCATATTGCTACACAGTGTAAATACATCACATGTTCACTCTAATAAACTGCACAGTCACAAAGAACCTTTCATTTTATTAAGCATCAGTTTGGTTGTTCCGCTCTACAAATTTGGTCTTGTATTGGTTGTGCCATATAAGCGCAGATATTGTTATCTCAACACAGTATTATGGTGCAGATAGGGAAAAGATGTAGCAGACCTAAAATTGTCATTTGATCTTGGGTGCAATTTTGTAAAGACTAAAATCTGACAAGTTCGGGTTTGCTGTATTTATAAACATAATTGAAACAATGACAAATTCAGCGAAGATATTTTTACGCAACAAGTAACATGTAATTTGAACTATACGATTTCTTCTTCTTGAACATTCTTCATATGTTATATGGATTGAACATAGTGATATGTTTTTCAGCATTGTCCCAAAGTTACAGTACTTCTAAATATGCACAAAGTATGTCATAGGACACAGCACGCATCTACAAGGTCCTGGGGAAAGCTACTGGGAGAACACAGGTATAACACAAACAAATTTGGCAACTTACAATGACATGAGTGTTAGACAGAGTTTCTTGAAAAGAAATGAGCACAAGAGAAACACCAGCATGTTCTTTTGGTACCAGCAGAAGAGAGAAAGAGAGAGGAGGATCTTCAGTTAGATGACATATTGTGCTCCATCAAATATCAACTTGTTGAATACGACACATAGTAGAAATTATCCACACAATTCAGTAGTATAAAACAATGAAAGCAGAAATATATACCGTGAGCACACAAATCTCTGGACAGGGGACAGGGGAAATGTATAGTGCTATCAGTCACACAGTGCCAGACTGTGAGCATTGTTCTTTGCTGCAGTATTTAGAAAAATAACCACCAGCCCCATAGTCCGTGTGAGGAGCGATGACTCCTCCGCTCAGACAACAAGTAGGCGTCCAAGGGGCTAGAGTTTTACTAGACAATCATTATGCTGCATCTCCTAAATTATAAAATAAAAAATAAAGAGTTTATAAAGGCTTGCAGTGGTGATGGGTCACACGGATGTTTCCAAGCCTGACCTGCTGAGGTATGAGCCCGTGCTGGAGCTATAGCGCGTATTGGAATAGCCGAAGAGGGAGGGGAGTTTGAAATAATCATTGCTTTGCCAGTGGGTGAGCATGACTTTTTTAGAATAATAATTTGACCTGCTGGCCGCTGTACTGTTGAAGTCGCTACTTTGGTAGTTTGGGCTCTGCATGGAGGCTAGAGGTGTGAACTCAGAAATGTGGTCCTGAGACAGGCTGGAAGCATTCTGTGGAGAAATAAAGCAACATTAAGACATAGTCCAGGTGCAAAGTATGCTCAACTACAATGCACAAAACAGATTATCACTGGGGTATCATTTTCATTTTGATCATCATCATTTTGATCCTAGTAGTTTTTATAAATGTTGTGTTCACAGTAAAATTAAACATTTATAGATTAATAATTTACTATTCACTACCCATTCTGTTGATGGAGCCCACAAAATCCCTATTTTCTTAAATCCTTATAAACTAAAATAGTTGAGATCAATAATTCCAGGAACACATGTTGCAGAATTGCCAATGGATAACCCACAGAAATTTATGGTGAAAGTATCGTAATTGGAATTTATAAAAAACTTGTCCACATGTTGTGTAAAAATATACATTATAAAATGATCTACAGTTTGTTAATAATTGCAGTTATTCAACAGAATCATTGTAGAGTCTCCGCTGTGGACATTCCATGGCAATTCAACCACATGTAGACCCAAACTATAATTCTAAAAAAAAAGTTTATTAACCTATAAACATTCAAAAAGTTTCATTAATGTATAGAGATCCTTATCCTTCCCTGTAAAACTTATTTACATATTTCCAAAGCAAAAACTGTCACCAGGTTTTATCCCACTACACTACCAGCCCCCTCAATGTTTAACAAATTTTCTTTCTAGAATTTCCTTTTTTATATGAAATCTCACTGGTTTACCTATAAAAAAAATCCCCCCCAAAGTAAGGCAAATATGAGTCTTCTCACCTCAAAAAAAAGTCAAGTTTAGTGGTTTAGTGGTAGGTAGTGTCACTTCGGAAGCCTTTATCTTTTGTTCTATAGCACATATAAACATGCTTTATGTGTTTTATTAAAGATAAGAATATCTTCCAGACCACATCAGACTTATGGCTTTGCGTACTACACACCTGGAGATACAGGCAGCTAAAGACATAGGGGCACATTTACTTAAAGGGGTTGTCCGAGTTCTTGAAAAAAAGCTAAAAGTGGCCGGGACAGGGCTGCTTAAAAAAAATAAAGATGTACTTACCTTCCGGTGCCCTCTGGTATCCAGCGCTGCTGTCACTCCGGTCCGGGCGCCATGTAAACAAACATGGCCGCCGGAGCAGCGCTGGATTCAGCTTCCAGCCGGCCGTGGCCGGGCACGCCTTTCCGTCCCTATACACAGCATTGTGTATGGGGGCCGGAAGGTTGTCGGGTCCGGCCGGAACTGAGTCCCGGAGTGACAGCAGCGCTGGATACCGGAGGGCACCGGAAGGTAAGTACATCTTTATTTTTTTTAAGCAGCCCTGTCCCGGCCACTTTTAGCTTTTTTTCAAGAACTCAGACAACCCCTTTAACCCGTCCCCGGAGTTCACTGAAAGTGCATTGCCCGACGATAATGCACTGTGCTGCGCTCACTAAGATTGTGCGCCCAACATAATTAATATGTCACTTCCCCGCTAGGTCCGCCGGAGTTCACCATCTTTTTAGTGGTGCATGTTAGGGGTAGGGCTGGCGACACAATTTGAAAGTTACATACCCTGCTCAGTCCGAATCAGTTGGATCGTCCAACGGCACGCCCTCTAAATTGTGTTGCATGGAAGCCAGCCAAAGAAAGAGTCGCGTGTGACACAAATGCAATCCACCCATTACTTAAATACCTGTGCAAGCCATATTCCCATAGACCATAGGGCACAGTCCAAAAAAAGTGTTTTGCAAAGCCTAAGTAAATGTGCCCCATAGTTATGAATTCAAGTAGTAGTTAAGTTCTAGCCTATTAATATAGCTGCCTGTATCGTTGTTCTGTAGCCCCAGAGCCATAATCTTGATGTGCTCCATAAAATGTGACACCATTAGCATGTTTCTAGGTACTATAAAACATAGGTTAGGAACATCTAAAATGGCATCACCTTTTCAACCACTAAACTTGCCTCATCTCATTTGAAAATGGGATGAGAAGAGTCATATTTGCCTGAATTTGGAGATTTTTCTTATAGGTACATGGATGAGATTTCACATAAAAGCGGGTATTCTATAAAGGACATTTCATCCTTTACTTGCGTGGGCTGGTAGTTTTGTGGGGTAAAAGTTAGTAGTATTTACTTATTCTCTTTACTGAGCTACTACTTTCTGTGCGTTTATCATGAAATATGAGAAAAAGTTTGAGAACACAGATATCACTCACAGCAAAACGTTTGGAGGAGAAATGTCCAGAGTTTGTTCACACAAGAAAATACAAGAAGCACCACTCCTGTGTATTTTGGTTACCTATTCAGAGTATATGTTGAATTTAACTGTCAACAGCACTGGAATCTTCCAGAAGTCTCCTTTCTGAGTCCAAAGTTTGTTTCAATACCTTCTGCAAGGATGAGGAAAAACACTAAGATCTGAACATGCATGAGTGTAAGATGTGTATTTGTAAGGTTCTACATGGCTGTATGTATGATTTGACACAAAGCCAAGCACATGAAAAGCCCTATGTATGGCTGGTCACCTGAACTCCAACCCATGGTCTTTGAGGATTCATTCATATGACATCACAATAACCACGTGCAGTCTGTTTTTTGTTAATGGACGGCACACAGCTACATTAAATACATACTTATTAATGAATCGATTCACACGGCTGTCTTCTTAACTGACCATTGGGTTATTTATCATACGCCGTTGCTCGCTCTGCATCCATCGCAGTAGGATACATCAAGAGGCTCTGGCTCTGATGCACGGCATTTAACTCTATACCAGGCTCTATCCCCTGGCCAGGTGGCAGAATGGAGAAAATAATCGAAATTGCTAGCTATAAGCTAGCATCTGCAATTATTTCAGGCGCAGAAACCCTGATAAATATGCCCCCACGTGTCTGTTCTGTGTAAAAGTAGAGCATATCCTAGTCTGATCTGTTTTTTTAGATCACTCATTGACTACATTCTATGCTATAATCTGGCATGTACAAAATATAGCCCAATGACAGATAAGCAAGAATTTATAGATAAGTAAACACACCATATTGGCAGCTGCAAGGCTATTTAGATGTTGGGGGTCACATTTTTCCTTAATAAATTGTGATGTAAAGTCACTGAGGACATAAATTGAAGAAAAACAATGCACGGTAATCATTTATTTCAAGAGATAATTGTATATAACTTTCTACTAAAACATATACAATCCATTGCCGCTTATGGCCGATGTCAGATACAATTTCATGGTAGGCTTGCATGCTCCTCTCATTTTGCATAGAGAAATCACATATAAATGTCCATACAACAAAGCAAGCAGTGCAACATCCAGGTGCCCACACAGCACTAACTCTAGAACTAGGCATCAGTCAGAATGCTTTGTGTGAAGGACTTATATATGAGATTTATCCTAAACAAGATAAGCATGTAAGCCTACCATGAAACAGCCTGACATTGTATATGATGCACTTAAAAGTTATATTAAATTGACTCTTGAAATATACGATAGATGTGCATCACTTTTCTTCCATTCATGTAATGTGTCCACACAGAGTTAGGAAGGAAACTTCAAAATGCCATCCCATCATCCAACATTTAAAGGGAACCTGCCACCAGGGACCTCATTTTCACTAAAGACAGGTTATTTAAGCCTATTACAGCAGCATTGCACATCTGCCTTTCTGCTGTCTCTAAGCATTTGCATTACAATTTAATTGTGTGTTTCAACTTACCTTGCACCCTAACAGAATCATCAGTGTAGTCCCAGGAGCTGGGCTTTGGTTTGCATGTATTTAAAAAAAACCATGTGCCTTGTTTGTGTTGCAGACTGCTCAGCTTTCAGCCCCCACCTTTGTGCTCCTCTACAGCCCCCCCCCCCCCACACTGATGTCAGCTCATCATGCCGTGAGCTTTGTTCCTTTGAAGGAGCACAAAGGTAGGGGCTGAGAGCTGAGGACTGAGTAGCACAGACAAGTCGCGTGTTATTTTTTGAAATGCATCCAAACCAAAACCCAACACCTGGGACTAAAAAGAGGATTTTGTCATGAAGCCAGGTAAGTTAAAACACACAATTCTATTGTAATTCAAATGCTTAGAGAAATCAGAGAGGCAGATTTGCAATGCAGGTGTGCTTCGGTAACCTATCTGTAGTGAAAATTAGGTCCCTGGTGACCCTTAAGAAGTCAGCCCACTTAAGATGAATATCATGTCAATGCATGATAAAGTTAAACTGTACAAAATAGCAAGCCAACATATGCCTTTCTTTGCAGTTAGTATTGGAGGTAGATTTGCTATATTACATTGCTGAATATAGTACATATGTGTACCTAAAGCGTATGTTACCTTTTAAAATAAATGTCACCCCTAAAATCAGCCCTCCACACAATAACCTTACAGGTAAGCTCCTCAGTAAGCCAGGGATATCAGTTTCATTGATATTTGCATATTGTTATGACATTTAAAAACCTATTTTGAGTAATAGGTATATCAGTCATAAATGCCTTTGGGGTGTTAACACCAGGGCATAACCATCACCCCCCTCCCATTGCACTTCATATCTGCCCACCGCTCCTCCACCATGCTGATGTCACTCGTCTTCTTCAGATGCTGCTCCTGCACAGTCCATCATAAAAAAGCGAATATCAATGAAACACATATGCCTAGCTTACTGAAGAGATGATCTGCAAGAAGGCAATCTTTGGGGACCTGATTTTAAGTGATAGATTTCCTTCAACAAGATTTCCTCAAACAAATGAATATGTCCAGTTTATGTACATATGTAATTACACTATTTCTGGATATTATGTGACTTGAAATTTCAGACTTAATTTAATTAGGAAGACATTTTCCCTGGTATATTCTTATATTCACTTGTACTTTTGATCTATGCAAAATTTGTTGACAAGTGACCATTTAACATAATAAAGCCGATGTAGTTCTTTGTCATTTTTATATCATAAACGGACGTGCTATGAAGAATTGGAATGTAAGCTAAAGCATAAATTTGGTGTAGCCAAGAGTTAAGTAAGTTACAGAAGGAAGTTAGTTCATTTTTTACAGTAAGCATCAGTGTGATATATTATTAGCGCTTCACAACACTTTTTTGCAAGATAGAAGCAAAGTCTTAAATAATAGAAGCAGGAACAAATACAAGTGAACTCAAAGGCATATAAATCCTCCAAAGATTTTGCTGTTGTTTGCAGCCAAGCCTGCTACTCCCACTGGCAATGATCATGATCTGATGTATTATACTGGAAGGTAGCCATTAAACAGTAACCGACACACACCCAAGTAATGTACAAAAATCAACATGAGGTGCAAATAGAGACAGACTTGGTTATGCTCTAATGCATGTCATACATATTCTAAAAGAAAAACAAAGAAAAACAAAAACAGCAGGGTGGGAAAAGTGGTTGTCATGAATTTTTGTTTCTTTTCTTTTATATGAAATATTATATTTCCATGGTCCCCCTACACCCAGCACCTGACCATTCTGCCTCTAGCTAGCTCTACCCATCCCTGCCAACCTCTAGCTAGCTTCACGCATCACTGACAGCCTCTACCTAGCTCCACCCATCACTGTCAGGCTCTACCCAGCTCCACCCATCACTGTCAGGCTCTACCTAGCTCCACCCATCACTGTCAGGCTCTACCTAGCTCCACCCATCACTGTCAGGCTCTACCTAGCTCCACCCATCACTGTCAGGCTCTACCTAGCTCCACCCATCACTGTCAGCCTCTACCTAGCTCTACCCGTCACTGCCAGCCTTGGTCACAGAGGAAATGTTTGATATTTTTACCTCAACTTGTAAATTAAGTACAATGAAACCAGAAAACCCTTTAAAATTTTGTGGCTAAAGAAACCTTTATTCTTTCCTAAGGAAGGTAAGTCACTTGTATACCCACAGTGCAGAATCTAACAAGAATTATAATATTACATTGCTTCAAATAACTACATTTCTCCTTCTTAAGAACATTTACGCTCTGGTTTCTAACCTAACGCATCTAGAAGCTCCCCATGTTAATAGCATTGGATGTATACCAGGTATACAGAAAAACAGTCAACAAGTGGTGGTCAGCATGGCTTATACATGTATTGTCAGACGGATTTCTACTTCAAAGACAGTAACATAGAAAAAGAAAGTCTGGAAATCCAGGCAAAAGTGAGAAAAAAAAGTGTCACCTTTTTAGATCCATTAGAAAGTTATATTGTTCGTGGTCTGAGAAAGCATAAAGATGGTGGACTGCTCAACAGAAAGGCACGGTTGTTTAGTCTGTGAGTTCCCCAGAAGGTGGCAGCAATGTGTAAGCAAGGGAGCGGTTATTTATGCAAAGCAGGTAGGAGACAGGATAGGAAGGAAGCAGAAGGAGAAAGAAACACAAGGGATGTTTCATTAAACACTAAAGCAATGCTATGCATATTAGTCTAAATCGAAATAAAAGCTCAATAACATGTGTGAATGGATATATTTTCATGTTAATGTGCATTGGACAGGTTCTTATAAGGAACCCACAGAACTGTGTTTGTTGCAGATATATGTTATCTGACTAAATCAGATATTCTATGTGCTAAATATTGAGCTTTTCTTTCAATGTTCAGATATTGGTTACAAATCACATGATATACAAAGATACAGACCTTGGCAACTAGAAGCAAATAAGTAACATGACTATAAACTTACTCTACTTAAACCTCTAATGTATATAAGGGAAGCATTATTGTTAGCTCGTATACTTCAAGTACATGCGGATAAAATGATAAACGTTTACTAACTACAAAACACATATCTGAATATTGTCTACAATACTGTTAGATGCAACCTTTGCTGCCTTGTTACTGAACACCAGTACATGACATATATCTAATGACAACATGGAATACAATGGAAATGATGACTTGTGAAGTATAAGGGCTCACCTGGATCCTTTCTGTTGCCGTAGGCCACAACTGTCTACATATGACCTTCTTAATAACATCAGGGAGAAGACTAACTGTAATAAGGAGTATAATGCCCAGCCATGCAGGACCGCTCGACAACATTTGCATGAACACATAATACATCCTCTGATAATTGAGAAAAGGCCTGAAATGGGAAGAAAAACATCGGTGAAATAGTAATTTTATGACAAAATTAAGTTTAAGATTCCATTTTTAGACTCCCCAACTCCCCCAATCATTTCAGGCAGTATTTGCAATTTATATATCACAAACCTTAACTGCTTTTTACCTCAATTCAAGATAACAGTGGTGACAGCAGCTTAGGTAAAGTGCTTAAAGGGGGAGGGAAGTAGTCTGAGACACCCCCCCCTGTCATCATTGGTTCAGGTTACTTCTCTCTGTGCATAAAGATGAATTAATTACCGGCTTCCTTGGAAGTCAGTGCATGGAGAACTGATTGCCAGTACAGAATGACAATATAGTGGAAAATAGATATTAGGCAACTTACATGGATTCTGGGGGTTTGAAGGGAGCAGTAAATATACAGGTAAAGAGGAAAAAAGGTAAAATCTTAGGGCTTATTTAGAGGCACCTATTCAGTCAATGAATTAGAGATTAGGTTTTGGTTATATAAGATGGACCAAACATTACCCCAGGAGCATGATAGCAATATATTATGCAATGAACCTCTGCAGCGGGACAACTGTCTTGTACTGTAATAATTGTATGTTTCTGGTACAGAGCAGTCACCTTCCTGCCTTATGCCGTTTCATTTAATCAAAAGCTGCAGCTTCAACCTCCTTCTCCCACTTCTGATGGGACGATGTATCCCACTGTATGAGATTTATCATTAGTCCTATGTAGCTTCTTGGCGTACAATTGTCGCAAACATCGTTTTTGCGGCTTTTTTAGCGAGAAAAAAATGCAACTCTAAAGTCACACAATGGTGGAAAAAATACACCACAGAGTGTGCAACACCTCAAGTATCAACTGAGAATTTTCAAAAGAACGCAAATTTAATTGCAAAACTATACCACATCGGAGGTGGTGTATGTCTGTCCATTGCTACTACAGCGGAAAGTTTTTGTTCAATTTTTAAGTTTTTGCTCAATTTTATGTTTGAGGTATCTGAGAATTTCCTGTGCAAAAAGGCAGAAATTGAGCACATACGTGGTAGTGGTGCCGTCTATTTGCATACAGCACACACAGCTGATGGCACATCAAAAGGCATGTAACACTGCACATACACTGAGCTATAAACCCGACTGTTGGAAACAATTGCTCAAAATCCTGCCTAATGATTAATCTCCCTATAGTGCCTATAGTGGGAAATGATTCTGCTCTCCGCTGTAAGGCTAAGGTCACACAGCCCTATGGGGGACGTATATACGGCCGATATACGTCCCCCATAGATGGCAATGGGCGCACAGAGCCCAATGGAAGCGGTACAGTGCAGCACACGTGCGGCACTGTACCGCTCCGTACGCCAGAAAAAGATAGGACAAGTCCTATCTTTGTCCGTAGTATGCCGCCGTGCGCCATGTGTTCTTATGGAGAGGGGTGGGGGTGAGCTGCGCTCACCTCCTCCTCCTCTCCCCGTGCGCTGCCGTTGCCCACTACGGTACGGCGGCAACGGCAGTGTGAATGTAGCCTAAGGATACATGGGGAATCTGCCTGACGCATCCTTACAAAGGAGGACTAAAAACATTGTAGTAGCAATAGACCGACATACATCACCTCTTATGTGGTGTAGTTTTGTGATAAAATTTGCGTTCTTTTGAAAATCACCAGTTGATAAATGTGGTGTTGCACGCCATTGCGTGACTTTAGACTTTTTGCAAAAAAAACAACAAGAACAATGTTTGCACAAAAATTTTGTGACAATTATACTCCAAGAAGCTACATAGGACTAATGATAAATCTCCCCCATTATATGAATGTAGCCTCCGCTATATTTTAACCCATCACTTTCTTTTAAACGTGCAAATAGGTTTTTCTACTTCATAAACATTCTGGTTAATTGGAAAGCTTGCAAAAAGACAAGAACAATGAACAGTTAATATACTCATTCAGAATAAAATACTATAATACTACTCATATATAAAACTATATGATAAGTATATATACATTATATTATATAAATATATAAGTTGTAGTATATAACACAACAGCAGTTTTCCATCATTGAGAAAACTAGACATGAGGCATGGGTAACCCTATACTAGGGTAGCTGAATTGCATGCCAGCTAAAGTACACTGAGTGTTAATAATTGAAATAAGTCCATCCGGCATTTTATGTAATCCCAGACATCACCTTGCTACTAAAATAATCCCCAGTTACAGCACAACCATTTGAAAACCTAGAGTCAAACAAATCCCTTATGAAATGGAAATTAAGAATAAATGGTTATAGCAACAAGTAACCAATAAAGTAACATACACTGTATTGTGTTGAAAATAGCATTTAAAGTATAACTGGAACCAGTGAAAAGTAAAGGAGGAAGTGGGGACGTCCTTAGCCCCAATACTTCATATTACACTTTCCCAGATGACAATGTACTGAGGATGCAAGGTTTTTTCACTCTACATATTTAATATAACAATATTCTTAAGTTTATTGTTAAGTTTAATTTTTAAAGGGAACATGTCACCGCTGTTCGAAAAAAAATAGCATTAGACAGGTTCCCATAGAGCCTCATATGCCTAAGGGCACCCGTTTGTGAACAAGTGATCAATGCTCCACAAGTGGAAGAAATGAACTTGCAGAGAATCCAGCGAGTCGGACTGGGAGTATACTCACGCTTGAGTCTAGAATCATCAGCTCCTCCTCGTTCCACTCCTCTTTCCGAAATGTCACTTGGCTGTCTAGCCGAATTCTCGCACTTGCGCATAAGCCGTATGCAGCTGCCATGTGCAGTGAGCGTTTGAGCATTCTGCGGCCTCTGCTGCCTCACTGCGCATGCGTGGCTCCTCCCCTTTTGCATGCGGAGTGAGGTGGCGGAGGCCACGAAATGCTCAAACGCTCACTGCCCATGACAGCCACATGCGGCTTATGCGGAAGCGCGAGAATTCAGCGAGACGGCCAAGTGACATTTCAGAAAGAGGAGTGGAATGAGGAGGAGCTGATGATGTGCTGAGGAGGCGGCTTCTAGACTCAAGCATAAGGGAAAGCTTTGTAACCACTTCTGAGGAACCTATGATAGTGTATAATATGTTGCAATATATGCAGACAACGTATCATATCAACTAGAATAATGTGACCTTAGGTAGTTCTATAATTGGCCTCATTGGCCCATACTTACTATTAGCCTCACTATTGTGCAGCGGGTGACACATTCATGAAGACTGGAGCTTGGTCGACATGTGCGCCTCATTTCTGTTGGGCTTGCTAAAATAAAAGCGGCAGCCAATGCGAACACCTGAATGCGAGCACCAGAACACCTCTTTCTGTGCAGGAGATTGCACTATGCACGCCGCAACACAAGCGCAGACACTTCATAAATACACGAGCAACCAGTTTGCACATGTATTTATGTGCAGTCTATGCAATGGTGCAGACATCAGGCCCATTGTTTTTCCCCTAAACTTGCCTAGTTATCATTCTTCACTATATTGAAAACACTAAAATTGCCATATAACATGTGAAGAAATCTTTGTTCTATAGTTAACAGAAGTTATATGACGTCACAATAGGGCACATTTACAAAGGGCTTTGCGCCTGTCTTTTGATGGACTGTCCAAATTTTTTTGGGTGTAAACGGCTTGCACAGGTATTTAAGAAGTGCCCGCACCACTAATGTGTCGCACGCAACCCTTTGTGGCGCAGCTGCACTAGTCACCATGCGACATAAATTAGGGGGCATTCCGGCACTCAGCCAGACCATGTGGCGGATTTAACATGCAAAATCTGTCAGACGCCCTATGTTAAAGGTGCACCACAAAAAAGTTGGTGAACTCTGTCGGGCCAGTGCAGAGAAGCAACAGATTCGTGATTCCTGGTGCACGTTCTCAATAAATCTGTCATAGCCAGTATTAGACACAGGCAGAGCACTTTTAGTGCTGTTTCCTACATTAATAGTAAGTCCAAACCCACATGTACCCCAGAAACTGTTGAAGTAAACATCTGGCAGATACTTCATCTTGTATGATGTAACCGGTAAATAAGATTGAATAACCTGTACACCAATGTACCATTATGGAAAAGAATGCCTTACTAGACTTACCAGACTATTCCTCCCCAAAGCAAGGAGAACACAATATAGAAAACAAGTGATCCCCAAATAACAAAGTGGTTTATCCATGTCCAGTATTGTGTATCCAGTGCAAGCTGAAAACAAAAAAAAACCATTATATGGAATTTAAATGCAATATGATGCATTCATATGAATATTTTGTCAATGTTGCCATAACATAACTATTGTTACAATACTCCTTATCCAGATATAGGGTATAAAGAGCATTCATCATTTTATACATAATAAATAAACCCTCACTAAGCCTCTATTCAATGCTGACTTTCTGCTTTTAACAACTATACAAACACTTTAGAATATCTAGCAGGTATCTGACAGGTATATGCACACAAATGTGAAAATAAGCCATTAAATAGGAGAGCAGGTCATAGTTAGAACCATTATTCACAGATCACTCACAGACTATAGTTTATGAGGATTCATGAAACAACGGATGCAAAACTGCAAATCGATGCAAATCTGCCGTGAAAAATTTACTTAAACATCATTTTCAGAATGTTCTTGTACAGGTAGCCTTATACATAGCACATAGCATAAGTAACTCAGCTATGCAGTGATTGTGTACTAAATCAGGAGAAGGCTCATGTCCCATCGAAAATCCAATTGCCTAATCCTTCTTGTCCCCAATATCTGTTTTTGGAAAGAGTCAGAAGGCCTAAATATTAATAAAATAACCTGGAATTAGAGAAATATATGTCTGCACTTGACAGACCCCTTTAAAGAATATTAGAGCTTCAAACATTAATCCAACCTTTTTTATACTGTTATCTATATTAAAGGTTTACTTAACCAAAATGTATAGTGTTATAATACACCTAACAGCTAAAGGTGAAATGATGAAAACACTAAATTATAAACTACAGACACTAATAGGACCAATTGTAGAATCTTTTATTTGATTCACTTATATTAAATGTGCCAATGTCACACATTACCTTTAGTGTCACTGTAAATACCAGGACGGTAAAGACTAGTGTTCCAAATGTCCAGTTTCCCAGCATCTATGTAATACAACACAAAAAAAATAAGTTACTTTATGGTTTAAGGCTTTGTCCTACATATAAGATACTGTGTGCATCATAGCTGGGCACCAGGGGCGTAACTACAGTGGCAGCTACGGGACTCGCAGTGTCAGGGGGCCAGGCCACCTGACTTGACACACTAAAGAATGAAGGATGTGTACCATTATATACATATTGAGGAGCACATTGTTCAGCATATTATGTATATAAAGTGGCGGAAATAAGTGTTTGTTAGTTTTTCTTTACGAAGCTCCTCTTATTCTGCACTTTTTACTTGTATTAATTGCACCTATTTGAACTTGTTTTCTGTATAAAAAACACCTGTCCATGCACTCAGTCACTCCACCCTCTCTACCATTGGCAAGATCAAAGAGCTGTCTAAGGACACCAGGAGCAATAAGCAAACAGCTTGGTGAGAAGACAACAACCATTGGCACAATTATTAGAAAATGGAAGAAACACTAGACAACCGTAAATCTTCCTCAGTCTCCATGCAAAATTTCACCTCATGGGATAAGGATGATTTTAAGAAAGGTCAGGAATCAGCCTAGAACTACACAGGAGGACCGATCAATGACCTGAAGCTAGCTGGGAACACAATCTCAAAGGTCCCCCTACTGATGCCAGCACATGTCCAGGCCCATTTGAAGTTCCTCAATGATCAACTGGATAATACACAGGAGGCATAGGAGATGGTCATGTGGTCAGATGAGACCAAAATAGAACTTTTTAGTATCAACTCCCCTTGCTGGGATTGAAGGAAGAAATGGATGAGTACAATCCTTTGTTTTCTGCAGAGGAACAGGACGACTACATTGTATTAAGGGAGGGTGGATGGGGCTATGTATCGTAAGATTTTGGACAATACCTCCTTCTCTCATTAAGAGCATTGTAGATGGGTTGTGGTTGGGTCTTTCAGTATGACAAGGACCCAAAACACACAGCCAAGGCAACTAAGGAGCCTTGTACAAAGTCCTTGTAATTACTGGAGTTCTCTGGGTTTACAATAGTGACTATCTATCCTTAGACAGCAAATTGCCAGAGGTGTCAAGATCCCCACTGATCTGATTTTTATGGCCAATTGGATTTAAAGAATAGGTTAAAATTAAACACCATTTGACAAATGCAAAAGCATAAACATAATTGTTACTACTGAAAATGTCCCATATAGCATAATTTACCCGTCAGATTGAACAATGTACTTAGAAACTATTGATCTTTTTTCCCTCCCCTCCCAATCAGAAAGTAATATGCACCTTTACAGTATGTGCTACCACTAAAATAAGCTTTAATACTATATTTATGGAAAAATTGATGAGTTCTGGGTGTCAGATGTGGCGCTAATGCGCGCGCGGGGGGCTTATTACCACTCTTTGAGGCATTTCCATTTCAGTTGAGACATATTTGTCTTAGTGGAGACTTTTCTTGAGACAAAAAGGTCTCAAAAAGTAGTAGAAGTGATACTTTCCCCCCTTGGTGTCTCAACACATCCATTCGCTATATGGATATTGAAAATCACCACAAGATCAAGCCAACAAGACAGAGTCACAATTCGATTGTCCAACTAGAGCCAAGAACTAGAGCCCTATGTCCTATTTTCATCTGAATATACATATAATTCAGATATCCAACCTCATAGGACTACACTGCCAATAATGTATATAATGTTTTGATTGAACCACATATGTAATGTACTGGAAAGTATAAGACTCTATAGGGCTGATTCTTTCATCCTTTAATGCCAGGCGAGCCTGAATTATGTAGTAGTTATGACTCGCTCACTCACATCAGAATGGAAATCTATTTCAGCCATAACCTACGCAATTTTCTGCTGCAGGTTAAGGTAAAGCAAAGAAAATCTAGCTGGCCAAGACACCCCGACACAATCTACATTGTTCCCTGCTTTGGGTGCAAAAACCCAATAATAATGCAATTTCAATGATGTGTGCCAGAAATTATGACTTTGTCATGCTATGTACACCATTAAACTGGTGTGAAAGGTCCCAGAAGAAGCATCTAATAAAAGTTGTAATAGAAAGGCACAGCATATCAAAACACAGACTCTTACCATGTATGTGTTGGTTGTCAAGATCTGATGAAAGCAACAGTGGCAAAAGCAAAAGAAACAGAAACATAAAAATACACAGCACAACAGAACAAGAAAATAAATCACAAAATGTAAAAGCTGGTGGTCTACATATCAATGCAAAACAGGATCAATAAAGGAAATGATCAGTGACAAAGGTGACCATATAGTGAATCTATTGATGGATTACAGTTCGGCACTACTGTTTAGTGGGGAAGAAGTTTCCGTACTCTGTGTATTATATAACGCTTTGAGTCACATCCCCAGCAGTGTTGGCAGTCTGTGAAACAGGACATGGTCCTTGTATTAGCCCTCACTGGTTAAAAAATTTTTCTATTTGTCCTCAGCACTCTATCTCATTGTCCCTAGAAGAAGATTGGGCAAGATACATGGTGGGTGATATATGGTGATATAGACTGAGTATATACCTTACACCTTTGTTGCTTACATTGACATTATGGGGCTCATTTACTAAGGGTGGTGCACACACTTTTGTTGTTTACAGAATTATTGTTATTATGTGATTTTGTAGTCTTAATCATGTGTTGTTTTGGGTTTATTCTTTTTTGTGTGGACTTCTTCTCAGGGGAATTTATTATTGTATTTTACGTTTTGCTTTGACTTAAACCGACCAAAATTAAAATGGACTGGAATTAACAAATGTTATAAACAAGCAATGTCAGAAATGACTTATTATCATCAGATATGATAATAAAAAGTAAACAGTAAAGCAAAAAGCAGTAAGAAGACAAACACAGCCTCAAACATACATTTTTGACATTCGTTCTACACGCTTTTGAGTAGGAAAATACAAAGTTACTAAATAAAAAAGATAAAGAAAACAATTCCTTACATATTACATATATTATGAATATTGAAGACACAATGGGGCACATTTACTTACCCGGTCCATTTGCGTTCCAGCGGCGGCTTCTCCGCTCTGGATTCGGGTCCGGCCGGGATTTAATAAGGTAGTTCTTCCGCCGTCCACCAGGTGGCGCTGCTGCGCTGAAAGTAAACTCATCGCGCCGGAATGCACCGAGCTGGACCAGGTGAAGGTAAGCGGTCCTTATGCGACACAATTCGGTTTTTAAATTCAGGGGCTTGTCCGAATAATTCGGGTTGCTCGAAAACCACGCCCCCTATTTGTGGCGCACGGAAGCTGGTGCGCGCGCGACACAATCCAAACCAGTGCGCCACAATCCCGGGGCAATTCAAGGAAACTCGGCGCAAATCGGAAATATTCGGGTAACACATCGGGAAAACGCGATTCGGGCCCTTAGTAAATGACCCCCAATGTGTCATATACAACACCGAAAACAGAATGCAGTTGTTCGTATAGGATATGCTTTTATAACATTGGATGTTCCAGGCCTTACCTGCCCATTGCTAGTCACAGTAGCATTGTCAAACAAGAAATAAGCCCCAAAGAAAAATACCACAGCATCAAACAACCCCAGGAAGGTCCAATAAATAAACAGACGCCAGCGCAGCAGTGCATTCTTTGCAATGTCCCTGTGTAAGAAGAAATATATAGGTTGTTAATTGTTGTCCTCAGCATTTTCTCCTGCTTGACACATACATTCACTGATTTGTATTGACTTCATTAGGAAATTACTTTCTCACTGTAATTTAATCACCATGACAACATACAATATACTTCTTCAAAGACGGGATCAATGGGACATAATATCACATGAAGACGCCGACACAGCATCTTACGATGTACATACAGGTGTGATATTTTTTTCTCTCCCCGGGGAAAAGGAAAGCACATGAGAGATATATCACCCATAAAGAGTACCTCACTTACAGAACACCCCATTATACAGCACCCCTCCTGACCTATGGCTGTATGGCACTCCACCTCAGTTATAAACCATTTGCTATACTGTGTCCTCTTCTATATAGCACCTCCTTCCAATACTGTGCCCCCCTTTATACAGCAACCCCCATCACCATACAGTGACCGTCTCTACTTTTCACACTCCCCTAAATTCCTAATCTCTTGCTTATTTGGTGGAGACGGGAGTAGTGATTTTTGTTTTCAGCCATGGACATACAGTAAATAAACCTTTTATATTTCATCTCTATATATTATACCTGTATAGTGTCGGGTCTCTTTTCAGCATCTCCATACTGACATGTTGCTCAATTAGACTATACAATAGGATAGGCAGTGAAGTGAAGCTGATATTGTACAGTGTCAGATATGCCGTGTCATATAAAGGCTGCAAGATAACAAAAGATGCTGAGCAAAGTATTTTAATGTAAAGTAACAGAAAAAAAATCGACAGTAAATAACATATTGTACTACTGACCTGTTGTGAAAATCCACAGAAGAACTGGTATAAAAACTGAGGGAAAATAAAGCAGACATTCTGAAAGACAAGCACAAAGGATTGTGGAGTGAGGAGCCTGCTCCGTGCTGTGCTACACACTTTATAGTCTCTTTATTATGGATTGCTCTCACCTTATAAAAAAAGTACTGGACAAGCTCCGCTATTCTAACATAATAAAAATGACCATGGACAAGCAGCATCTTTTTTAAATGCTTAAACTTAGGAATTGCATAGTCACTGTTCCTGGCTGCCTGTCGCCCCTCCTTCCCAATGATGCCTGCAATACAAAAAGGTAAACCTGAAGCCAATTCATCACAACGTCTATGTAAGGAAAGTAATAAGGGTATTGGTGATACACATTATTGTATCACAGATTGTAATTTACTTTTAATTACTTTCATGTGATGCATGATGAATGACATTGAGATCTTTAGCTGTGAGACCTGTGTTACCGTCATAGTCCGTGTGCAAACAACTTTATGAACATTGTATATCATACCAATGTACAACGTACATATTTTCCTATTTAACACCTTAAAAGGGTGTTCCGACGAAGACAAGTTTCTTATATGTAATCAGCATAAGAAAACAACACATTCTCTAATTCACTGTTATTAAAAAAAATGCAGCATTTCACAAATATAAGTCCAACCTCTATCAGTCCTGCTGTACACAATTTCAGTTTCCCCTTGATACGACCCTATAACTTCAGACTTAGGGTCGGGTGGCCGCCATCTTGGATTTTTGTGTCAGATTGTGGAGCTGAGTGTCTGTCTCTGCTGTGTAGCTGTAGCCACTCCCCCTGCCCGGAGCTCAGAGACACTGACTGATTATATCTTGTCAGCACATGGTGAGCAGAGAGAGGGGATGCAAACTACGAGCTACATGGAGATAAGTGATCTGGGGGAAGGGAGAGTGAGATGTAGCAGTGCTGTGTGTGTAATAGGCATTTAATGGATCTCATGATCTGTGAGATGTAGCGGTGCTGCGTGTGCAATAGGCATCTCATCATCTCTGATTTGTCTCATCTCTCTGTCTATGTGTTAGTACAATGTCAGAAGCCAAATGAAAGTGCATATAAACCCTGTACCCTGATAATGTAACAACATTGTCACCCACCAGAACTAGATGGATAATACAGTAATGTGTCTGCTCAGAGAGGCCTCGCCCACACCCTGGGATTTCACACTGAGCAGCCTAGAGAGTGTTAGGAGCTAAAGCAACAATAACACTGAGTAACATTGTAAAGTAAGGGGTTAAAATGATCTTTGTTGTGTTAACATCACTAGGGGATTGAGATGGAAGAATTTTTTTTTGTGGGAAAACCCCTTTAAGGTCACAACCTAAAATGGCCTTCAGGACACAGACTTTTTTATGTTTTTCCCTGCTCAAATTCAAAAAGACATAACTTTTATATTTTTTTGTCTTACACGGGCATATGAGGGCTTGTTTTTTTGCTGTAAGATTTCTATTTTCCAATAGGTTAATTTTTATGGTAACAATAGCATGACGATTCAAATTTCAATGGAACAGAATAAAACAGCTGTTTTGCCACTTGTTTTTTAATTAAAACTTTCACGCATTTCACCATACAGTATGATAAACATGATAAAATCATACTATAGGTTAGAACAATTAAGCAAACACCAAACATGTACAGGTTTTCTTACCTTTTACTACTTTAGCAAATAAAAACTCCTTTATAACCACATTTTCATATTTGTCATGATATTCTAAGAGCTATACCTTTTTTATTCCCAAATCAAACGAGGATTATTAGATCTTGTTTATTGTGGAAAAGGTAACAGTTAGATTGGTACAATTATAGGGTACATTGGACTTTTTGATCGCTTTTTATTACATTGTTATACCCCACAATCATGTTAAGGGGAGCCGGGAAAGTGACAACGGGGATGGTGTTCCCTCTGTCTCTCTCCTTAGGTGTTGCGATCATGCTTCATCATGACTGCCAAGGAGTAAAACTGCCCTGCAAGGAGAGATCTTCCTGCCAGGCAGATGCAGGAGGGACCTGGCTGTATGTAATAGCCGGTCTATGGCTGCGGATTGCGGTTGCACACTGACAGTGACAGTGCGATCCTAAATAGATCGCCCAAATGTGGCAATGGCCTACTAATTAGGGCAATCTATTTCGTCCTATTTCTTCAATGAGTTAAAGAGAAACTGTCATGACAGAAACACACTATAACCAAAACTGTACCTTCTAGATTACTGAAATGGTTCCCTTATTCCTTCTGTATGTTGCAGCTTTGGTTTTTTTTTCACCCCGGTTTCTATTATATATATAAGTCAAGGAGGCAGGAGAGCTCTTGGATCCAGTAAAGCCAGAGGATGCAGCACCCGACACGTTAATAACAGGTGCATGAGTGGGGTTTCAAACTCGATAGCGTGAACAGGGGGCAGTGCCAAGAGGTGTATGGAGGGGCGGGATATAGATCTATAAGAGAAACTGAGGCTTATAAAAGTCTTTTTTGGGCTGAGCCTGCAAAGTACAGAAGGAACACATGAGCATGAAAAGACAACTACAGTAACCTACAAGATTCTGTTTGGAGTTTATAATGTAGGTAACGATAGGTTCCCTTAACATAATGTAGCTTTAGCTTAAGTAAAAATTGGCTTACCAATTCCAACATGTGCTTCAAGAATCATACTGACATCATTTGCACCATCTCCTATTGCAAGTGTTATTGGATGTTCTCTTGATGTCTTTATTAATTTGACAATCTGCAACATAAAAAACAACGTAATATAAAATGTAGATTATATCAGAAGAAAAAAAAAATAGGAGGACTATAAGAGAGTGTGAAAACCAGGCAGACTCCATTCTGGATAAAAGCAGGATTGTAGGCACTCTATTTGCAAATGATATTGGGGGAGATTTAATAATCTGCCTATGAAAGAATTCTGCTGTAGTTTGCACTAAAAAAAAGTGTCTGCACCACATTTATAAAGGGTTTTAGAGTTTTCTGGCTCTCCTATGATGAGCTCCATAAAAGGGATGTGGCCTGTGAGAAGTGGGCATTGCCTTGTGGCAAAATGGTCCATGCACCAAAAATACTGCTGACCCAACAGAATTTTGTCCTAATTTTCTGCCGTAAAGTAAGCCAACTAATATGAGGTGTGCAGTACGACTAGACAGTCTTATACTGTGCCAGATTTATCATCCAGCATTAAACACTTATATGAATCTGGTGCAGAATAAGACTGTCTAGTCTAACTCTGTACTGTCTAACCATAGGACGCTTTTTATAAATCTGCCCTACTATGTTTTAATTCACTGCTCTCTCAATTACAAAAGTATTTGGACAACATGTTTTGCCACCAAAAGTGCCTCTTCAAGAGGGATAATAAATAAAGTCAACTGAGTAAGTAAACTCTGAGGCATGTTGAGTTTATTTGGTAAGAATACGAGAAGTCTACTTTTCAAAGATCATACTTTCAGATCAGCCTTTTGATCAGCCTTAAAGATCAGCCTTTTGATGTCAATGTTTCAAAAACTTTTGGAAAAACTGCTTTTACTTATTGCTGTTGAGCTGCAGTCTTTTCCTACCTTATAGATCAATAGTTTATTTTGTTTTCTGACACCTTAAAGGGTTTATCTCAGAATTGCAAAAAAATGCATCCATGCCCTCCTCAACTGCTACGGGGCAAAGGGGGAGTCACCAGAGCACATGTCCCCAGAACACTTTACTCCCTCCAACTCTCCAACGCCCGCTGTGTGCTGAAATCTTTTTTTACCAAGTACAGGAGTAGAGCCCCTAAACAATACTATTACGTTAGTACTTTATGTACAACAAAATGCATTGTAGATTTCCTTTAATTTAGGACCACAAGCTCACTTTGCCTAAAGAAGGATTATCACTAAACAAGATAAAATGACTGCTGTCTTATGTCAAAAACCCATCATAAAAATTTATCAGGACAGGCTAGGTGGTTCATTAAAGGAAATCTACCATCAAAATCAAACATGATAAACCAGGGATACTTTCTCATAGATTCAGGCATTGTGACTGTGGCAATCTTTAAAATTATTCTAATGAGCCGCCTGAGGTGCTCCTGGGGGTGTTACCAGAGCTCCTACATGCTGCAGCTTTACAGACCGTAACACTCTCTCATCCTCCTACTGCTCCCTCTGCCTGATGTTCCTGATTGTGCCGGCCTGCACAATGTAACTGCCTGTGAATCTGCAGCATGGAGGGGCCCTGGTAAAAACCACAGGAGACCTGGCTCATTAGCATCATTTAAAAGTTTATTTTAAAAAAGGAGGCCATGGATAACAAATATAAGAACATTATAACAGTCAGAGTGCCTAGATGTATGAGTAAGTGTCGCTGGTTTATCATGATGGATTTTGGTGTTAGATGATGTCTTGGTCATATTATCTGTGCTAGGATAAGAATCCCCACTTTTAGACAATTAGACTGTAGGTTCATCAAATGAAAGCAATATGCAAATGTTACTTTGAAGGACTTGGAATAGTTAATGTAAGAAAACAGTGTGTGGTTGTGGATTATAGCTAGCTCTAGGGCAATGCTTTTCACAGTAAAATACTTCATGCATAACTAAAATTGCACATGGCCTTGAGCTTCATTAATACCTGTGCTTTCTGCAGCGGGGCCATTCGGCAGCACAATACTGCACTACAATTCCTGCAGATCTCCAGGAATACCTCTCTGTAATTTGTAGAGCTCCCGTCTTCTCTGGGTTTCATTATTAATGAAAGTGCGGCTCCATCAATAATTAATCCGTAATCTTGGAAATCCGTTGAAAACCTACACCGTTTAGGAGAAAAACAAGCAGTATAAATTGGATGTAGTAGTCATCTATTACAGTCATTTGTCTAATGAAAATTAAACCTGAGCATCCAGGGACAATGAAGGGGGTAAATCTCCAGAAGTACAGCTATATAATCAGAGGAATTTATCTTCACATTTACTCTTTCAATATTAGCAACTAGTTGCAGTATAATTTGCTATTGACAATATAGATACCATCATGATTTCAAGATTGGATTAGAGATCACTTCTGCTGGAGGGATTGCACAAAGAAACAAAAGGTTTTTGTATATGTTTTGTATATGTCCGGGAGTTACTGCAGGTCCCACAGCCATCCTGTGGTAATGATTGCTGAAGCCAGGTGGTCAGGCAGAGCTCAATACAGTATGTCTGTCCACCGCCGAGTCGGGGTGGTCATATCCGAGGAAGCTATCTCGTTTCTAAGGGACAACATGGCTACATTTATGAGAAATTATCTTAACACAAGAACGATATTTTTAATAACATCCAATGGAAGAAATGTTTACATATGGCTAATGAATTAAATTAAATGTTAATGCCCAGATGGGAATACCCCTTTAAGTGTTGTTCACATTTAAATACATGAGAAATGAACTGCAATGGCACAGTCACTGCAGTGCTTCTGCTTCTAGCTATGCACACAGTGATGAGTGCAAAGCCCAGGTATCACACCCCTACTGATCCCCCACTATTGATTAAACCTAGACATTATCCTCATTATCTCAGATAACCCCTTTAAAGAGGAAATAAAAGGGAAATCATTTTATCTATTTTAAGCTTAGGATACCTGCCACTATTGCAAAATGTTTCTATTGGAGAGTGGGAGAGACATTCACTTCCTTGCAGTGCACCCTTCTGTTTTTTTACATAAGACACCTTCATGATTTCTCCCTGTGCTGCCTTCTATAACTTAATCAGGTAACTCACAGGGGAAGTGTATTAATTACTGGCGTCCCCACTGCCCATTTTATGCCACACCCACTTGGCATGGAGGTGGCGTAAGGCGGCTTGGGGGTTGCAACTCCTGCTCTTGCACCAGGTATTGGGACTTTAGACCTTGATAAATTCACCCCATACAGTACAATACAAGATTTTTTTTCTTGAAAAGCTAAACTTTCATGACCTGTTACTGCAGGTTAGTGGATGCCCCCTTTCCTGTCTATAGTCTTGGTTATGGCTATCCCACACAAGGGCTTCCCACACAAATAATTCAAGCTCTGGTATAAACATGTTTGTTGGGTCACATACCCTGAGAAATTGTCCCTGGTTAAGCTCTCGCTGTGCCTCAGGACAGTCTTGCTCAACTCAAAGAGCACATCATGTAAACTCTGCTCCTCTATTTTCTTTGTTGTCAGCTCCAGCAGCTGAGTATTTCTTCTGAACAGTTTGCAAGCATAACAGGTGGCAGCAGCAGTCTCCATTTTGTCTCCTGTCAGGACCCATACTTTAATGCCAGCTTTCTGTAAAGCTTCAATCGTGTCAGCTGCTTTTTCCTGCAGTCTGGTTAGATGAGAACAACATAAACTTTATAACTTGACATTGCTTTATACAAGTTTACAGTTATACATTTTACTTGTTAACTTCCTACATTTTACATTTCCATCACCACAGTACAACCCTCTTCAAACAGAAGCCATCAGATGGTAAGAGGTAGGACACAATAGGGCTTAATTACTAAGGGTCTGCGGCGCACTTTTGCCGTTTTTTCCAGCGTTTTCAGGAATTGCACCGATGTGACTGGTATTTAACTAGGGATTGTGTTGCATGTGATCGGATTGTGGTGCGGCTGTGCTGGTTTTTATGCAACTGAAATCGGGGGGAGGGGGGGCGTGCCGTTGGACGATCCGACTGATTCAGACTGAGCGCCAGATTTAACTTTAAAATTGTGTTGCGAGCCCAAGCACCAGGAGCAGGGAAGCAACACATGCAGGATATCGGGCGCACGATCTTAGTAAATCGCATTCCGGTCGGACAATGCACTTTCGGGGAATGCGTCAGGACAGGTAAGTAAATGTGCCCCAATATGGACACATGTATTGAGGAACACCTCTTAATTATTGTATTTAAATATTCCCTTCCATCCCATTGCCACGGGTATATAGAATCCTCCCCCTTGCCGTGAATCCTGCCTTTACATAATTTGTGGAAAAATGGGTCAGAACAGTTTGCCAAAATACAATGTGCAATTTTAATACAATGTCACTTTCACAAAAAATGAGTCCATGGACATTCTTTCTTTCTATATATTTCGCATTTAACTGTGAGACGTGTAAAAAAAAAAGTAATAAGTATTTTAGGAACCATTTCAACTCAAAGTGACATATAACAAATTTACAGAACTATTATTAAAGATCATATTACATAGAAGTCACCAACAGAATGGGGGAGCATTACCAGACTATAGCGAGTGCACAGGCACACCCCCTTTATGCCCCCCTCCTCAGCCGTGCCCTCCATGTAATTGCAATTATTTCAATGGTTGTAGGTCTGATAAGTCCGGAAAAATGTCCCCCAATAAGTTCATTGTTGTCAAAGGAGGCAACCTGTTCCCAGAGGAATTTGTCAGTGGCTTATATACCTCTCATTATTGAAAAAAACACACACTCAGCCAAACTAAGCAAGCTTGAGCCAACCCAAGCAAACATCATATGTCAAAAGTATAGGACATCTTAAGACAGAAAATCAAACACTACAATTTAGTATTAGTACAGAACTATAATAAAGTGTCAGTTCACCTGTCTTCCACTGCTGTGGCACCCAGTAAGATGAGGTTCTGCTCAATTTGTTCATAGGCCTCTGCCAGTTTTTTCTCTCTATCCTGCAGGGCTAGCTGCGCACTCCTGAGCAACTTTTCAGCAGCTGCATATTCCTCCTGTGAAAACCTTTTATATGCAATGCACAAAGTCCTCAGGCCTTCCTGTAAAGATGAAAAAAACAAGAAAAACATTAACCCATCGCAAGGAAAGCCATATACACATACAACAGTACCAACAGCATTGTACACATGATGTCCTGCCACAGTGCAAACACTGGCTACATACAATGGTCAAAAGAAATAGAAAATAATCCTTAGCGTTCCCTGATTCATTCACCATGGTCTTAGATATCACTGGCACATAGCAAACAAGCAAGTGTTGTAAATCCATACACAGAATAAGGAATCATAGACTTTAACATACAGGGGGTCCCATCAAGTTGTATTTAGACAAAAAAAAGGTACGCACCAGTATAACATTTATTTATGCTTTACCAAATGAAAAATGTCCCATTGTTCACTTTATTACTTTAACATGAAATCTATAGACTATGGCCCACATTTAAGTGTTTGCACCAGTTTTCTGTCTGAATGTGCAAACTGCTTGCAAATGTATTTATAAAGTGTCTGCACCAGTTTTGTGTTGCGGCTGCATTGTGTCCAACAAGACAAAAAATATGTGCTCCAAAAGGGACTTGTAACTGCTTAGTTAGAGTTTGAGCCACAATTACCCTGACGTGCTCCACAATTCTGCCGCATGAACAAAGTGCACAAAAAAAAAGTGCACACTTCCCAAGCAGTGCAGGTTCATGAAGAAAGAGCACCACAATTCATGAATCTGGCGCCTCCTGCACAGTTCACAGGCAAACTGCACATAGAGCAGCTTCCACTGTTTTTGATAAATGTGGGCCATTGTGACCCCTGCCCTGGAGTGTTTTCATCGGTGCCATGGCTTTCACTTCACTAGAGCAGAAACTAGCTTTAAAGAAAATTTTTATTTAAATATAACCATTTTAATGTAATGGTTTATGCTGCACTCTTTATGCTTATCAAGAAAATCTATTGAATAAATAATCATAGATAACAATATCTTAAGCTATAAAATGGATTATTTAGCGTTAACAACATGCAATAGGAGAATATAAGAATTAAAGAGAACCCGTCAGGCAAAATAACCCCCCTAAACTAAATATATTTTCATAAACTGCCATTAGAGAGCATTGCCTCTATCCCTTTATTGTCCCTCTACATGCCTGTAACCTAAGCAATGAGGTCCTAAAGCTGTATGCAAATGACCTGTGAAGTGTCCAATGAAGCATTAGCATATTCAAGCTGTCCAGTCTATTCATGAGTGGGAGGCACAGCCACACCCCAAGTGCTTGACTGACAGCCTGTATAATGATGTGAGACTGTATAATGATGTGCTTCCTGGTGCTGGTGGCCACACCCCCAGTGCATGACTGACAGCCTGTATAATGATGTGAGGCTGTATAATGATGTGCTTCCTGGTGCTGGTGGCCACGCCCCCTGCAGCCTGTGTGTGCATGTGTGTGTGTGTATAGGAGAGATACAGCAGCTCCAGGCAGCCATGTTACAGCAGAACCTGTCAGATTCATGTGTAGCTGATGTCTGTATCTCACCTGTATATTAGGAGGATGCAGCACACACTAGCCATGCTTTACTATACATTACACACAGACATGAGCAGGGGGAGGAGAGGGGAGGGGTAACAGGGGTGACATCACTGCCTCTGACCATGTGACCAGCCTCATTTACATAATAAAGAATAGATGATTTTACAATGATTTATGTATGAAATAACTAGATAAAGGCTGGGATGGGATCCTTGTGAGCTGCTCCAACAGGTAGTAGTGACAGGACAAGTGACACAGACCTGATGACAGGTGTCCTTTAAACATGACTTACCACAGCATTACGCTCAACCCTGGCTCGTATTTGATCAACTTTGCCTTCTCGGACTCTGGGAAATATAGAAGAATCTGCCCCTTTGCAAAATAAGAATATGTCACCTGTAAACAGAGAAAGAAAGTGAGTAACTTTGTGCAAAAATCCTAAGCTTTCCCTTTTCATGAATCAAATGATTCCCGCTATTATTTGCATCAACGCTGTGACTTAGATTGGCAAAAGGAATCTGTCCAAAATGTAGAAATTAATCTTACTCCTTTCCAGACTTCCACAAATATTTCCATAATTACATTCCCATTCTTGCAACAATAGCTAATGGCAGTGCAGCCTTACAAAAAGTTGAACCACAGGCTAGGCTGTATTGCTGCATTGAATATGATGCTATGACCAAGGCCATTATATTCAGAACCCTATTCATACTTCTCCCCAAATCCTTTTTAGCCAAAGCACAATACTTCCCAATTCATCTAGGCAGGGAAAAAAACCTGCATCTAAAAGTACAGCTCTGCATCTCTCACTCCCTGGATGCTTATAGAATCACATCTAGCTAAAGAAATAAGAATACATCTGCTGATAATAGCGCCGATATGGAAACTTTGCCTACCCCCTCAACTACCTACTTTGGCTAAAGCCATACTATTCTGCCGACACAATGTAATGCTATATTCACACGACCGAATGGGGGACGTATGTACGGTAGACAGCAATGGGTGCGCGGTGCAGTACGGGAGCGGTTCAGTGTCGCACATGTGCTGCATGTGCAACGGTACGGTGGGCACACATCGTGTGAATGTGCCTAAGTCTGTGCAATAACCAATCAGATAGACTAAGACAAGAAAATAATTCTCTACCTTCTTGTTCACTTATATCCAGTTTTCTCTCTCTCTAGCCTCATGGATATCTAAAGGTATTTTATCAAAGATCTCTACGAAGATGGTAATTCATATTTTACCAACAAATAATTTAAAAATATCTTATACCTTCCCAGAATATTCATAAATATAACAAAGTGATAAGGATATTTACAAAATGGTTTCTAAAATAGACAACCATCTATCTTCCTATAATAAAACATTATTGATCTATTTTTTTATTACCAACAGTATGACATTTAACTGTTCCTATTCTGTACGGGAGAGAACCCTGGAAACCAATACTTCTCAAGAGGAATGGACACAAGCTATGTGACCTATTCACAAGTCACCAAAGAGCTGCTCACATGTAGAAGAAGCTGTTCTACACTGGTATTATACACAAGATCGACTCAAAAGTGTCCAAGCACATCTCACCTATGTTGGAGCGGACGTGGTGGCAAAAGAAATTAAACCATATCTTATGGTCTTTTCCACATATATCTAACTGATAATCTCTTTGCTATCTAGTCATCAATGTATATTGTAACTCTTTAACACCCAATAAGTTGTATTGTTTATTCAAATTGACTGCATGTTATTATGTCAAAATTATTTCTTGAAAGTAACAAAAAAATATAGCAAGTGAGTAACTTCCCCTAGCACAATGAATGAGTAATGCTTCGTGGTATGTACAAAATGTACAAAAAAAACCCTGTACTTTCACAACTCACTGACTAACTACTGAGACAGTGACTGGTTGTGTACTCTAAGGTCTCAGCTCAAAGCTTTTCATTATGAGAGTGTAATGACACACCCATGCTTTATACAAAGAAATACATCTGCAAAGCAAGACCTTGTGGCGTCCAATAATGTATCAGTGCACAACACTAACAGAAGCCTGAAATAATAAGCTCTGTAGATACAACACCTATAAAACATATTATATAGTTTTATATGGAATACAATGATGATGAGGTTTCTATTGTTATCTATACATCAGCCTAATAGAGGTTAATAGTTAGAGGTTAATCCTGTAGGAAAGAAATATCAGTGCTGTTGTTTAGCAGGGGGGATGAGTCCTTGGGTTAGGATTTGGGAGTAGTGGACCCACTGTACCACCGCTGACAAAGCGAGTTGGACTTGTTGTGGCATGGTGCCACCAGGTCGCTCCACAGGCGCAACTATGTCTGTGGTGGCGGCCAAGGCGAGGTACAAGGTTGTGAAGCAGAATCGTGGTCAGAGACAGGCAGGAGGTCGAGACAGGCAGAACAGAATCAGAGGCGGAGCAGAAGGTCAGGGCATGCAGCAGAGAAGTAAGATTAGGAACAGAACCGAGAAATCAGTCTATATGCAGAAGGTATGGGACACAGCTTTCTCAATGGCATGGAAACACAAAGATCTGGCAGGGCATGAGGGAAGAGGTTGCCTATTTAAAGATTGCCAGGTGAGCAGCGCCAATTAGTGGTATGCTGGCCCTTTAAATCTCAGACAGAAACGCACAAGCTGGTGAGAGGAGACCATCGCTGGAGCACGGCGAGGTAAGTGAACCTGCTGCTGGCTTAAAGGGGGCACAGGGAGGAAAACGGGTGCGCCTGCGACCCGGAACATCTTGCAACATATATCATATATATATGTTTTATACAACTTTTATATCTCTAAAGTTTTATTAAGCACTTAAATGATTCAGAATGTTGACAAAGGCATCAGCATAGAATAGGCTATTGGAACCAGCTAAAAATGACATTAGGATATCGGAAGTCAAGTGGAGACAAGGCAGAAATGACATTCTATAGACTCACAATTATGTCATCAGACCATTTGGCCCCGAGGACTGCAGTATCTCATATTATCGGACTCAGCTCACGTTGCTATCAATAAGACAATGGGGCACATTTATTAAGGCCATTGCGCCAGTTTTCTCTCTGACTTAGCATGTTCTTTCTAGTACAAACTGCTTGCAAAGGTTTTTAAAGGATATCTACCACCACATATAGGGGTGGTAGACTGTCACCAAATGCATGCTTGTTACCTTAAGGGTTAAGTGGGAGTCCTCCTGCCACGTTCTGGACGTCTCCTACACCCAAATAAAGATTTTATAACCTTATGCAAATGCTCAACCTTCCACTATCCGGGCGCCTCCTGGTTCCGTAGGAAGATAAAATATGCACGCACCCTCATTGATATTTTGCTTTGTCGCCAGCCGCAAGTCCTCCTCCTTCTCTTGCCCAGACGAAGTCGCATGTGTGTCTCTTGCACAGCCGCACTTCTCTCCAACCGGCTGCGCAAGGGAGCTAGCTCATGTGTGGTATTAGGAACAGACGTCACTGGCTGTCTACAGCGCTTGCGGCCGGTGACGTAGCTGAATATCAATGAGGGGGCGTTCATATTTTATCTTCCAACAGAGCCAGGAGGAGCTCGGCTAGCAGAGGGGTGATTGCCTCTGGCTCATTTGCATAAAGTTATAAAGTCTTTATTACGGTGTAGCAGACATGCCAGCACATAGTGGTTGATGTCCTTAAAGAAGTGTGTAAGACACTTTTGTGTCGCACAAAACCATTTTGTGTCGCAGCTGCACTAGGCATCATGTGACACAAATTAGGGGGCGTTCGGGTGCTCAGTCAGCCCGTGGGCCAGATTTATCATGCAAAGTAGACATAAGTGTGTCGCACGCCCTTAAAGGTGCACCACAAAAAAGTTGGTGAACTCTGTCGGGCCATTGCAGGGACTGCCAGATTCAAGATTTCACAGTTTGCACCACTCTTAGTAAATGGCCCCAATATGATTATGTTACAAAACTTAAAGAGGACCTGTCACCCCGAAAAAGACCCCCAACAAATATGCCCCCATAATCCATAAATTAAAAGAAAAATGGCAGATATAGAAAGGGGGTGACGAGAGGATTATGGGGGGCATATTTGTTGGGGGTCTTTTTGAGGGTGACAGGTCCTCTTTAATAATATATTATACTAATGACTTTTTATAATTCTACCTGTAGTGGATTTCACTATGACACTCATACGTCTTCTTACTGAATCAAACGTCAAAGTCTGTAGTAATTCAAACCTGTGAATTCAGAATGAAAGACAATAACGATTGTTAATGATTGGGAAATTGACATAAAATGTAATGCAACGTTATATACATCTACTACAATTTATAGCACTGCTTTTAGAAATGAACTTTGTAACACTAAAACTTTGTAGAACTTTGTAAAACTACTAAACAGCATCAAGAAGACAAATAATAAAAAAAGAACTGGGGCAATGTCTTAGCAATACTTGCAGCACTCAGGGAAACAATATGGAAAGAGTGACTTGCAACAGGGTTATTCCCATTTCAGATGTTAGCAGATATGATGGTGGTCAAAGAAACATCCAAAAGCTAAATCCAACATTCTCAGCATGATGGAGACAGGACTTTTCATATCAGTCAAAAATAGCTTGTATATACATTTTTCTTCTTTGACCATTAGGAAGTTAAATTATTTACATTGTAAAGATATTTTTTTTACTGGAGGCTGTATTGGGTAATAAATATTTCTTTATTGTTCAGTTTCATCTGACCAGCGCTCAGACACTTTAACTGACACATCATCTTACACTGGGAAGGAAGTCTGGTTTTCCATTTATTCCTATGAGACTCATAACTTGGATGAATGAAGACAATGGGGGAGGGAGAATCAGTATGTTCAGCCTTGTTTTATCTCGCTCAGCTATATTTGACCCCAAAGCTCCCACCGCAAAAAATAAAACACTCTCCACAACACTTTTGTAAAAACCCCAAAGAAGTCTACTACAGACATTCGAATAGGTTGATTTCCTTAAAAAATGTTATCTACTTGCACCCTTTATCAACTGCGCATCAATGTGCTAATGCTAATTTAATTTCTTATCAACATGAATCCCCAAATACCTGTAATTGGATACCATTTCTATTTCTATGCCATTTATTCTCACTGGTTCAGGGGTTCTGCAACTAGACCTGAAATCTACCAACAACTTTTTAGTTTTCCTGTGTTTAATATTAGCCTGTTCAGACTCCTCATTATTTCAGATACATCCTACCACCACTGTGTCATCCAAAATCTTTTGTATGAAACATGGCGGCTATTTTGTCGGATGTAGGCCGTATATACACTAAGAGAAAAAGGGATAACTATATGCCTTGTGGGACACCTGTGTTATGCTCATTGATGCTAGCTTGCGCCCTAAGACATGCACTACTTGGATGTGAATCAATGCATCCTCTACACTCATATTTTTCCTATACGCAAACTGAAAGTTTTTCCATCAAATATATATATCCCCCAGAAGTCTTGGTATCACAGGTCAGTGAGCATCCAGCATGATAACGTATTAGTGTCTCTATAGTAAATGCTTTAGCAGCTTAACCTAGATTCATGGTTTCTATTTCTGAATGAGTCCCTGACACTTGCTTTATTATTCATGGATCCTGCTGAACATAAGCTATAAAGTCCACATGGATCAGTGCTAAAGAGCTATGCAACTGTAAAATTACATGTCCAGCTACAGCCATCATATATTTATTTTCATTAGATTTTTTACTTTCTATATGATTGAAGGTAATAATTCACTTGCAATTTCACATCATGGTGACCAGTATCTGCTGACTCAAGTACCATACCTTTCAATGTCATTTTCTCTATTACAGATCTCCATGTAATTGTCCTTTAGTCTCAGAAATGTGTAGCCAAGTCTGAAAGGAGAGAGACAGGTCATAAATACATACCCACTAACTTCATAACTTTATAACCTACAGAAGGGGGTACAAATAGAAAAATACCTTCATGTTATAAAGAAATAATTAGTAACCTCAGACAAAAATATTCTTCCATAGTAAAAAAACATTGTCCAAGGGTCCTCTTTTAGTTATACCTTGGCCATGGATATGAAAAAGTAATCATACACTCCCAGTGTCGGAATAGGGTTCCAGGGCCCCCCAGATAAAAATATTATGGTAGGCCACTGTGACACTGTACTCTCCCCTTATTTAAGTCATTAGTTCTCCATTTTTAATTCACAGCTGCATTTAAAATAATAGAAATTAAACTTATTTACTCACTTCATTCCAGTCCAGCAGGCTGGTATAGGATCCTGAAGCTTCAATTAGGCTGCATGTCAACACTGGCCTCAGCAGTTATCTCTGCATCCAAAGCTTGTTACTTACGGGGTGTAGAGGTCATCGCTGAGGTCAGTGATTGGCAGTAGAAGGTTACAGCATGGGTACACCTCAAGTGTCTACGGGTACGGGTAGGAACAGTTGCAATCTGCTACTAACCGTAGTAGTGCAGTACAGTCATTAGGTATATATTGTATCATTTTAACTACGGTATAAATAAACCTGATGGCCTGTAAACCGAGTTTTAGACCTAAAGTTGTGTCGTGTAGGTGAATCTAAAGGTGATCCTTTACACAGAGCAATCTAGATCACTTGACTGTGTGTACCTCTCCACTGCCCTGTGTCATCAGCTGACAAAATGCCCATTTGTTGACTAATATCATTGTTTCTGTGGTTAGGAAAATGCTGGTGGGATCCCTCTAGCAAGACTTACTGATTTGCATATCACTTTTCAGGTCAATAATGGGCAGGTACAGTATTAAACCTACATACTTTCCATAAAGTTGGATTATCAGAATCAGTAAAATAATTTAATTTGTTCCCAGTTTTTTTTAAGTAGAAGACCAAACTTTCCAATGATTGAACATGCTCCAGTATTTACTAACATCTAAATGTCAAGAGATCGGTACAATTCTCACCGCTGAATGCCTTCAACAAGAGCTACTTCATCAGGAGAAGAAGAAATGTAGACACTAGATTTGCCAGATTGACTTGATTTCTTTTCTCCGTCAGCGTGGTCCTCGTCTTTCACTTGTACAGTGTGGCATAGGCAGAGAGCACGAAAGAAGAGGTCTTCCCTTTCCTGAGAGCAAAGAGAAATGGGATCACTATTTTCTCTTCCTTACTGTGGTGTCTAAGCAGTCTTCATTGTTTTGTCTGGAATTGGGGAATTATTTTAGGCTGTTGATTCAGCAAATGCAAAATTTGTGTCACATGTAGCAATTTTGTGACATATTTTGTTTTTTATTTTTGAGTTTTGTTGACATATGGGAACCATCATCTCCAACAAAAAGTACAAAGCAACAAACTCAGTAACTGCCTCTAGCTTTGTGTACATGGCTATATGCAGTATCCGTGTGATACAATTCCATGATACGTGTCCATATGATTATAAGGGCCCATTATTATGAAAGACATACGGCAGTTTTTTTTTAAGGTACATTAAATATACAAAAGCTTTTAACCTGGGACACAAGAAATAAAGACTCAAATGGATCTTATCCTACTGAACTATGGTTTACGTTATAAAGAGACAGGCAGGTATAGAGTTATAATGAGTAATACTTTTCCTCCAGATCCTGGTGATGAATCAATCATGTCGATTCCCATGCAATCTGGAAGGATCTGGCCATTGCAGATGACATGTGGGATATATACATGGCCTTCAATGCAGCATTCAATAAACTCCATGTTGTTCTCTGTTAGTGTTCCAGTCTTGTCTGTAAATATATATTCAACCTACAGTTTGGTGTATGCAAGAAGATAAAGATTAAGGACTTAAAAAGTAATGAGCTGGTAATCAAAAAACACCAAGACAAATAAAAATATTATTAAAGAAGTTGTTATTATTATGTGCTTCTTTCCTCTATGATAATGAGCATCTTTGATACATTGTCATACAAATAAATGCAATATACAATTTCTTACTAAAGGTTCAGACACAAGCCCAATTACTGTCTGCGCCCGCATTGTCTGGATATATCAAGACCTACCATTAAGATCAGCTGAAACGATTAGCAACAGCGAGTTTATTAAAAAGATTCCAAACAGAAGGTGCTAATTATACCCACACAGTCGTCTCATCCGCAATATCAACATCTCCGTGTATTTACAAACAGTGTTCACAATGATCCGTAAATACCAGCTGCTCTTAACCATGTGGCTATGGATACACGCAGGAGAGCAGATGTAAAAGGGTTATTAGCAAAAAGGTCAGGGATTGCAAACAAAATGTAATGTAGTCATGTCGTATTGATTTGATATGGCTGCAAGGCAAGGGCAGACATATTGGGGTAGATTTATCAATCTGTCATTGGTAGAATTATGGAATAATTTGCACTTGAAATGGCTTGCACCATATTTATTAAAGGTTTTAGACCATTTCACGGAAGTTCTCTGACTTGTCTGAAAAGTGGCGTGGGTTGGTCTGTGCAACACTAATATTTTTGTGAGTAATATGGAACTAATGTGAATAAATAATTATAAAAAAGAAAATGCCAGAAACATGTGCTGCTGTCTTTGGTTAAGTGTATGATAAACAATCAATAAAATGGAAATAAAGTGCGTATCTCATGGCCCAAAGCCTCCTATTGAGCAAGTTCACGGTGCATGCACCATGCTTCACTGACCTAGGAACATGCCAAATCCCAGCACTGCAAAAGACAGGACAGGTCCTATTCCTGCCAAACTCTGCGGCATCGCCAGTCACTTTTTATGGACATTGACGGACTGAGCTCCCTGTTGTAAGCAGGCACATGGCCGTGTAGATTCTTAATATTGTTGTAAAACTTTACTGTGTACACTGCTAGGGAGACTCTTTGGTGATGGTAGTGGACTATAATATAGGTAGCTGTGTACTTTCCAAAAATCTGTGAACATTTTAATGCAAATGTAATTACGCAAATTCCCTCTCCTCAGCTGCTATATTGTGCTTTAATAGGCAATGTAAGCGCCGAGTGCTAAGACAGCCTAAAGATAAAGGCAATGCTTTTTAATCATAGTTTTTTGTGAAGTATTTATTTTGGGTGGGTTAATTTGGATGGCAGATTCTCTTTAACTCATCTAGGACCATCATTGCTGCAGTTTTCTATTGCTCCTGTGCTAGCTTGGAGTCTCTAGTCAGAGACACCCCTAGACCCTAAGGAGAAGGGAGATGGGGTTTATTACCGCTTCTCCCTTCTCCACTCCTCATTGCATCGCACTGAAGTAGAGCGATGCATAGAGGAGCAGAGCCGGCACTGCCGGCGGCTCTATAGACTCGGTGGTCGCTGATCACACGCAGTACAGCTCAGTATAGATTGCTTCCCCCTGTAACTGGGTCTATTATGAATACCCCATTAAATAAAACCTGTGAAAATGTCCCCCAGGGTTCTTTAATGACCTCATGGGGAACATAAAAAGTAAAAACATACATACCCAAGCTTATATACTCACGCTGTCAGGGTAACAATAAATAAATAAATATTCATAAAAATACATTTGCATTTTCCCAATAAAAAAATAATAATATAAAAATCTTCCGCTACACTACAAAATATATTGCCATATTATAAATCAAAACGACCGAAATAAAACAGAGAATGCATTAATAATATTGATTTTGAGTTAATATGAAAATTAAAAAGTTACAACTGCATATCTACAAGGTCTTAGACTTAAACTGATTTATACTAAAGTCATGATCCAGATCCTTCACCTGTCCAAGTTCTTCATTCAGATCTGATGTGTTCACAAGTGGGCCTTCTCCTGTCGTCTCATCAAACATCTCCTCATCCCAGGTAAGGAAATAAGAACCCAAAAATTTCTGCATTTCCACAGTGACGTACATAGAGACAGGGATAATGTAATTGAAAAGGACCATGAAAGCCAGAAAGTCTGTAAAAGCTCTGATAAACTGAAACGGCACAAAACAGATAATTCTTACAACTCAACAAAAAAAAGCACATCAAACATTGTGAAAACTAGAGCAAATAATAGCAGTGATTCTTTCTGATGTCATTAGTTAAAAACGAAATATGTACCTAGTCTGAAAGGACAAATATCAGTAGTGATTTCTCATATTTGTTACTTCAATGGTGCAGGGGTAGAAGCACATCATTTCTCTCATATAAACCAAAGATTAGAATGTGCAAAATCCAATATACTATGTAAGTGCAGACCCGAGGCCCAGTACATGAAAAAGGGATGTGGTCTGCAGAGCTAGCTGACCTGTTTTACTCTTTATGGACAGCGCAGTACTACACAATGACCCCTCCTATCTACTTCCTTCACTAGTGGAAAGATTTTCTTTTGGAGAGAAAAATAGAATGAAGGAGTAAAGGAAAGCATCAGACAACACATATGGCAAGAATGCTTGTAGAATATGCAGAAAAATATAAAAGCTGCACAGGGAACAAAAAGGAAAGAGAGCGAAGAAAAGGACACAGAAAACAGCATTAAGAAAGTGGGGCAGCAGGGACAATGCAGGGGACAGCTACATTCCCGAAGAAAGGAGGGTGAGATACATAAACCTGGTGACTGTTAACTGTGGATAAAAAATATTACTATTCCAAAACTATGATCCAACAAACATTTCCCTTCCAAAAAGAGACTCTGTAATAAATCCCACTTAACTGTTGCCATAGATGAACATCTACTAAAGGGTCATGTGATGGAAATAGCTTCTCCACACATTGGGGTTAGACAAAGAAGAATATATCAGTGCTGTCTTGTGGTGTTATGTCACGTTCTTTGTTAAAAAGACTATTTGGCAGATGCCTGTAATGCATCTCTGTCCCTGCATGCTTCTGGAACATGTATTCAATTACACATTTCAAATGTCCATGGCAAAAATATACTCCAAATACAATTTGACGAACGAGTGGGGGAGCGTGTATTTAGCAGGGGTATTTAATGTTGTATTTGATGTGGTTGTTACACATTCAGCTCCTTGAAGTATGACACTGTCACCCTCAGCCTAAGGCTCCATGCAATTCATGTGAATGGACAGGTGCTGTGAACTGCAAGCTGGGTACCCAGCTATCCTCTCTTCTGTGCTGCAAAGACAGGCAGGCATAGGTGCTGCTCAATCTTATGCAGTGTAGCCGCCCAGCTGGGATATGCACAATGCACATATATGGTGGCCGCTAGATACATGATGTTTTTGTAACTAGCTTACAGCCACTAATTGTGGACTGCATTATTTTTGATATGTCTAGTACTATTATATGTGCTCTCTACAAAGTTGTACTTTTTATATATGCAATATAATTTGGGTTTGATAATTGTTGCATTGTTGCAAATATTTGTTGGGTGTCATTGACCTGACTGCCTAGGGCACCAAAATGCCTTGTACCGGCCATGATGAATACATTCACAGATTACTATTAAATGTAGCTGCTGTGCTGATTTTGGTAGGGGGTCTCTTTCTTCCCCTCCTGTACGGCAAATCACATGGTAGGGGAGGATTGGGTAGTTTTATTTCAAGAAGTGTTTGACTTATTTCCCTCTATTGAAAAACCATGTATTCTTATCCAAGCAAAGTATTTAAGTGTTAGTAAGAGGCAAATGGAATACAGGTCAGTTACATGAGCATTCAGCTGACACCATCAGATGTATATGGTCAGCCTTAGACATATCTGCCTTTGGCCATGTTAAACAATTCAACTGGTAGCTAAAAGTTCAGAATGGCACCTTGTATAGTGGAGTTGTAAGCCCTGGCAGCTAAATAATGAAGCAGGATGCAGTAACTTTGTAAGTTCTACTAGTTACAATGACAGGCCACAAGAACTGCTACTGTGGTAACCCTCTTATATTTCTTATCCATGTGCTCATAACATCATTCTGTAAGGAGAATATTCTGGAGAATAAATTATACATTATGTATGTATTTTCTTTAGAGAAACATGATATGGTGATGGCAGGTCCCCTTTAAATACTAAATACCAAATAATTCTTTCAGCAACCAGATTAATGGTCACTTATCTGAAGCTGATCAGTTATTACAGGCATCGGCACATCACCAGCTACCACCGCAATACTTCTATGGTCCCAAAATATATTCTGCAATATTGCCGATCAATAACACTTAGAGGTGGCACTTATAGTTACAGTAAATACTGTGCTACATGACATGCCCGAAATACACACACAAGTCAATGGAATGATCAATCCTCAAAGCCAGTGCTGTTCTCATAGACCAATACACATAAAATATTAATTACACTGCTTCAATTTCTTTTCTACTATATAGTACATGGAGAATCACAGATCATATAATGCTCTCTGTAGAATATGAGACACTTAGAACGCAGGATAGATATCAATGTTACCTGGCAAGCCACATGCGTCATCACTGGAAAACGCAGTGTAGATAATGTAGATAATATTTCTGCTTATCCACATAGAAGTCATTGATAATGAGCAGTCAATACACAATTTCCATTTAAGGAAGGCTAAACTATGGAAAAATGAATAATAATATTTACCAGATTCCTTTGTCTCTCTGAGTCTGTCTTTTGGTTATACCAAGGCTCATCCCTGAAAGCCTCGCTCTGCCACACATACTTTAGCACAGTGTTTATTATGGCTTTGCTGATCAGAATACACAGGTACACAATGAGAAAAGCATTCATTGACCTAGAAGGAATAAGGTCAGACCGGTCCTTTAAAAAATACTATAAAAAAATCAAGCAAAAAGTACTAAATGAAAATACAACAATATAATGTCACATTTATTTTAAAGTCTGAGATTTTAATTTTGGTAGTGGTGTTATGTTGCTAACATTTTGTACTCTATGGGGCATATGTATCAGGGCCTAGACATGGCGTAGCGGCCCTGAAATAATCGCAAATGTTAGCTTATTGCTAGCACTTGGGATTATTTGTTCCAATCCGCCACCTTCACGGCAGTGGGGCGTGAAGTGGCATGAAGGGGGGGGCGCTCGGCTGAGCGGAGGGCATTACTGTCCCCACGTCGGCGCACTCGCTGCTGCTGGCGACTTTTCACATGTGAAGAGTCGCCGGCTCTGTTTATTTCTACGCCAGCCTGCCTGATACATCAAGAGGCTGAAGCCTCTTGATCTATGGTGCTGCGAAAATGCAATGGCGAGTGTATGATAAATATCCCCCTATGTACATACAATTACCAAACAAATTCATGTACATCTGGAAGTCATGAGATTTAGTGGTGTCTTATTACACTTAGCTGTGAAGTATAGCTAATTTTATGAATAATGAATGAGAACATTTTACTTTTCAACAGCAGATCTTTTCTGTGATTTGGACTGGTAATTTAATGCCATCTTGGTTTCCATGCCAGTATATATAGCAACACCTAGAATCAGAAAGAAGTGTAAATGGAGATTGTTACTTGAGAGGAACTAAGACTAACATCTTCTCAATGAACACATGACTGAGTCAGCAGAGTGGCATCCTATAACTATTTACGCACTGTTTATTTGCTTGTGCTAACTTTATTGTTAATGTTGTATCGGGTCCTAATTCCACCTTTAATGATCTGTTTAGTCACAATGAAGTATTTATTTGTTTGCTTAAATGGCATTTTGCCAGAATACGATGTGCAATAATATTCCTTCATTTTCCCCAACTTGCTTAGGAGCTAGACAATAAAAAATACAAAAATATCCAATGCTTCTAATGTCACTTACCAAATATTCTTTCTGTGTTCTTTAATGTAGCACCACGAAGTAACAGATTTTCTGAACCCAGAGGCCTAATACATGAAAAATGATATAATAGTATACAAATATTGGTAGGTTAAATGAACTTTAGGGAAATAAATAAGTAATATGTTAATGCACAATGAACAAACAACTATCTACGGAATTGGGATAAGCTAGCTTAAAGAAAAATATATCAGCTAACCTGGCAATGGGGTCATCTGTTTCATTATAAATGTTGATTCGACCGACAAACCTGAACAATAAAAGTATAAAGTAAAACAAGTAAGCACAGAGATAAGAATGTAATAATACAACACATCAACCTGTAATAATACGGTGGGGGTAGTAGTAGAATTTAAATTAAATGTTACTTTGGGCAAAGCTGTGGGGCTTCACTGCACAATCTGATCCAACTTCCCCCTAACTATAATGTCTGTATGGTTGAAGTACTGGTCTCTTTGCATAAGGCAGAGATAACTAATGGGCCTCTAATGCTCCTGGGCCTACAACCTCTCCACCCCCTCAAGTTACCCCCATGATGGACATTGGAGAGGACTATCAGTTTATTAAAGGACTAGTGGTATCTGAATAACATATATTTCCATTTACCCTTTACCTTCAGGTTTGAAAGTAATTATGTGTTTCTAGCTTAAAAATACCTTTTTGGCCACCTTTGTGCTGCAACTAATTGATGTTACAGGAGCAAACAGTGCACAATAATGGCCTCCCCTTCACATCTAACATCATTCCACAGTAGACAAAAAGCCCATTCTTACTTCCCCTATACAAGGAGTCAGCTATGCTTCTGTTTTACTGTACAGACTCTGATCCTTCCCTGACAAGCAGGGCAGAGGAATAATTCCATTGGTCGCTTTGCAGTCAACAAAGGAACACTCTTTAGATGTTCATATTGCTTTACACTATGAATAATACATAGCATACAACATATATACTACACCATGTAAGTACATTTTTTAGAATTTAAATGGCAAAAATTGTTGATTGTTTTGATCTATTCAAAGAATATGAAAATAATAATCGGAGGATCCGAATCGGAGGATCTTACTTGTAAAGATCTGGTTGAGGTTGTTCACATTCTATGGTAGCGTGCAGCGTGTCCATTTCCTGTTCATTGTGAAATGCTTTTGTGTCTTGAACAGAAAAATATGTCTAGTTTGGGGAACAGAAATATATATAGTATATATGTTTTTAAAAAGTGTGTCAACTTGTAGTTACTGATATATCACATAGACTACAGATGAAATCAGAAAACACAGTACATTTCAGGTCTCAGGAAACACACAGCTTGTTACCCTCTGGGATTGTATCTGTTGTAATGAGCTATGTGTCAACATAGTTTATACCACAAGACAGTTGTCTATGGCTGCACCTGTTTTTCAGATTAAAGAACAATATGAGAGATTCAAATATAACATTCTGATATTTAAAGGGATTGTCTGAGAAGTTCTCTGCCTTTGTTACTCCATACATTTATGAGTAATAACACTGCCCCTGTAAGCAAAAATACTGGGATTGTTGTCTGATGTTTCTTAAAGGAAATCTACCATCAAAATAATGCATGATAAACCAGGGGCACTTACTTATAGATCCTGGCACCTCGACTGTGGTAATATTCTTATATGGCCTTCTTACTTTTATAATTATGCTAATGAACCAAAAGGGCTACCAAAAGGGGTGGTTCGGAGAGCTTCTCTGTGTGGCAGATTCACAAGCTGTTATACTGTCTTCTGCTCCCTTGCTCCCTCAGCACTTTCCCCTTCTTCATCCTGAAGTGCCAGGATAGTTTCATCACACAGTGGGGTGGGGGGGGACTGCTTGTTGCAGTGTAACAACCTGGATCTATTAGTAAGTGTCCCTGGTTTATCCATGTTTGATTTTTTTGATTTTGATGGTAGATGTTCTTTAAGAGTTTAGAAATGACTAAACAAGCACAAGCTTACAAACATTGTCTGACCTGTACAAAAAACTGAAAGTCAGCAGAGAAATCTCAGGCTTCTCTCTGGCCCAGTGGCAGAACTTCAGCAGATATTAGAGGGGTTTATCAAGGCTTGTACTGGCGTACAGCCACAACTTATGACTATTTCCCTCCTGATGCCTCCTGCACACCAAGTAGTCATGGAGGGGTGAGAAGTGGGACATTTCGGCTGTGGAGTGGGCCAGCAGGAAACTTTCCTGCCCTGCACCGGTGCACAGGCTATAGCCTGTGCAAGTTGCTGGTGCAGGTCACAGTGAAATTTTACCCCTGGCAGGGCCGTAGCCTCTTGATAAACCCCCAGAGCTAAATTAACAACTCCTGCCATTGTCTCATGCGTAGTAAAAGGTGACATCCACAATGAAAATCTGCAACATAAATATACATGAGGCAAATTGAATTTGTATACTACAACTTATGTTCTCTGTAGCACATAAATTAGATTTTCTACAAGGCATGAACATACCGATGGGAATTACACTGCAGAAATAGAACCATAGATTTCACCCTTTACGTTGTTAGTATAGACTGAGATATATCACTTGTAAATTGTGTCTAAATACACACTATATTACACTCTAGCCAATGAATGTAATACAATATAGAAAAAAGACATTTTGCCTACTTTGTGACTGGATTCTCCATCCAAACTAGCCGTTGTGACAAAACATGTGCCATCCTCCCTACTCGAGGAAAGCAGTATCATATCACATGGAAAAACTTCATCTTCTTTAACCATAACAATGTCTCCCACCTACAGAATAGGGAAAATGGTGTAAAATAGAATATTTATCATATGGTAAAAAATATTTTAAAAAAAATGTGAAACAGTTTTCCTTTTTGTCTTTTGTAGAGGCTAGTAACCTAGAGATCCCTGCTCATGTGCATTGCTGTAAAGATCCATTTTTTACAATTAGGGGATTTGTTACAAAAATAAAATTGTTGCATTCATGAGTTCAGATCTAGTCTAAGCTCACCCCATAAAATCACAAACTGATTCTAACTTACCCTAAGTTTCCGGCTTTGTTTTCGGACCAGTTTGCCATGCTGGATAACATGGACAGAATACTGGTTCATAGCATTATCAGCTTTGTGCCGTAACCAATCTTCATAGCCCTATGTAAGTAATAGGAGTGACAAAGTTATAGTTATACCCTAACATTTCATTTAAATATGTCGGATCCTAGAGCCTAAATGAACTAGTTACCTGTTTTATTGCAGTCACAGTGATGACAAAGAAAAGTGGCAGGCCACTGGTTATTGGACTGGTTGGGGTATCAATGATAAGCTGCAAGACATCATGTTATAAAATATAAAGCATGAGACAAATAAATTAATAATGGCTTGCGGGAGATAAAAAGACTACTTTACAGAGGAAATCAGAGAAAATTATTTTGATAAAGCAAGGAAATTTTATGGACTGCTTTTATTGGACAGTGAAAGTCATTGGTAGCATGTTATCTAGAGATCAGTAGATCCCTATTAAAACCACAACATGGGGAAAGTTGACCATCATGTGCATATTAGCTTGTCAGACATCCCTTCTCTAATATGGCCATTAAGTCATTTAAGTTGGTTTCCGTTTAGCAATTGTAGCATATGCCACCACTTTGGGAACACTGTCAGCAACTTTGGCAAGCTAAACTTCTAACTCCAACCCAGATAGCGCCCTTATAAGTGTCTGTTTTTAATATCATTGTCTATAATACAATACATTTTCTATTGCAAAGAAACAAAGGTACTTTGCCACCAATCTGTTCAGGCCAAAGCAGTGAAAAATAAAAAATAATTGCGCTTGTTGACCAGGCAGCTATCCAGAAACAGACAGACAATATCCTCTAGAAACAATGTCAAGAGTTAAAAGAGAATCAAAGGTAAAGTCGGATATTGGCTCTGGAGAGATGTGTAACTAGCAGACCGATGTGTTAGAAGAATATTATTAGTTTTTAGATGTTTTTTTCTTTCTGCTTCTCTCCTGCCAAGTGTGCACCACCAAAGTTACATATATTTTAATTTTAAGGTAAGGGGAAAGTGTAGGGGAAAGTGGCAGTAAAATATAGCTTTTATTAATTGTATTTAAAATAGATAATAATTATGAACAAAATTTTAAACAAATAGGAAAAGTTCAAGGGATGTTCTCCCCTTCCATGCAGAGACTGACCCCTATAATTTGACTTGCATGGATTCCCTTAGATTGAGGGATTTATTAGAGGGTATGCTTGTTAAGCTTAGTAGATATTATTTGTAGTGTAATGTCCTGTGTTGACTTTATTGATACTTTGTTTCTCATTAACAATAAAACAATGTTGCAGTCTTCTGATCTCCCAGCCCCTTATTTTGGATAATTTATCTGTTAGGGCTAAGAGGCTTTTTGCAACACTGTTTGTTGTAGACAGGGCATGCACAGAGTATTGTCCTGCGCACACTGTATATGCCGAGTGCAGCGTCCAATATTGTATTAATGTGGCATCAATCCCAGGTTTTTGGGAACGATGTTCACATAGCTTGTATTGCTGCTCCGCTACTGCTGCGCGCCCAGAGGCAGTCCGTGTGGCAAGGGATTGCCGTGTCAAGACTGCACTTAAACAGCAACGCTGTCTCACTCTTTTATGTGAGTGCCGGGCTGCTGTGCACGATCGCGGCTTCACTACTTCTCCTATGCTGCTCGTGTGTCGCTCTCTGACACTAGGACCTAGTGTTATAGTAATAGATCAATAAAAATTGCATACAACACAGCGTTAAGAACAGATAGAAAAACTTTACTTAAAGTGACAGAAAAAGAAAAAGATGAAGAAATAAGATTCATCACCCATTTTCATACCCAATGGACAGAAATTAAAACTATCTAAGGAAAACATTGGGAAATTTTACAATCAGACCCAGATCTCAAGAGTTGTATAAGTAAAAAAGCAAGTTGTGGATATAGGAAGAGCATCACGATAGGAGACCAGATTCACATCAAGGAATGTGACATAAACAACCGGTTGTAAGGGTTAAGGCCCTGGTAGACTTTGCATTCTAATATATTTTTGTTGTAGAATAATTCTATACTATCTTGTATTTTTACTAAATAATCTCCTTATGATTATATAATCATCTGTCGCAAAAATACATGGATCATCCTCTACCTTGTCGATATTTTCTAGATGATGTAGATTTTCAAGCCAGTTGTCCATTCTTTTGTACGCAGCAACATAACAGTGGGTGTCTCCCAGGAATTCCAGACAACATTAATAGAATCTTATTATTTGCCGCTGAGGGAAACATTCATCCCCTTCCAGTTTCCTGTCAGTTCTTAATATAGCCTGCTGCTTGGTATTTTTTTCCCTTCTTTATTACAGAAGATGTTTGTTCTTTTGATCACATTTGAAGATCATGTCTAAAACCATAGCCCTTCACCTTCTGACTTTCCCTTCTTGCTTAGTTGCTATGTAGCCCAGAAGAATTTTGCATGCATATCCAAAATATGTATCCTATTTTCTGCTATTATGGTCTCTATACAGTTGTTGTCCCCTATAAAGTTGCAATTTTTTATTTTGACTCAGGAAAACCAAATTTCCAAAATATATAACACTACTTCCTCTTTTGTTTTTTGATTGCTGTGTATTTGATTTTTTAATTACTTTTTTTTATGTCCATGATTATGAAGACTGACATCTTGTTTAAATTCTGGAAAGAGCATTTGACGACTTAAAAAAAGACCAACAGACACAGATACCGGATTTGACACCCTCTTAGTTACAAGCCCAAACCATCCCCTTACCCTCCAAAAAAAAAAGGGACACAAATTTCCAGAATAAAGATAAATGACTCCCATTCTATTCAAAAAACCAATAGCTTTGTGTTTCCTGGAAAGAGAAACAGCAGACATAAAACATTTTTATTGTGCAGGAACTTTTTTCATGCCGCCTTGAAAATATTACAAGGTAAGTTTCGATAATATGTCCATAAATTTCCCTTTTAGACATAACAGTAAATATTGATAAAATGGGAAATGATCGTACTATTATGACTAGGTTACCAGAATCATAAGAGACATACATTGTTAATACCTGCCATGCAATCCATGGTAATGATTTTTCCCCTACATACCAACACCGATTTTTTTTTTTCAATAAATTACCATGGATTTTTCCATTTCATGAGAAAAATAAAACAAAGCAAAAAACTTATTCTACTGCTAAGAAAAAACTGTTGGTATTTAATTTCAGAGCTGTGAAAATGGATCATGTTATACTATGCTACTCTATAACTAAAGTACTGATTGGTTGTTTCAGCCCTGCATAAACACAAGGCAGGACTCTAGAGGTACATGGCTCTATGTAGTGAGCTGTAGCCATAACTGCTGTCACTCCCACTTCCATCAGTGGTAAAGACATCAATTAAAATTCATAGACAAGCCATTCAACTATGGACTGCTATGAGGGAAAATAAGGATCCACCTACATTTATACTTGTAGATCAATAGAGCAAAAATGCATTGTAGTGACTCAATAATTAGTTTATTTTGAGAGTCAATTACAACCTCTGGCAAACCAAAATTTGCTAAAAATGCAACACTAAGCACTAATGATGAGAACACATCTGGGTTCCTTTTTAGTGTCATTCACTGCATTGGTGGCCGGTCACCTTCCAAATTCACTTCAAACTAATCACCCTTATCTACAAAGCCCTGCACAGTGCTGCCCCTACTTTTCTTCCCTCGTCTACCTTAGCCTGTGCTCTTCAATCCTCCATTGATCTATGATGATTTTCTTCTCAAATTTGAACCTCACACACACGTCTCCAGGACTTCTCCTGTGCTGCACCAATTCCCTTGAATGTCTTACCCAGGACTATTAGAGTCTTCGACTAATAGCACAGGTTAGTCTGCAGATGCAACCTGGATTCAGTATGTATATATATTGTGTTTGGCTCATTGACCACCATAACATTATTTATTTATTTAATTTGTTTATCCCTTTTGGCTGGGCCATTGTACATTCTGTGTCACCCCTTCATCCTCATAGAAGGAAGCTCTTGCGAGCAGAGCCCCCCTATTGTCTCTTGTGACTTCATAATTTATGTAATGTCTTATTTTGTTTGTATATGTACCCCATGATGTGAAAAGCACTGCAGAATATGATAGTGATTTATAAATAAAGATGTTTTATTTTTATTATAATTATAAATATTTATTATTTAACTTTCAAATTTGAAGCTGTTATAAGTACGAGAACACTTACCTGTACAAGAAAAATTATTAGAAAGTAAAAATTAGCTATTCTTCTGAATTGTTCAAATAGATTCTTCGGTATAAAGTTCCAAAATGTGTACTAGGGGAAGAAACAAAGAAATAAGGTATGTGTTAATTTTGTGCTGTTGTTATTACATTTGTTTATTCATTTTAATTAGTAAACCACCAATATTACTGTTTTATGGTTACACAGATTTTGCCTTTATCAATAAAAAGAGTTACCTCCACCACAGCCCCATCACAGCCCCCATTTATGGCTTCCAATATATAACATTGGGAAGATTTATAAAAAGTGTTCTAAGGTTAGACAGCACAGTCTTATAGCACAGAGTTAGACTAGACAGTCTTATTCTGCACCAGAGTCATATAAGTGTCTAATGCTGGATTTAGTCCTACTCTACACCTCCTATTACTTTACGCCAGAAAATTAGGACACAATTCTGTCTGTTTAGCAGTGTTTCTGGCACACGGACCTTTTTGGTGCTAGGCCACGCCCCTTTTGTCAAGCTAGTTGTAGGAGAGCCAGAAAACTGCCTATAACCCTTTATAAATGTGGTGCAGAAAGTTTTTTTGGGGCAACTACGACAGAATTTTGTTCTGGACATATGAATAAATCTCCCTCAATATGTTTACCTAGATAATAATATTCCCCACTCCCAAAACTTAGTTCGCCCTCACATTTGCTCAAGTTGTTTGAACAACTCTTAAAGCAGTTCAACAAAAGAGCACAACCTTAAACTGGTTATACACTTTGTATAGCCGTCGGATGAATGCCTACTCCTCCACACCAACGGGTAGAGTAGAGAAAATTGCTGCCAGAAACCGATAAGTATAATATCCCCAGAGAAAAAATTATAGTTAACTTAAAATTCCACTGTTCAATCTTCATCTCTCTCAACAACTATCATCATAGGACGGGAAGCTGCAATATGCATTGCATGGTGAGATGTCCCACCTAAGTAAGAAGGTCTGGTTGACAGTTATATAGTGTGTATAGAAAGTATAAGTACATTTTGTGATGTTTGTCCTATTTTGCATTTATGGGTTCACATCATGTTTTTTCTGTACAGTCAGCGTATATACATTGTGAAATCTCTTGTGGATACTTGACATATAGTGAGAAACGGAGGCATAGTTTTACCTCCGTCTGACCACTATATGTTGTATTTGGCAAAACAGGCAGTATGGAAAGATGTAGTAAGCTACATCTTTTCATCATGCTCCCTCCTGCTGAGGGGCATATGTGCTCAGTGGAGACAATAGAAGGCTATGGATAGCAGATGCAGCATATTGCATCCCTCCTCAAAACGTGCTGAGGGCCAGGGCCGGATTATAGGCGAGGCTCCCGGGGCTCTAGCCCCGGGGCCCCCACCAGATCGCACCCCCAGCGGGCCCCCACCAGATCGCACCCCCCGCGGCTCCCCTCTTGAGCCGACATCTTGCTGAAGCCCGGCCGCACCCCGGCACACGAGACTGACACCTGCCCCCCCCCCCGGCACAGGTGACAGCTCCCCACCCCGCCCATCTGGAGCCTATCAACTCCTGCGCCACGCCCTCGCAGTAATTCCATGCAAGGCCTAGCCACACACCCCCGCGGCAAGTTGACCGCCTCCACTGCCCCCACACCGCCTCATGGCCGAGCCATCAGCACCCGCCCTCCGCAACTCCCCATCCTTCCGGAAAAAGCACCCTGTTCTGAACACCCGCCCCCACACTGAACAAGTAATCCCACTCGTACTCCCGCCCCGCCCCTGCCCTAAAAAAGCAACCGCCCCCGCTGACGTGTCCACCCCGCCCCCCTCCTCCCCCGCCAAACAAGCGATTCCCCCCCTACACCAAAGCCTCCGCGCCGAACAACCACATTCCGACCGTCGCCACCCCCCCTTCGATCGCACAAGCACCCGCAAGACCCCCCACGCGCTCGAACACCCGCCTGATGCCACGGCCGGTCACCATGAAATGTAAGTATATAAATATGTATTTGTGTGTAAATATGTATTTGTGTGTGTATATATGTGTCTATAGCCGTGTAATATACTGTTTAGATTGTGCATTCACAGTGTATATACTGTGTATATGTGCATCTACAGTGTATATACTGTGTATATGTGCATCTACAGTGTATATACTGTGTATATGTGCATCTACAGTGTATATACTGTGTATATGTGCATCTACAGTGTATATACTGTGTATATGTGCATCTACAGTGTATATATTGTGTATATGTGCATCTACTGTGTATGGGTACATTCACACGCGGTATGCCGGACATGCAGGCGTACCACCGTGTGCTGTAGAGGAGGAGGAGGTGATCCCTCCTTCTTCCATAGAAAACAGCGGCGCACGGCCACACACTCGCAAAAAGATACAGCATGCTCTATCTTTTTGCGTTGTATGGCGCAGATGGGCACCGTACCACTGCCGGGCCGCCATTGCCCTCTATGGGGACATATATGTGGTCGCAAGTTTGTAAATGAGCCCTAAATATGTATATACTGTGTATATATGCATCTACTGTGTATATACTGTATTTATATGTGTATATATGAATCTACTGTGTATATACTGTGTATATATGTGTATATATGCATCTACTGTGCATATACTGTGTATTTATGTGTATATATGTATATACTGTGTATATATGCATCTACTGTGTATATACTGTGTATTTATGTGTATATATGAATCTACTGTGTGTATATATGTGTTTTTATGCATCTACTGTGTATATACTGTGTATTTATGTGTATATATGTATATACTGTGTATTTATGTGTATATATGTATATACTGTGTATTTATGTGTATATATGTATATACTGTGTATATGTGTATTTATAAATCTACTGTGTATATATGTATATGCTGTGGATATATGCATAGATGCATATACTGTATTTATACCCGCATAAATGTATATCAGCATATATATGTGCACCTTTAAGTATATGTATATATATGATGTGTGTTTTTGTATATGCTGTGTATATGGTATGTATGTATATGCTCTATACAGTGAATGTGTGTGTGGCTGTGCAGGCTGAGGTCTATGTTACATGGGACTGCATATCTGGTAGGGGTGAAGGTAAATATAAAGATGTGTTATTGGGGATGAAGCGGCTGTATGTAGCTGTGTTACTGGAGAGGCGGCTGTATGTAGCTGTGTTACTGGGGATGAGGTGGCTGTATGTAGCTGTGTTACTGGGGATGAGGCGGCTGTATGTAGCTGTGTTACTGGGGATGAGGCGGCTGTATGTAGCTGTGGAACTGGGGCGAGGTGGCTGTATGTAGCTGTGTTACTGGGGGCAAGGCGGCTGTATGTAGTTGTGTTACTGGGGGGAGGCGGTTGTATGTAGCTGTGTTACTGGGGATGAGGCGGCTGTATGTAGCTGTGGTACTGGGGCAAGGCGGCTGTATGTAGCTGTGTTACTGGGGGCGAGGCGGCTGTATGTAGCTGTGTTACTGGGGATGAGGCGGCTGTATGTAGCTGTGTTACTGGGGGTGAGGCGGCTGTATGTAGCTGTGTTACTGGGGATGAGCCGGCTGTATGTAGCAGTGTTACTGGGGATGAGGCGGCTGTATGTAGCTGTGTTACTGGGAATGAGGCGGCTGTATGTAGCTGTGTTACTGGGAATGAGGCGGCTGTATGTAGCTGTGTTACTGGGGATGAGCCGGCTGTATGTAGCTGTGTTACTGAGGGCGAGGCGGCTGTGTGTAGCTGTGTTACTGAGGGCGAGGCGGCTCTATGTAGCTGTGTTACTGGAGAGGCGGCTCTATGTAGCTGTGTTACTGGAGAGGCGGCTGTATGTAGCTGTGTTACTGGGGATGAGGCGGCTGTATGTAGCTGTGTTACTGGTGGTGATGCGGCTGTATGTAGCTGTATTACTGGCAGTGAGGCGGTTGTATGTAGCTGTGTTACAGCTGGGATAGTGGAAAGTGAGCAGGAGGACGTGTATGCAAGCTACAATCAGTGGGGGCCTCCACCAGATTTTGCGCCCAGGGGCCCCCACCAACCTTAATCCGGCCCTGCTGAGGGCATACGTCTCTCAGCAGGAGTGAGGGGACCTGGTGATGTCACTGTCCATAGAAGGACAGTGACATCACTGGGGATACACCCCCGTACATTGGCAGCATCCAATTGCCGGCTACAGGAGGGAGGTGGGGTCCCCAAGTGACGGATCCGTCTGTATAAGCATATAGTGGGATTAGTTTGTGCCATACATTGCAAAGACAGGTCAGAATCCCCCCAACGTGTCCTTACAAAGTATGGCAAATAAGGTGATGTGAACCCAGCATAACACATGGTATTTTTATTTAATTATTATTAAAATATCCAGCACAGTATAATCAGACTATATACAAATTGTTAGGATGGGTAGTGTTTATGCAAAGCAGGTCAGACAAAAGTTATCTAAAACAGATTAATGTAGTAATGCAAATTGTCCCTAGATATCGGCCTGTTCCCATGACGCAAGAAGGAACGCAAGGTATTGTTCGGTGAAACATTAGTCTCTGTATGCAGATACTGGATGGCATTGACTAGGGTAATTTGAATTTTTATTTCCATTTTTAGCTGTGCAGATTACAGCTTTGTGTCCACATTCTTTATCCCTGAACATTCCAAGGAATAAATAAAATCTAGTTTTCATGAAATCCAGATCTAACGCATACATGAAAGTTATCTTGAGTTTATATGTCTTTTATCTATTATACAGGTACAATTCTCTCTTATTAAGAATAGTTGGATCTCTTGAAAAGTGATTTGCTTTGTCGTTTTCCCAGTTCAACAAAGGACAAGGAAGCCTATGTTGGAAGCACATAACTTTAATCTCAAACAATAGGAACAGAAGTACATAGCAACATGAAGGGGTAGCACAATGTACTGACAGGGCTTGGAAGGTAAACACTTCTATGCTTTAGTCCTGAGAAGTGTTTGAACTCTTAGCTTTGAACTCTTAGCACTTATTATTTACTTGTATAGGGTCCAGCAAAAGGGACACTTTATTGTTCAGTGACTGCCATATCTGAAGTGGTGTAATCTAGGTCAATGCACTCACACACCCTAATATGGCAGCTTTACTGCACACTATCATATTACAAATCTCTGCCACTTCACTTCTTTATGCATCCAGTATATTAGTACATTGCTCAAATCAAGCTAAAATACAATACACTACAAAATCCCCAACATTTTAAAGTATACAGGACCAGGCTGCATCCTTTTTTGTTTATGTTTTTATTTGCAACCATCTATGTAGCAGCCATTCAGTTTTTATATTTAATGCAAGCTGCACATTAAAATACGTTGCCTTTTTTATTTATTTGAAAGGAAATCTACTATCAAAATCAAGCATGGATAAACTAGGGGCACTTACTCATAGATCCAGGTACCGTTACTGTGGTAATCTTCTTATATTGTTATACATGGCCTCCTTTCTTCTAAAATAAACTTTTAAAGTTTTGCCTGAAGGGCTAATGGGAAGGTTCCGGAGCCCCTCCATGTTGCTGATTTGCATACTGTTACAATGTCTTAACCTCTCCCCTGTTCCCTCGGCAACCCCTCCCTCTGCCTGAAGTAATTTCACTGCAGCAGAGGAATTTTCAGCACAGAGTGGGAGGAGGGGGAGTACTCCTTGCACACTGTAACAGCCTGTGAATCTGCAGCACAGAGCGGCACTGTGAACAGCCCCAGTAACCCTTAAGGCTCATTTGCATAATGTTAAAAGCTGATTTTAGAAGGAAGGAGGCCATGGATAACAAATATAAGTAGATTACCACATTCAAGGTTCATGGATCTATGATTAAGTGTCCTTGGTTTGTTCATGGTTGATTTTGATGATGTCTTTCCTTTAACAACACTTTAATGAATGCCTTTGGTAATTTTACCCAAACACATATACACTCACCGGCCACTTTATTAGGTACACCATGCTAGTAATGGGTTGGACCCCCTTTTGCCTTCAGAACTGCCTCAATTCTTCGTGGCATAGATTCAACAAGGTGCTGGAAGCATTCCTCAGAGATTTTGGTCCATATTGACATGATGGCATCACACAGTTGCCGCAGATTTGTCGGCTTCAGTTTTTCTTGTTGCTCTTGAATAGTTTCCATACCCTCTGAATATATTTTTTCTCTATTGCAAGAAATCTTCAGAACTGCATGAAACTTGTCACTTTCACTTTCTTTTCTCCAATCCCCCACTGATTTCTCCCCCTGTCTATGTAATGCCTCATCACTTTATACAATTAAACAGGTATCTTTGCACCCTACCTTCAGTGCATATCGATAACTGCTGGTGGATGGTTCATTCAGCATTATTTATTTATTTCATTATTTTATCCCCTACAGAATGCTGAACCATCGGAAAAAGTCACCTTCTGGGTCATCCCTGCATCCTCATAGATTGTAAGCAGGGCTCTCATTCCAATTGCTTCATCTGACTATCTAATTTATTTTGTACCCCATGATCTGTACAGCACTGCAGCATATGATGGTGCAAAATAAATAAAGCTTTACAATATTTTTATTGTTATAAATATATAATTTCATCAAAATAATAAAGATTTTCTCTGCTAAAATATTGACAACCTTGGTAATAAGTACAATATTTGTTTACGTTCAAGACCTAGCACCCCCACAGATCAGCTCTTCAGAGCAGAAAATTGACAGAGAATAGAAGAGGAAGTAGACAGCATCATTGTCAGTGTGGTGGCTAAACCAAGTTACTACAGTTTAGCTCCAATAAATAGGAGATCCAGAGGCGTGTTCTCCGTCGAGGATTCGGGTCTTCCGGCGATTCACTAAGGTAGTGCGCTCGATGTCCACCAGGTGTCGCTGCTGCGCTGAAGTCCGCCGGAGTTTGCCGGAGTTCACTATCCCATCCTGGGTGCAGGTAAGCGCGTGTCAAGCGACACAATCCCATCCTGGGTGCAGGTAAGCGCGTGTCAAGCGACACATTTTTTAAAAAAAATTCAGCTTTTTTTCCGAATCTGTCGGGGTTTCCGACAGCCACGCTCCCCGATTCTGTTGCGCCACAATCCAATCGTGTGCGGGGCAATTCAGGGAAAAACGGCGCAAATCTGTAATATTCGGGAAACTTGACAAAAAATAGCGATTCGGGCCCTTAGTAAATGACCCCCAATGTGCAGTACGATTCGGGCCCTTAGTAAATGACCCCCAATGTGCAGTAACTTATTTTGACCACTACATGGAATGGAGCTGTTTGCTTCTGGTTTCATTTTCTGTTTATAAAACTGAAACTGGCTTTGAATCAAACTAATCACTTTTGATAAAACTTTAGGTAAGGAAGTTTCAAAAGTGGAGGGTCATTGATATGTTGTTCGTGAGGAGAAAGTGGTTAAAACACCCAAGTCTTTGTAAGACAACACAATTTCTGGGGTTCCCAACTTAGATTTTGACTTGTCCGGTACTGTTTTTTCCTCTCAAGGCAAGCCAAGTGTATGAATAAATGTAATTTCTTCCTACCCCTGCCCACACAGTATGGCCAAGAAATTGCATAGTTTCATAGTAGAGTCTTTGTACTATTACATTCTAGCCTGAGAGTTATAGTCATACCATTACTTCAAAAACTAGCTGACAATCAATTCTGTGCCGGAACTCTGATTCTGAATAATGTATCCCTTATATGTTACTGTAATTGCAAGGGCCTTGTCACTCTCACATGAACATCACAAAAACTAACACCCAAAGGCTAATGAAAGAAATAGACAATTCTCACTGAAACATTTATATGAGCTAGACAAACACATGAGGAAGAAAAATAGGGCATTTGAAATGAGATGAAAGTTATGTGTTTAATTGATTAAACTTTTTGGCAATGTTTTTTTTAAATAAAAGCTACAGATCATGACCCAAATTTGAGTGACCCCATGATAGGTTCCTCCATCTGCAATCCAATGTTAATAGTTGATCTGTTTCCCAGATTGGGGTCCAAGTTTGCCATACACAGAAAGAGATATGCTATTCAAAAGTGCAAAAAGTAACCACATGTGCATAAAGGGAACCTGTCACCACTATTTTCACAAATACAGGTAGTGACAGGTTCCATAGAGCTCTAGAACTATTTGACACCTGCTGTAGCAAAAATTATGCCCCTGAGACTCCCATATATTCAACTTTATAGTTTATCTGGTAACTAGCATGGCTACATGGAGTCCAGGTGGGCGTGGCCTCCTCAGGCTGAATCCAGCAGTCCTCTCCATCCCTATTGCTGTATGCTGCTATAATGTCATGTGACCAGTGGTGACATCATCGCAGGTCCTATAGCTTTTGTAGCATTAGGAACTGTACACTAAGCATATTGTCATGAAATCACAGCATATTTTATCACATGAAATCACAGCAGCCTGCATGGAGAGGATTAGTAGTCCATGGAGACTGCTGTGATTGTTTTATGTGGTCAGATATGTACATGGGTTATAGTTTTCATATTAAGTAACTCAAGGACCTTTGATGATGTCAACCTGGTCACATGACATTAGGCCACCCCCCCACGACTCCCCTCCCATGGACTCGCTCCAAAGCTGCATAGATACCAGGCAAGATTATAACTCTGATTTTATGGGGATCTGAGGGTAACAATTTTTAGCTAAAAGCAGGAGGTCAGATAGTTACTAGAGCTCTATAGGAACCTGCCACTACCTGTATTTGTGAAAATAGTGGTGACGGGTTCCCTTTAAGAAAAGATCAATCTCCAACTGCTGATAATGAAGGGCATTCTTAAAGACAAACAACACCATTAGAGATGAGCGAACACTAAAATGCTCGGGTACTCGTTATTCGAGACGAACTTTTCCCGATGCTCGAGTGCTCGTCTCGAATAACGAACCCCATTGAAGTCAATGGGAGACTCGAGCATTTTTCAAGGGGACCAAGGCTCTGCACAGGAAGTTGGCCAACACCTGGGAACCTCAGAAAAGGATGGAAACACCACGGAAATGGACAGGAAACAGCAGGGGCAGCATGCATGGATGCCTCTGAGGGCATATCGCACCATTATGCCAAAATTATGGGCAACAGCATGGCCATGACAGAGTGACAGAATGAAGCTAGATAGCATCTAAAACATCCAATAATTGACCCTGACACTATAGGGACGGCATGCAGAGGCAGCGGCCAGCAGGCTAGAGAGATGTCATGCGACATACCCTAAATGGACTCAGGCTTCAAACCAATGGGTGGTCTAGAGGAACAAGGAGGTGAGCAGAAGCGCTCAATATATCGGTACATGATATAAAAGTTTGCCAGTATATTTGTGGATTACACAGCAGGGGTGGCGACAAAGTTAACATGGAAGACATGAAAACAACCCAAATTGCTGCAGAACAGCTCATTTGATAAGGGGACGATGTTGTATGGAGGCAGTGAACTAGTAGTAGATTAAGGTGCTGCAGTTTAAAACTATGGTAGTGGATCTTGGCATGGAGCTGGCGCTCCGCTGCCAGGCGAGCTTTCGCCATCCAAGCCCCTGTCTCTAGGCTACTCCCCAACAGCACTTCTAAGAACCTTTTTATAAGATCAAGTGTAGTAGCGTTTTATAAGTTAGGAATGCCGGGTGAGGGGGAATGTAAACAGATGCGCAAGAAGCGCTGAAATAATATCCCTAAATGGTAAAAGTTTGCAAGTATATTTTGGGGATTACACCAGCAGGGTGGCGACAAAGTTAACAACTTTGATGTGGAATGCCCGTGTAATAGCTCTGGGCGGTGTGTGCCTTTTATCGCCTAGGCTCAGCAGTTCAGCACCGCCTGCTGTCGCTTAGCGACGGCACTGCTGCTGTGCCTAGAGCTACCGACTGATGCGCCATGCCCACGGATGGTAATTCGGGAGGAGGAGGTGGAGGAGGGGTGGGAGGAGGTTATAGTAGCCTTTGAGACCTTGGACCCGAGGTAGGCCCCGCAATTCTCGTTCGGCAGTATATGACAGTCCCCAGGGTCAGACTCGGTCCCAGCCTGACACCAAGTTAAGTGTAGTAGCGTTCTCATAAGTTTGGGAGATGGCGGGTGAGGTGAGGGGAATGTAAACAGATGCGCAAGAAGCGGCATGATGCGCATGGATCTGGCGTCCGCTGCCAGGCGAGCTTTCGCCAATCAAGCCCCTGTCTCTAGGCTACTCCCCAAACAGCACTTCTAAGAACCTTTGTATAAGATCAAGTGTAGTAGCGTTCTTATAAGTTTAGGATTGCCGGGTGAGGGGAATGTAGTAACAGATGCGCAAGAAGCGCTGAAATAATATCCCTAAATGGTAAAAGTTTGCCAGTATATTTTGTGGATAACACAGCAGGGTGCGACAAAGTTAACAACTTTGATGTGGAATCCATGAAACAACCCAAATTTCTGCCTGACACACCTCGTTTGATAAAGGGACGATGTATGGAGGCAGCTATATGACGACTTTGTTTTGGGTAGCAATGGAGACAACGTGTGGAGGCTGCTATGGAGACAATTAATTTGGATAGTGCCTGTATGTGGCAGTCCCAAACATTTTTCAAACCAGAGGAGCAGGTAGGTGGCCTCCCAGTAAAATGGGATATGATGTGCCTGTATGTGGCAGTCCCAAAAATGTTTCAAACAGAGAGGCAGGTAGGTGGCCCTCCAGTAAATGAATAGATTGAGTGCCTGTATTGTGGCAGTCCCAAAATGTTCAAACCAGAGGAGCAGGTAGTGGCCCTGCAGTAAAATGGAATAGATTGAGTGCCTGTATGTGGCATTCCCAAAATGTTCAAACCAGAGGTGCAGGTAGGTGCCCTGCAGTAAAATGGAATAGATTGAGTGCTGTATGGGCAGTTCCCAAAAATGTTTCAAACCAGAGAGCAGGTAGGTGGCCCTCCAGTAAATGGGATAGATTGAGTGCCTGTAGTGGCAGTCCCAAAATGTTTCAAACCAGAGGAGCAGGTAGGTGGCCCTCCATTAAAGGGAATAGATTGAGTGCCTGTATGTGGCCAGTCCCAAAATTGTTCAAACCAGAGGAGCAGGTAGGTGGCCCATCCAGTAAATGATAATAGATTGAGGCCTGTATGTGGCAGTCCCAAAATTTTCAAACCAGAGGAGCAGTAGGTGGCCCTGCAGTAAAATGGAATAGATGAGTGCGTTATGTGGCAGTCCCAAAAATGTTTCAAACCACGGGAGCAGGTAGGTGGCCCTCCAGTAAAATGGAGATTTGAGTGCCTGTATGTGGCATCCCAAAAATTGTTCAACCAGAGGAGCAGGTAGTGGCCCTGCAGTAAAATTGAATAGATTGAGTGCCTGTAGTGGCACTCACAAAAATTGTTTCAAACAGAGGACCGGGGTAGGTGGCCCTCCAGTAAATTAAATGCATGAAAGTACTATAGCAAGAGCCAGTGGGCCCTGTCAAAAAATAGCCAGTTTCCTCTGCTTTACTGTACAAAGAGGAGGAGAAGGAGAAAATGAGGAGGAGGAGGAGGGAGTGGATCAATATTCAGGTTGAGCTTCCTTCACCTGGTGGAGATTGGAAATTCTGAGAACTCCAGCCTTTATTCATTTTAATAGCGTCAGCCTGTCAGCGCTGTCAGTCGACAGGCGTGTACGCTTATCGGGATGATGCCACCAGCTGCACTGAAAACCGCTCGGACAAGACGCTAGCGCAGGGCAGGCAAGAACCTCCAATGCGTAGAGCGCGCAGTTCGTGCCACATGTCCAGCTTTGAAACCCAGTAGTTGTAGGAGCTGTGTGATCATTTAGGACGATGGTATGGTAGCTACGTACCCCTCACCATCTTTCTGTAAGATCAGCCTACTCTGCCGTACTGGGGACAGTGACAGTGTTTTGCTGGGTGACATAAGCTGGCAAAAGCCTGTAAAGCGTACCCTGCCAGTGCTGGACAAGCTGCCTGCTCGCCTACTTCCCCTCGCTACTTGTCCCGCAGAACTCGCACTCTCCGCTACGCTGTCAGAAGGGAAATACTGTTTCCAGCTTGTGCACCAGGGCCTGCTGGTATTCATGATTCTCCACACTCCTGCTCTCTCCAGGGATGAGAGTGGGAGATTTTGCTTGTACGTGGGTCCAGGAGACGTGAACACCCAGTAATCGGTGCTGGAATAATTATTTGAACGCGAGGGTCACGGGATAGGCAGCCTAGCATGAAATCTGCCATATGCGCCAGAGTACCAACGCGTAAGAATTCACTCCCCTCACTGGCCTGACTGTCCATTTCCTCCTCCTCCAACTCCTCCAACCCTCTTCTTCTGCCCATACACGCTGAACAGTGAAGGACTCAACAATGGTCCCCTCTTGTGTCTCGCCACATTCTCTCCTCTTCCTCCTCATCTCCTCCACCTCCACTCCTCCGATATGCGCTGAGAAACAGACCTCAGTAGTGCTTTGGCTATCAACAAGGGAATATTCTTCCCCGTCTCTTGTACGAGCGCAAAGCTTCCGACTTCATGCTGACCAGAGAGTTTTTCAACAGGCCAAGCAGCGGGATGGTGAGGCTGATGATGGCGGCCATCGCCACTGACCATAGTGTTGACTCCTCAAAGTTACTCAGCACCTGAGATATCGACATCCACGTCCACTCTCATTGTAGACTTGAGGAAGCTGACTGACCTGACTACCAGTTCTGGTGGAAGTTGACATCTGGCAGTCTACAATCGCTCTGCGCTGCTGGTAAACTCTGGATAACATGGTCAGTGTTGAATTCCACCTCGTGGCACGTCGCACAAACAGTCGGTGAGCGGGCAGTTGGAGGCGGCGCGGCGCTGCCCTGAGAGTGGCAGCATCTGGGCTGGACTTCTGAATGCGCACAGATGCGGCGCACCTTCATGAGCAAATCAACAGATTGGGTATGTCTTGAGGAAACGCTGCACTATCAGATTTAACACATGGGCCAGGCATGGCACATGTGTCAGTCTGCCGAGTTGCAGAGCCGCACCAGGTTACGGCCGTTGTCACACACACCATTCCCGGCTTGAGGTTCAGCGGTGCAGCACACAGATCAGTCTGCGCGTGATGCCCTGTAATAGCTCTTGGCGGGTGTGCCTTTGTGCGCCTAGGCTCAGCAGTTTGAGCACCCGCCTGCTGTCGCTTAGGACGGCACTGCTGCTGGGCCTAGAGCTACCGACTGATGGCGCCGGGCCCACGGATGGTAGTTCGGAGGAGGAGGTGGAGGATGGGGTGGGAGGGGGAGGAGGAGGCATAGAGGCCTGAAACACCTGGACCGAGGTGGTAGCCCCGCATCCTCGGCGTCGGCAGTATATGAGCAGCCCCAGGGTCAGATTCGGTCCCAGCCTCCACCAGTTAACCCATGTGCCGCAGCGATATATAGTGGCCCTGCCCGAGCACTCGTCCACGTGGTCCGTTGGTCAGGTGGACCTTGTCAGAACGGCGTTGTCGGGCACGGATGATGTTTGTCTGACACGTGCTGTGCATGGCGGGACGGCACATCGGGAAAATAGTGGCGGCTGGGGACCGAATACCGAGGGGCGGCCCGCCGCCATGAGGTTGCGAAAGGCCTCGTCTCTACTAGCCTATAGGGCACATCTCCAGGCTAGCAATCTGGAGATGTGCACATTAAGGGCTTGGGCGTGCGGGTGGGTTGCACTATATTTGCGTTTCCGCTCCAGCGTCTGGGGTATGGAGAGCTGAACGCTGGTGGATGCTGTGGAGGATCGTGGAGGCGACGATGGGGTTTTTGTGGCAGGGTCCCTGGGCAGGGGGCTGACTAGCAGCTGACACAGGGGAAGGAGCAGTGGTGGTTCACGGCGGAGGTAACGGGCTTGTTGCCACTGAGTGGGGTGCTTAGCATTCATATGCCTGCGCATATGGTGGTAGTTAAGCTATAGTGGTGGAACCCTGCTGAGCCTGGTTTGGCAAATGTTGCACACCACAGTCCGTCGGTTCATCCGGTGTTTCCTTAAGAAACCTCCACACTTCTGAAGATCTAGCCCTCGCCGCAAGAGCCCTCACCACGGGAGCTTCACTAGTTGACAGTGCGCTGATGCACCAAGCTCTGGCCCTGCCTCTCCGCTGGCCCCACCACTGCCTCTTCCAACCTGTTCAGGTCGAGGACTCTCCTCGTCTCAGAAGCACTGTGTTTACCCGGCTCTCAACCCAGCTTGGGTCTGTCACCTCATCATCCCGATCCCTCAGTCTGCTCCCCCCTCGACTTCCTGCCCTGACAACAACTTCCCCACTGTCTGACAACCGTCTCCTCATCGTCGGACACCTCTTAACACCCTTCCACTACGTCAGAAGGTCATCATCACCCACAACTGTGACTGGTGGAAAACCTGGGCATCGGAAAATGCTCAGCAGCAACCGGACAAGTGGTTTGTGACTGTGGGAAGGGTCCCAGAAAAAGTTCCAGAGTATGCGGTTTCAAATGCCAAATTTTCCTGGGAGGGGGCAGACTGGGGGGGAGGAGGCTGAGGTGCAGGAGCTGGAGAGTGGCGATTTCGGTGACATGGTGGACTGCGTGGAGACTGATGGTGGTGGAACAAATTGCTCGAAGCATTGAGCAATCCACGACATCACCTGTTTCGCACTGTTCTGGCCTCAACAGTGCTCTACCACGCGTCCCAGTACTTCAGACATGAACCTAGGAGTTAGCTCTGCGGCGTTCCCCTGCTCCCTCATCAGCAGGTGGGTCTCACCCCGCCCAGGACCACGCCTCTGACCCCTGCAGTAGTGGACGCCCCGTCCCGCCCTCGTCCTCACCCCTAGCCCTCGGGTTAAACATTTTTAAATGAGAGTTATAACTTATTTTTTTTTTACTTTTTTGTTTTTTTTTGTGTTTTTTTTTTTTTTTTGTGTTTTTTGTTTTTTTTTGAGTTTTTAAAACCAAACAATGCTATCCTATTGCTATGGCTATTTTCTAGCCAAGTATCAAAGGAGCACAGTACTATGCCAGATGAGATGACACTGATTATTGCCTAATAGAAATCCAACCCCTACTGAATTTTGCCACTTCGGCCTTTGCTATGGATATGTGCGCCCTAGCGCAGAACACAGCGGTCGCAAGCCCACTTACAAATTGCTCAGAATTGGCAAGTACATGCACTGCAAAACTACAGCCACCAGCAGATCAACCGAAATCAAATATATAGAACTGCTACTGTAGGCTTCAAGATCAAGAAGCTGTTTGTATTCTCCTATGGCTATTTTCTAGCCAAGTATCCAAGGAAGCACAGTACTATGCGGATGAGATGACACTGAGTTATTGCTAATAAAATCCAACCCCTACTGAATTTTGCCACTTCGGCCTTTGCTATGGAATGTGCGCACTAAGCGCAGAACACAGCGGTCGCAGTCCCACTAAATTGCTCAGATTGGCAAGTACATGCACTGCAGAAACTACAGGCCACCAGCAATCAACCAGAAATCAAATATATAGAACGCTACTGTAGGCTTCAAGAAGCTGTTTGAATTCTCCTATGGCTATTTTCTAGCCAAGTATTCAAGGAAGCACAGTACTATGCCGGATGAGATGACACTGAGTTATTGCCTAATAGGAAATCCACCCCTACGAATTTGCCACTTCGGCCTTTGCTATGGATATGGTGCGCCACTAAGCGCAGAACACAGCGGTCGCAAGTCCCACTACAAATTGCTCAGAATTGGCAAGTACATGCACTGCAGAAATACAGCCACCAGCAATCAACCAAAATCAAATATAGAAACGCTACTGTAGGCTTAAGAAGCTGTTTGTATTCTCCTATGGCTATTTTCTGCCAAGTATCAAAGGAAGCACAGTACTATGCCGGATGAGATGACAACTGAGTTATTGCCTATAGAAATCCAACCCCTACTGAATTTTGCCACTTCGCCCTTTGCTATGGTATGTGCGCCACTAGCGCAGAACACAGCGGTCGCCAAGTCTCACTAACAAATTGCTCAGAATTGGCAAGTACATGCACGTGCAGAAACTACAGCCACAGCAGATCAACCAGAAATCAAATATAAGAACGCACTGTAGGCTTCAGAAGCTGTTTGTATTCTCCTATGGCTATTTTCTAGCAAGTACAAAGGAAGCACAGTACTTGCCAGATGAAGATGACACTGGCGTATTGCCTAATAGAAATCCAACCCCTCTTAATTTTGCCACTTCAGCCTTTGCTATGGATATGTGCGCCACTAAGCGCAGAACACAGCGTCGCAAGTCTCACTACAAATTGCTCAGAATTGGCAGTACATTGCACTGCAGAAACTACAGCACCAGCAGATCAACCAGAAATCAAATATATAGAACGCTACTGTAGGCTTCAAGAAGCTGTTTGTATTCTCCTATGCTATTTTTCTAGCCAAGTATCAAAGAAGCACAGTACTATGCCAGATGAGATGACACTGAGTTATTGCCTAATAGAAATCCAACCCCTAACTTAATTTTGCCACTTCAGCTTTGCTATGGATGTTGCGCCACTAAGCGAGAACACAGCGGTCGCAAGTCTCACTACAAATTGCTCAAAATTGGCAAGTACATGCACTGAGAAACTACAGCCACCAGCAGATCAACCACAAATCAAATATATAGAACGCTACTGTAGGCTTAAGAAGCTGTTTGTATTCTCCTATGGCTATTTTCTACCAAGTATCAAAGGAAGCACAGTACTATGCAGATGAGATGACACTGAGTTATTGCCTAATAGAAATCCAACCCACTGAATTTTGCCACTTAAGCATTTGCTATGGATATGTGCGCCACTAAGCGCGCAGAACACGCGGTCGCAAGTCTCACTACAAATTCTCAGAATTGGCAAGTAATGCACTGCAGAACTACCAGCACCAGCAATCAACCAGAAATCAAATATATAGAACGCTACTGTAGGCTTCAAGAGCTGTTTGTATTCTCCTATGGCTATTTCTAGCCAAGTATCAAAGGAAGCAACTACTATGCCAGATGAGATGACACTGAGTTATTGCCTAATAGAAATCCAACCCCTACTGAATTTTCCCACTTCGGTCTTTGCTATGGATATGTGTGCCACTAAGAGCTAAACACAACGGTAGCAAGTCCCCCTGCTAATTCCTCACAAAATGGTAAAAGATGCAAATTAAAATAAAAAAAGTAGAACGTTATTGTAGCCCTAAGAAGGGCTGTTGGGTTCTTTGAGAATCACTCCTGCCTAACAGTAAGCTAATAGAACACCCTAACGCTTTCCCTGAGCAGCAGCAGCTCTCTCCCTAGCGGCATCCAGAGACAGAATGATCCGAGCAGCGCGGCCAGCGGCTAGTCTATCCCAGGGTCACCTGATCTGGCCAGCCAACCACTGCTATCGACGTGTAAGGGTACCACGTCATGCTGGGTGGAGTGCAGAGTCTCCTGGCTTGTGATTGGCTCTGTTTCTGGCCGCCAAAAAGCAAAACGGCGGGAGCTGCCATTTTCTCGAGCGGGCGAAGTATTCGTCCGAGTAACGAGCAGTTTCGAGTACCCTAATGCTCGACCGAGCATCAAGCTCGGACGAGCATGTTCGCTCATCTCTAAACACCATACATCAGACAAGCCAGATAAAGTAAATGTAGGACACTATCCTGAAAAACATCTTAACCATGAACAAGAAATATCTAATAAAAAAGGAACGTAAATAGCAACAAAATTAAAGTGTCAATCTGAAGGTTCAAAACTCAGCGACTGAACCTTATCTCTATGTGATCATAAATGTGTGGAAGGTATGCCTGATGTTCTAAAAATGAAGCTTTAAGGGTGCCAAACTTACTGAGTCACCTAGAATTAATGTGAGGCATTTAAGGATTATGTTCCCACTTCTTGTACTGTGCTGTAATTTCCCTTTTTACTTTCTTCTTGATACATATTTTAATATTAAACATTTTACATTATAAAATGTTGTATTATTCTTTTGTATCAAGTTGTCAGCCTAATAGCAGTGGCATACACCAAAACAGAGAAAATAGTCACCGGTAACAGTTTTATCAAAAGCCCTGGTAAGAAAAGGTCAATTACCAATGGCTAATTATTGCCATAGATATTTTTTTTCTGATAGTTTGTCTCATATTACTCATCACAACATTTACATCAGTCATTGCTGCCTGGTTCAGATCTTTATGTCACATTCTTGGCCATGATAGTTTAAGCCCAAATTTTTAGTAGACAAGTGCACACGGCTACCAGGAGCTTCATGCCGAAGATATAGTAGGACAATGGAAAGAGGCTACAGCGTTGTGCAGTAGCCTTGCTGTGTAGCTTCAGCTCCAGCTACTCCACACCCCACTTGCCTTTCTCACATATTTGGATATTAGGGTAATAAAACTTTTCAAAACTTTGCGGGAACTGAAGGATTAGCCCTAAAGGGCTCTGGTGATATTCATTAGATGAACCTGCCACCGGATCTACCTTAATATGTAGATCTGAGATGCTAGGTTTCCTTCAATGGACTTAAAGAAAGCTTGCGGCCGTACATACGCCCCCCCCCCCCCCCCCATAGACAGCAATAGGCGCACCGAGCTATACGGCGCTGCACCACTCTGTACATGCAGAAAAGATAGGACATGTCCTATCTTTCCCAGTGTGCACGGCTGTAGGCCATGCATCTCTATAGAGAGGGGAGTGGTCATCCCTCCTCATCTCCAGCACGCCGGATGTGTGCCCACCCAGCTATGGCCAGGGGGTCACACGTTCGTGTGAATGTAACCTTAGCTAGTAAAGTACAAAGCTCAAAATTACTGAAATATTGAGACATACACATTCACTATTGCACATATTTCTGTGCCTACCCTTCAAATGTCTACAAATAAATAAGTACCATGCTTGTGCACCAGGTATTAGCTCCACTGACTATGGGACTAATCCTCACATGGATCTACTGCACAACTCTAAGTAGTCAGATATCTTCCATTTATATTGTATGATTGATGATTTTTAATATGTAAACCAACAAACAAATGTGCAGAAAAATAAATAGTATTTATTAAATGATCAATAGTCTCAGTGAATACAGATTTGCCCCAGGGTCATAATGTCTTAGTCAGTATTCATGTTTCTGCTGAGTAAGTGGAAGAACAGCATTCCTATAGGTCTCCATTTATAGTACTAGAAAAAAAATGCCTTTATGTTTGTAAGCCTTATTGAGTAAACTTCCTTCAGTATAATTCTTAAAGGCAGATCTGCCTATGTTTGCACTGATGTACTGCCAGAAATGTGCTATCACATGGATTGTTTCATGAAGTCTGGGATCACTAGTAATCAGAGGAGAGAGCATCTACAAAGAGCTCTGTGGAGGACTCATTCATTTCAATAGGTGCCATCTAATTTCTTCCACTGCCGCTATTGCATGTGTACAGTAGTGGTTCTCTCAGCTATTCAGATTTCAGCTATCCAAATCTAAGACCATAAAACCCTTAAGGACTCCAAAAAAGCGTGACAAGGCTGTGAATGTAGCCACATTTGTATTCATTCAGTAAGCAGTCCGATCAGATCATTTTTTGCAGACTGTCCCATGCATCTAAATAATATAGGAACACCAAAGCTGGAATATTTATCATAGGAGCACCAGTCTACATGAGAAAGTCCAGAAAAACTCCTTATAGTCAAGCAATTTACTCAAAATATGGTCTGAGCTCACCTCTTCAATCTTCTATGAATCACATTAGATAAAACTTGTAGACACCATGGGGTATAATAGAAAAAGTTGATATGTTCATATTTACACCTGAACACAGAGTGCACAGAGGGAGATTCATATTAACTGCACGTGTTTTCTTAAGATATACTTACAAACATTCATCAAAACCATATAAAATCATAATAACCTATAAAATCTGTATAAAACCAAGCGACTTAGCCTGATGCGCGGTGTCGTCCTTAAATACTATTTTTTCGATTCGCTAGTAGAACCCCGGTTTGGTCTAAGTTGCTCTGTGTTTGGATTATACAGATTTATATGTTAAGTGCTTAGTTTTAAACTCCGTTTGTGAGAATATCTAAGGAAAATACTTTTATTGACGTTATTCTGGGTAACCTGCACTATATACTCATCTTATGTGGTGCCAGAGAGGCAGTGCCGGTGTCGTTTGCATTCTATGGGAGGGACCCTGTTGCGGTTGTCCTGGACATGTGATGAAAGAGGTTCTGATGTGAATATGGACATCTTTACCTAATTCGATTTCATGGAAGATTAAAGAGTTGAGCTCAGACTGCATGCTAATTCTTGAAGAAAATGTCCAATGCATCTGGTCTTCATAAACAAAACAGCAATAAAGAAGTATCTACCTGTCGCTGATCCATAGATCTAGTCAATGTGGCAGATTTACTTACGCAATCCCGTGGTGTGTTGTCCGACGAGAATTCGGGTCTTCGGATTCACTAAGGCCTGGTCCTGCATCCGTCGCTTCTATGCTGAGGTCCGCCGGAGTTCACCTGCTTCTTCCCGATGCATGTAAGTGTGTGTCACAATTGTGACACAATTCTAAATGTTAAATCCTGCATGTTGTCCGAATCCGTCGGGTTGTCCGGGTTGTCCGTCGCGTGCAAGCCGGCGCCAATGCACCAAAATATGATCGCATGCGCCAAAATCCCGGGGCAATTCGCCGCAAAACGGAAATCGTCGGGCAACCCAATGAAAATGAGTCCGACAGACCCTTAGTGAATGAGCCCCAATGAGTAATGCAGATAGTACATCTTTGAGGGTGCAGTCACACATTGCAGTTAAAACTGCATCGCAATTAGCTTTGAGGTGGTTTTATGTGCAGTTTTGTCAATTTCACAGGTGAAAGACATGAACTGAACGAGTGAATTGGATTTTAAAGGAGAAAGCTGTTCAACAAATGTCTTTCACCTGTTGATTTGTTGTCTTTTACTTTTTACTCACATTACTCATGCAATTTTTTTTTTTAAGCAACAACATTTTTTTTATTTTTGGTCATGGTAGATCTTGATGTGTGAGGCTGTGCCAAATGGTCCAGCTACCGCATGTGATAGAGTATTTCCAATTATTTCATTAAACAGCATTGTAAAGGTAAAAAAGAAAGAAATGAATCTTTCTTTTAGAAAGTTAGAAAACGTTATTCCAAGTCCTACCATGACATCTGATGACTATGCTGATTTTCAATAATTCAATGCAGCTCTACTATTATATCATTAAGTAATCATGACCTTTAATGGTAGATAATACTAATACACACAATGCCATATGCACCATATGGCCATAATGCTCACAAACAGCGTGTGCCAGATCCTAATGTTAGCGGATGTCTGGATGAAAGTTCTCAGTAATAAATTCATTATAAAACAAATTAGAATTTTTTTTGTTCCAACCAAATATAATTATCTAATTTAATAAACATTTCCATGCAGCAGAGATGAAATAAACAAAATCGGCTAAAGATGGTGATTTTCAGATTACCTATGCACGGCTAGCAGACTTAATAGTAGCGCAGCAATCAGCAGAGCACGCAGCTGTGCCGGCTTCAATAAGAATGTATCTCATTAACAAAACACTGGACAACTTCTTCTACCTAATCAATAATTACTCTAATTACAAAGGCTACCAACAACATGACGGCTGGGTCCTCATTGTGCTTTCTTTCTTGGGTTTATGAAAGTTTTGCAACACAGAGAAAACCCCTCTTAAAAAATGCTTGTAAAAGGCATGTCTGGTCCTTTAATGACCAAGGGTCATTGGTGCCTGAATGTCCAGGTCAATTTTTGCAGTTCTGTTCTACTCTTCTTTAAATGATTATATATTTGAAACAGCTTTACATTTCATAACAATCTTTATACAATTTTTTTTATGGCATGTGAGACTTTAACTTGATATGTCATTAACAAATGACTAAAAATGTGAAAAAGAAATAGAGCGTAAAGGCGTATTTTCATTCAGATTTATGTTGTCCATGGATACGACCTCCCCCACACTCTTCCAGCAGTGCCCACATTTGCTCTATTGAGCACTGTCTAACCACCAGGATTCAGTGATCATTACTACAGGACGGCTGTGGGACATGCAGTAACTCCCAGATATTTCATATGCAGAAAAAATTAATTTCTTTGTGCAATCACTCTAGCAGTGGTGGTCGAATCTGAAGACAGCTGTCCTTTATTTGTAAGGGGCCATATGATGGCATTTATGGGAAGTCATAATTTTTTTAATAACATCCAACTGAAGAAATATATGACAGCTGAACAAAATTAAATGTGAATGCTGAGATGAGATCTTTAATTCCTTAAAGGGGTATTCCCATGATGACAAGTTTCTTAAATGTAGTCAGGATAACAAAATAACACATTCTCTAATTCACTGTTAAAAATACAAAAATACAGCATTTCACAGATTTAATTCCAACCTGTCTCTATCAGTCCTGGTGTACACAATTTCAGTTGCCCCTAGACACGACCCTGTAACTTATGACTTAGGGTCGGGGAAGCCATCTTGGATTTCTGTGTGACAGCCATGCTAGCTGAGTTTCCCTGTTTCTGCTCCCTGCACTTTAGCTCTGCCCCCCTGCAGTGCAGCACGGAGCTCACTCACTGATGCACACTGAGAAACAGAATCTGAGTTCCTGAGGCAGCAGCAGCCAAAGGAGAACTACAAACTACACACAGATAACCTGTCTCTATCAGTCCTGGTGTAGACAATTTCAGTTGCCCCTAGACACGACCCTGTAACTTATGACTTAGGGTCGGGGAAGCCATCTTAGATTTCTGTGTGACAGCCATGCTAGCTGAGTTTCCCTGTTTCTGCTCCCTGCACTTTAGCTCTGACCCCCTGCAGTGCAGCACGGAGCTCACTCACTGATGCACACTGAGAGACAGAATCTGAGTTTCTGAGGCAGCAGCAGCCAAAGGAGAACTACAAACTACACACAGATAAGTTGTTTCGCTGGAGAGGCACAGAAGGAAGGCACACCATATCTAGTGTGTTGTGAAATAGCAGAGATGTAGGAGAGCTGACTGTGTCATTATGTGCAATAGGTATGGATCTCATCATCTCTGATCCGTCTCATCTCTTTCTATGGGGCTCATGTACTAAGGGTCGCGCAAGCCCTTTTGTCGGACTGTGTACAGTTTTAAAGGCTAAAACGGCCTGCACAGGTATTTAATAAGTATGCGCACTGTGATTGTGGTGCATGCAATTCTTTTGTGGTGTAGCTGCGCTGGCTTCCATGCGACACAAATTAGGGGGCGTGCCAGCGGACAGTCAGTGATTCAGACTGAGCGCGGGATTTAACTTTCAAATTGTGTCGCAAGCCCATGCACTTAGATGCACCACTAAAAAGATGGTCAACTCTGTCGGACCTGAGCAGGGAAGCAACACATTCATGACTTTGGGCAGGGTGCATTATAGTCTGACAATGCACTTTCTCTGAACTACGGTGACCCCCAGTGTTCAGAAGCTGAATGAAAATGTATATAAACCACATTGTCAGCTCACAGAACTAGATGGATCATAATGTGTCTGCTTTGAGAGTCCCCATCCACAACCTGGGATTTTGCACTGGCAACCTAGGGAGGGACTAAACAGCAATAAAATTGAGTAAATTGTGAAGTAAAGGGTTAAAAATTATCTTTATTGTGTTAACAGGGGCCTACCCAAACAGGGGCAATACAAACGCTTACACCATACCACCGCTATGGGGCCCACGTGTCAGGGGGCCCCAGCATCCGACCTGACACACTGAAGATGGCAGATGTGCATCATTATATCCATATTATGCTGCACTTTGTACATCATAATATGTATATACATATATTTTACGTATATATGTTTATATGTATAACGGGTGTATTGGGCTCTGCAAATACTAATATGTTGTGTGTATAGACCTGTGTGTTTGTAATGTCACTGTTGTGTGTGTAAGTATTGCTCATATGAGTGTGCATAAGTGTATAAATGTGTGATTGTATTTTCAGTGTGATTGCAATTAAATTTATTTTCAGTTGGAAGGGGGGCCCCCATGCCGAAGGCCTGCTTATGGGGCCCTGCCACTCCTAGTACGCCAATCTACCAAAGTTAGCTCCCTCAGGATTTAATGCAGTGCCGATTTATCTTGTTAGCCAAGTATTTTTTCACCTGGTGAGACTTTTAGGTTCTGAAATTGTCCCGTTCATGTCCATAATAGTCCCAAAACAGAGCATGCTATAGACCCAGACTTTTTGGGATCTAATTGTTTTAACTAACAATTCGCACACCACAAAAAGCCCCAAAAGTGAGACTAAACAGGCGACTCATCAAATGTATCACAACTCAAGGGAAAAAAACTTACATTGCAATGATTGAAGGGGTATTCTCATCTGGGCATTAACATTTAATTTAATTTATCTGCCATTTATATACATTTTTTTTAATTTGATGTTATTAAAAAAATTAGCTGAGTGAAGATAATTTCTCATAAATGTAGTCATTTGGACCCTTAGAAACAATACTGTGTCCTTGGATACGGCCACCTCTGCTGGAGGGATTGCACAAAGAAACAAAAGGATTTTGTATATGAAATGTTCGGGAGTTACTACATGACCCACAGCCGTCCTGTGGAAATTGATGCTGAATCCAGGAAGTTAGACAGGACTCAATAGTGCATGTCTGTCCACCGCTAAAATAGTGCAGGTGGTCGTAACCGAGGAATCTCGTTTCTAAGGGTCAACATGGCTACATGGCTTGTGGGAAATTATCTTCACACAGGAACATTTTTTTTAACAACATCCAATTGAAGAAATGTTTACATATGGCAAATGAATTTATTTAAATGTGAATGTATAGATGGGAATACCCCTTTAGGTAGCCCAACTTCAGCAAAAAAAATATGATACATATGCCTCACTGACTTCTTTGTCAGTTTGGTGTCTGCTATGTGGAAGAAATAGTGCATGCTCCAGTTTCAGCAGATCACTGGTATGTGGAATAACATGCGAATAGGCACACAATTAACATGTGAAAAGGAACATAGACAATAAAGGGTCAGTATGCTATCCACTGAAATTATGGATGGCATAATGAAGAAAAAAACAGAATGAGCCCCAAAACTTATGTGCCTAATGTAGATATTTTCTGGATTTCTATATAGATTTGTTTTGGAGTTTTCTTTGTGGATAATCCAGCTGCTGCACAATTGCTCTGGGGGCATGTAATTTTTTCACATTTTCTAAAATACCGTATTTTCCAGAATTGTAAGGTAAAAAAGAAAAGATGAATCTTTCTTTTAGAAAGTTGAAACGTTATTCCAAGTCCTACCATGAATCTGATGACTATGCTGATTTTCAATAATTCATGCAGCTCTCCTATTATTCATTAGTAAATATGACCGTTAATGGCAGATAATACTAATAACACACATGCCATATGCACCCTTGGTCATAAATGCTCACAAACAGCGTGTGCCAGATCCTAATGTTAGCGGATGTCGGTGTTGATGAAAGTCTCAGTAATAAATTCATTAAAACAAATTAGAATTTTTGTTCCACCAAATAATTATCTAATTAATAAAACATTTCCAGGCAGCAGAGATGAAATAAACAAAATCGGTAAAGATGGTGATTTTCGATTACATATGCACGGTAGCGACTTAATAGTAGCGCAGCAATCAGCAGGCACGCAGCGTGTGCCGGTTCAATAAGAAGTATTCATTAACAAAACACTGGACAACTTCTTCTACCTAATCATAAGTACTCTCTATTACAAAGGGCTACCAACAAAATGACGGCTGGGTCCTCATTGTGCTTCTGTTCTTGGTTTAGGAAGTTTTGCCACACAGAGAAAACCCTCTAAAAAATGCTTTGTAAAGGCATGTCTGGTCCTTTAATGCACCAGGGTCATTGGTGCCTGAATGTCCAGGGCATTTTTGCAGTTCTGTTCTACTCTTCTTTAATGATTATATATTGGAAACAGCTTTACATTTCATAACAATCTTTATTAATTTTTTATGGCATGTGAGAATTTAACTTGATATGTCATTAACAAAGACTAAAAATGTGAAAAAGAACATAGAGCGTAAAGGCGTATTTCATCAGATTTATGTTGTCCATGGATCGACCTCCTCCACACTTTCAGCAGTGCCACATTTGCTCTATTGAGCACTGTCTGACCACCAGGATTCAGTGATCATTACTACAGACGGCTGTGGGACATGCAGTAACTTCCAGATATTCATATGCAGAAAAGAAAAAAAATTAATTTCTTTGTGCAATCACTCTCGCAGTGGGGTCGAATCTAAGGACAGCTGTCCTTTATTTATAAGGGTCAATATGAGGCATTTATGGGAAGTCTAATTTTTTTAACATCAACAAGAAGAAATCTATGACAGCTGAAACAAAATTAAATGTGAATGCTGAGATTGAGAACTTTAATTCCTAACCCCTAGGCCGCACCAGGACGTTATAGTAAGTCCCCGGGGCTAGATGCTTAGCGCACGGGGACGTTCAACGTCCTGTTCTTGGCACCGGTCACGAACGGAGCCGGTACCAGAAGCAGGGGCTGTCAGCTGTCTAGTACAGCTGACAGCCTGCGTCACCCCGCGATCGGAGCCGGCTCCGATCGGGGTGTAACCCCTTACACGCCGCGGTCAAACATGACCGCGGCGTTTTGTAAGGGTGTTGCGCTGTGGATCGGATCCCCCGTGCCGCTTACCGGGGGATCCGATCCATTCGGGGCAGCTCCGAGGACTGGATGGTGCCCGGAGCTGCCGGTCTCCTGGCAGCCAGACCCTTCCGGGTCTGGCTGTAAACTGCTGAGCATGCGGCAAGCTTGCTCAGACAGTTTACACTGCTCTACAATAAAATAGTATTGTAGAGCAGTGTATTGAACTTAAACCAGTGATCAGAGCATCACTGGTTTAAGTTCAAGTATGGACTAAGTGAAAATATGCCAAAAAACACTTAACACTACACTTATAATAAAAAAAATAAATACATAAAAATATAAGCCCTCCCTAAAATGTCACTTTCCCATAAAAAAACTTATAAAGTATAAAAAAAACATAAAAACACAAAAAAACCCCGCATATTTGGTATTGCCGCGTCGTAACATCTGCATAATAAAACAGAATTGTACTGGACCTGCACGGTAACGCCGGAGGAAAAAAACGCAAAAACATTCCGAAAAAAGATAATTTTAATTATACCCTATAAAAAATGCTCTAAAAAGTGATTTAAAAAATGTTATGCACTCCAAATTAAGCCACTAAAAAAGAAACAACTGTACTCGCAAAAAATAAGCCCTAACAAGATTTATCTGCCAAAAAATAAAAAAGTTATGCATATAAAGATGGTGATGATAAATGAATAAGATTTTCTCCAAATTAGTTTTTATTCAGTACATTAATTTGAATAAAATACACCCAACACCCACATATTTGGTATCCTGCGTCCGTAACATCTGTATAATAAACAGATCGTTATTAGATCCGCAAAGTGAACCCCGTAAAAAACACCATAAAAAACTCTCTCTGAATAAGATGTTTTTAATTAATGCCCTTTAAAAATGCTCTAAAAAGTGATTTTAAAAAGTTACGCAATCTAAAAATAGACCACTGAAAAGAGCGATCATTCTTGCAAAATAAGCCCTTAAACAGATTTGTGAGGTGAAAAATAAAAAAGTTATGGCATATGAAAGACGGTGATGCTAAAATAACAACAATTTGCCCAATTACTTTTTATTCAGTAAAATGGGAAAAAATAAAAAAAATTATATAAATGAAGTATTTCTAAACGTGGCGACCCATGAATTAAAAAATAATATACTATTTTCATGGTTGGTAACGGCCAAAAAAAAAAAAACACATAAAAATTTTCCTAAAATTGATGATTTCATTTCCTCCACCCACAAAGGTTAATAAATCTCACCATAGCTATAGATGCCAAAATTATGTATTAGAAAAGTGCATCTCATGTGCAAAAGAAAATAAGCCCCATAGGTGCACAATAAAAAAAAGAAAAAAATTATAGCCTGTACAATGTGGACATAGCAAATCTGATCTGCATGGTGCCTCCTTCCCTTCTATGCCCGGCCGTGCGCCCATACAGCAGGTATCACCACATATGGGGTACGGTGTACTCGAGAGGAAGAAATGCGTATCAAACTTTGTGGAGCCTTTTTTCATTTATCCATTACAAATGTTTAATTTTCCACCCAAAATGAGTGTATTGTGAAAAAATATTACAATTTGGCAGACTCCACCTCCGTTTTGTTTTAACCCCTATAAAACACGTAAAGGTTAACAAACTTCTTAAAAGGGTTTTCATACGTTGAGGGGTGTTGTAGTTTCCACAATGGGGTAATTTACGAGTCTCTATTATTAGGCCTCTCGTGTAATTAGAAGTTGGGCAGGTCCATCTAAATACAGGTTTTGGTGATTTACAAAAAATGTGAAAAATTGCACCACATTGAGCCTCATAACATTCTAGTGAAATATGTGGAATCTGAAAAAACCATGCCAACATAAGCAGACATTGGGAAATTGTAAGTTATGAATTATTTGGGTGCTATGGACTTTCTGAATCAAAAGTAGAGAATTTAGAACGTTGAAATAAAGAAATTTTCAAAATTTTTGCCAAATTTGTTTTTTTCACAACTAAACGCAAAAAGATTTCATCCAAATTTTTAAACTAATTGAAGTACAATGTGTCACGAGAAAACATTCTCAAAATCCCCTGGATATCTCACAGCGTTCCCACGTTAACCACTTATAGTGACACAGGCCAGATTTGAAAAATGGGGCCGCGTCTTTAGGCCAAAAGATGCTGTGTCCCGTAGGGGTTAAAGGGGTATTCCATGATGAACAAGTTTCTTAAATGTATCAGGATAACAAAATAACACCATTCCTAACTCAATGTTAAAAAATACAAAAATACAGCATTTCACAGTATAATTCCAACCTGCTTATCAGTCTGGTGTACACAATTTCAGTCCCTAGACACGACCCTGTAACTATGACTTAGGGTCGGGAAGCCATCTTAGATTTCTGTGTGACAGCCATGCTAGCTGAGTTTCCCTGTTTTGCTCCCTGCACTTTAGCTCTGACCCCTGCAGTGAGCACGGAGCTCACTCACTGATGCACACTGAGAGACAGAATCTGAGTTTCTGAGGCAGCAGCAGCCAAAGGAGAACTACAAAAATACACACAGATAAGTGTTTCGCTGAGAGGCACAGAGGAAGCACACCATATCTAGTGGTTGTGAAATAGCAGAGATGTAGGAGAGCTGACTTGTCATTATGTGCAATAGGTATGGATCTCATCATTCTTGATCCGTCATCTCTTTCTTGGGGCTCATTACTAAGGGTTCGCGCAAGCCCTTTGTCGGACTGTGTACAGTTTTTAAAGGTAAAACGGCCTGCACAGGTATTTAAATAAGTATGCGCACTGTGATTGTGGTGCATGCAATTCTTTTGTGGTTGTAGCTGCGTGCTCCAGCGACACAAATTAGGGGGCGTGCCAGCGGACAGTCAGTGATTCAGACTGAGCGCGGGATTTAACTTTCAAATTGTGTCGGCAAGCCCATGCACTTGATGCACCACTAAAAGGGTCAACTCTGTCGGACCTGAGCAGGGAAGCAACACATTCAGACTTGGGGCAGGGTGCATTATAGTCTGACAATGCACTTTCTCTGAACTACGGTGACCCCCAGTGTTCAGAAGCTGAATGAAAATGTATATAAACCACATTGTCAGCTCACAGAACTAGATGGATCATAATGTGTCTGCTTTGAGAGTCCCCATCCACAACCTGGGATTTTGCACTGGCAACCTAGGGAGGGACTAAACAGCAATAAAATTGAGTAAATGTGAGTAAAGGGTTAAAAAATATATTATGTGTGTTAACAGGGGCCTACCAAACAGGGGCATAACTACAACCGCTATGGGGCCCACAGTGTCAGGGGGCCCCAGCATCCGACCTGACACACTGAAGAGTGGCGGATGTGCATCATTATATCCATATTATGCTGCACTTTGTACATCATAATATGTATATAACATATATGTTACGTAGATATGTTGTATATGTATACGGTGTATGGCGTCTGCAAATACTATATGTGTGTGTATATATGCTCTATATGAGTGTGCATAAGTGTATAAATGTGTGATTGTAATTTGCATGTGTGAGCATGCAAATATGTATAATTTTCAAGTTGGAAGGGGGGCCCCATGCCGAAGCCTGCTATGGGGCCCTGCCACTCCTAGTAACGCCAAAGCTACCAAAGTTAGCTCCCTCAAGGATTTAATGCAGTGGCCGGATTTATCTTTGTAGCCAAGATATTTTTTCACCTTGTGAGACTTTTAGGCTCTGAAATTGTCCCGTTCTTGCCCATAATATGTCCCAAAACAGAGCATGCTAGACCCAGACTTTTGGGAGCTATTGTTTGGAACTAACAATTCGCACACCACAAAAAGCCCCAAAAGTGAGACTAAACAGGCGACTCATCACATGTATCACAACTCAAGGGAAAAAAACTTACATTGCAATGATTGAGGGGTATTCTCATCTGGGCATTAACATTTAATTTAATTATCTGCCATTTATAACATTTTTTTTAATTGATGTTTTAAAAAATGTACTGAGTGAGATAATTTCTCATAAATGTAGTCATTTGGACCCCTTAGAAACAATACTGGTCCTTGGATCGGCCACCTCTGCTGGAGGGATTGCACAAAGAAACAAAAGGATTTTGTATATGAAATGTTCGGGAGTTACACATGACCCACAGCCGTTGTGGAAATTGATGCTGAATCCAGGAAGTTAGACAGGACTCAATAGTGCATGTCTTGCCACCGCTAAAATAGTGCAGGTGGTCGAGGAATCTCGTTTCTAAGGGACAACATGGCTACATTTGTGGGAACATTTTTTTTAACAACACCCAATTGAAGAAATGCTTACATATGGCTAATGAATTTATAGATGTGAATGTATAGATGGGAATACCCCTTTAGGTAGCCCAACTTCAGCCAAAAAAAACTAGATACATATGCCTCACTGACTTCTATGTCAGTTTGGTGTCTGCTAGTGGGAGAAATAGTGCATGCTCCAGTTTCAGCATATCACTGGTATGTGGAATAACATGCGAAGGCACACAATTAACATGTGAAAAGGAACATAGACAATAAAGGGTCAGTATGCTATCCACTGAAATTATGGATGGCATAATAAGAAGAAAAAAACAGAATGGCCCCAAAACTTTGTGCCTAATGTAGATATTTTCTGGATTTCTATATAGATTTGTTTTGGATGTTTTCTTTGTGGATAATCCAGCTGCTGCACAATTGCTCTGGGGGCATGTAATTTTTTCACATTTTCTAAAATACCGTATTTTCGGGCTATAAGGCGCACCGAACTATAAGGCGCATTAGTGATAAAGGCCTTATATATGGAATTAATCATATATAGGCGCACGGTACTAAGGCGCAGGGTCCGGGGGCGTGGCGGAGGTCGGGGTTGGTTGGCTTCAAAACCAAGCGGAGAGGTCGCAACCAGGCGAGACTCTCCACCGGACCGGCAAGGTAAGCCGGGTGTTTCCAAGGGAGATGGGGAAGGGGGTCCGTTCAGGTGGAGGGGGCAGCGGACCCTACTTACATAGGTCCGCTATCGGAGACAAGCAGATCGCAAGCGGGAAATGCAGACATTGAGGCAGATAGTTGGTTCGCGCTTTAGGGCGCAGGTTGGGGATGACGAGTGGTATGAACGTTCCGTGGAGATATGCTGTATACAGTGTCTCCGGGTTAGCGGGGACCTTGGTAAGTAGGGGTCGTGACCTAACCTCCAGTCACTGCCCTCCTATAGGGCCCTCCACTGCCCTCCTATAGGGCGCACCGGACTATAAGGCACACTTTGGATTTCTAAGGAAATCTTAGGTTTTTATGTGCGCCTTATAGTCCGGAAAATACGGTATATAGAAAATAAAAAGCTAAGATTTATATACATCTAACATATAGCTATCCAAAAAAATCATGCTATTTTTTTGGGTTTCACTGATGTTTTTTTGTTTTCCCATTTTGCATCCCTTGCACCTTATTTAATGAATTGTCAGCGCCACAATATTGGTGTTTTTTGACACTCTACTATTTTTGGATGCTATATTGTGGTGCCGCTTGTGAATCCAACAGTTTTCTGGCGCTTCTATTTGTTTGACTCGTTTTGTGGTGCAATTTATGGCGCATAAAGAGAGCAGCTAAAAGTGAGTTCTTAACCTTTTAGTTTGTGCGCCAATTCATTAATCTCTTGCTCCACAAACATCCCACCGAAAAATTCAGCACTGTTCATGCGCCCAAATTAATAAATGCACCTCTTTTTGTGCATTATGTGTCAGTTAAGTTATGTAGGCAGGACGGAAGCAATTACAATGAATGAATAAAATATTACATTTACACCCCGAAACCACATAGGTGCATGTTTATTGGAATACTTTCACTATATTGGGTGAATTTTTCAACCGTCTGTACAAAAGGAACACTCCCCAACCCCTATCAAGAAAGAAAGTAAATAATGTTTCACCATATAAATAGCTTACATAAATAAACTGTATGTATTCAATTCAGCTCCGAGGCCGGAGCTACTGCGCATGCGCAGTAGCCAGCTTGTCAGACGAGGGCGCGCAGCTACGAGGAGCTGCGCGCCGCACGCAACAGGGTATAGGGCCCTCCACTGCCCTCCTATAGGGCGCACCGGACTATAAGGCACACTTTGGATTTCTAAGGAAATCTTAGGTTTTTATGTGCGCCTTATAGTCCGGAAAATACGGTATATAGAAAATAAAAAGCTAAGATTTACATACATCTAACATATAGCTATCCAAAAAAATCATGCCATTTTTTTGGGTTTCACTGATGTTTTTTTGTTTTCCCATTTGGCATCCCTTGCACCTTATTTAATGAAGTGTCAGCGCCACAATATTGGTGTTTTTCGACACTCTACTATTTTTGGATGCTAAATTGTGGTGCCGCTTGTGAATCCAACAGTTTTCTGGCGCTTCTATTTGTTTGACTCGTTTTGTGCAATTTATGGCGCATAAAGAGAGCAGCTAAAAGTGAGTTCTTAACCCTTTAGTTTGTGCGCAAATTCATTTATCCCTTGCTCCACAAACATCCCACCGAAAAATTCAGCACTATTCATGCGCCCAAATTAAAAAAAGGAACCTTTTTTTGTGCATTATGTGTCAGTTAAGTTATGTAGGCAGTACGGAAGCAATTACAATGAATGAATAAAATATTACATTTACACCCTGAAACCACATAGGTGCATGTTTATTGGAATACTTTCACTATACAGGTAGTCCTCGGGTTACGACGGTCTCGGGTTACGTCGTTTCGTGGTTACGACGCTTTATACGTCTCATTCCGACTTACGCGGTTTTGCGTCGTAAGTCGAACCGTACGTGCGCCGGAAGTCATAGAGTACTGTACTGCACACTGTACCCGGTTACTGTACATGAGAAAAACGAGTCTCCTGCACGGCATAACACCCTTCATTATGGCTCCCAAACGAAAGGTAGACTCATCTGATAGTGTATCAAAGAAAAGGAAGGCCATCACCATGGAGGTGAAAGTAGGTATCATAAGGCAATCAGAGAAGGGGGAAACAGCAACAGAAATTGGCAGGTCATTAGGACTTAGTCGTTCTACTGTTGCTACGATTATCAAGGATAAAGATCGTATCCTTGAACATGTGAAAGGATCTGCTCCTATGAAAGCAACAGTGATAACAAAGCAGCGTAGTGGGCTTATTATTGAGATGGAAAGATTATTGGTGCTTTGGTTGGAAGACCAAAATCAACGCCGTATCCCTGTGAGTTTTATGGTTATTCAGGAGAAGGCTAGGCGACTGTTTGAGGCTTTGAAAAGAGAAAAGGGGGAAGGAAGTCAAAGTGAAGAATTTGTGGCGAGTAGGGGTTGGTTTATGAGGTTTAAGGATCGTGCCAATTTCCATAACATTAAAGTGCAAGGTGAAGCTGCTAGTGCTGATGAGAAAGCAGCAACTGAGTTTCCTAAAGAATTGGCTAAGATAATTGAGGAGGGTGGTTACTGTGCTCAACAAGTATTCAACGTGGATGAGACAGGCTTGTTCTGGAAACGTTTGCCTAACCGTACGTACATTGCCAAGGAGGAGAAGACAGCACCAGGTCATAAAGTCGGCAAGGAAAGACTGACTTTGCTTCTTGGGGGCAATGCTGCTGGCGACTACAAACTGAAGCCCATGCTGGTATATCAGGCTGAGAATCCAAGGGCGCTCAAGGGTATTTCAAAAGGTCATCTACCAGTCATCTGGAAGTCTAATAGGAAGGCATGGGTGACACTTGCAGTGTTTGATGACTGGTTCACCAACCATTTTGTGCCAGACGTGAAGCGGTATTGTACCTCCAAGGATATCCCCTTTAAGGTGTTGCTAATTCTGGACAATGCCCCTGGACACCCTGCCCATCTGGATGACTTTAACCCTAATGTCAAGGTGGTTTACCTTCCACCTAATACCACTGCCCTAATACAGCCTATGGACCAAGGAGTCATTGCTACATTCAAGGCCTACTACCTACAAAGGGTCATTGGTAATGCTTTAGCAGCAACTGAAAAGGATAAGAACTTGACTCTCAAGGACTTTTGGAAAACATACAACATCCTTGATGCTGTGAATAACATTGCTGATTCCTGGGATGAGGTTAAGCAGACCAGTATGAATGGTGTGTGGAAAAAACTGTGTCACCAGTTTGTGAATGATGTCACAGAGGTCCAAGAGTCAGTGACTAGCGTCATAAAGAACGTTGTTGATATGAGTAAGACAATGAATCTGGAGGTGGAGGAGGATGATGTCACAGAGCTATTGGCATCTCATGGAGAGGAGTTATCTGCTGAGGACCTTATTCAACTGGAGAAGCAGATAATAGAGGAAGAGGAAGACAAACCAACCCCAGAACCTAAGAGATTTACAAGGCAGGGCTTGGCAGCAGGTTTTGCCCTGATACAGGAAGGGTTGTCAAGGTTTGAGGCTGAGGATCCCAACATGGAAAGGTACACTAGGGTTGCCAGAGGAGTCATGGATTCCCTTAGCTGTTACAAGGAGATCTTGGAGGAGAAGAAGATGGTCTCCTTCCAAACTAACCTGCAGCAGTACTTCAAGATCCTGCCTGCAACAAATCCTGCAACAGATCCTGTACCCTCTACCTCAGCTGCCCCTCTTGACTCAGCTGCCCCAGTATCTCCAGCACCTTCTGTAGCTTCCTCCCAATAAGTAAGCCTGTTCTCTCTTTGGAATTGTTACATTGTTTATTACAGTACAGTACACTGTTTATTACTGTTACAGCACAGTACAGTATTTCATTATTAAACGTACTATACTGCACAATATTTTACTGTACCTATGTTTATTGATAATTATGTAGGGTAGGATAGGCTAAGTATGATACAATGAACGTATGATCCGACATACGTCAAAATTCGGTTTGCGACGCCGCGCAAGAACGGATCAACGTCGTAAGTCGAGGACTACCTGTATTGGGTGAATTTTTCAACCATCTGTACAAAAGGAACACTCCCCAACCCCTATCAAGAAAGAAAGTAAATAATTTTTCACCATATAAATAGCTTACATAAATAAACTGTATGTATTCAATTGTTATTCTTATTTATTGTAAAACAATAGGTACATATAAAATGCATTAAAAACAGTAAAGAATATTGCTTTGTTTTTGCATAACATAAGAACAGCAAACCTACATTTTAGGATTAGGGTAGTCTGCCATCAACATATGCCACTGTAGAATTTTTCTAAAGGATACATTCTATAGGTGACATAAGGCATTTGTACAATAATGCAATAAGTGAGTCAGATGCTGATCCGCACAAGGCTTAGAGGATAAACAATAGGAAGAAGCAGCTGCAGCTATGGAAGGCTGCAGCCAGGTAACTACACAGGTGACTTGAGCTAGCGGTGTAAACAAGCTTACCTTAGAGGAGACAATCCTGTTATCTGGATACCTCTGAGGAATGTACGCTTCAGTGCCTGGAGGAGGTTCTTTGTGACCGACATAAATAGAGCGATTGTCTACCCAATTTTCTTCTCCAGCACACTAAAAGACAACAAGAGTTTATTTTATGAGCTTCGTATTAAAAGGGCAGTATAATATGTAGGTGAGGAAGGTAGCAATGCCACCATTAAAATGTAGTGTAATCTGTAGGGAACATTCTATAGAACATTGAGGCAGATTGTTCCCTATCTACAGTCAGCATGTTATAGAGCAGGAGGAGAAAAATAAACTTGTTGTATAGTTTTGTTCTAGATATAGTATTACTTGTGATTTATAAAAGGGTTCTTCCTATTGGTAGCTGACAGCTATCTCTGTATGTACAATCATCTCATCATGGGGGAAGTCCTATCAGTGATTGACAGCCAATCATCTATACATGGGGGGATTCTATCAGTGATTGTATGTATAGAGATAGCTGTCAGTCATCTAGTCATAGGTGGTGGACCTATCATTGATTGACAGCCAATCATCTAGACATGGGGGGGGTTCTATCAGTGATTGTGTGTATGGAGATAGCTGTCAGTCATCTAGTCATAGGCGGTGGTCCTATCTTGATTGAAGCCAATAATTCTAGGACATGGGGGGGTTCTATCAGTGATTGTGTGTATGGAGATAGCTGTCAGTCATCTAGTAACAGGCGGTGGTTCTATCAGTGATTGACAGCCAATCATTTAGACATTGGGGCAGTTCTATCAGTGATTGTATTTATAGAGATAGCTGTCAGTCATCTAGTCATAGGCGGTGGTCCTATCAGTGACTGACTGCAATCTATATATGGTTGTGAAATAATGAAATAAAAATAGGAAGATCAAATACAAAGGGGATATAGATTAACGTATTAAGGACAGCGTATACTAAAACTTTCCATATTGACAATATCCATTTATATTCAGATAACACCCCATAGAAAAAAACATCTTTAGAGATGAACTGAAGCATTGAACATATTCAGCTTTTACCTCCTGATATTGTCATCACAATGTTTTATTTTACATCTCATGGGGTCAAGAGAGGTTCAGTAACAATGTATTTCTTATGACCATTCCAAGCATCCACCACTGAGGGGCTTGTAACATCAGTATGTCAGAGGGTATATCAGGTCACATTCCAATCCACTGTAACCCTGATTAGTAATAGCAGTGAAAAGCTGTAATATTGGCAGTAGTCATTGATTGATTTTATTTTAATACAAGTCCCTTAAGCTTTTCAGCAATTGATTAGTTGTGTCTGCTCAACTGGCAGATAGGTCAGCTGCCTAATCCCATGAAATTCTACATGAGCCTGATATTTGTGCTTCTTCTAACTTCCACACAGCTTGTGTAGGGAATTCCCCATGTATAAATAGAAGTAGTAAGAAAGGTAAGCTATGATCACATATGCCATGTTAACAAATGTTTTCCATACTTCATAGAAGAGGGAAGACTCCTGCATTAGGCAACCAGTGTCCACTGTGTACAGTGGAGAGTAGGAAGCATAGTGACATTTCCTAATCAAATTCTAGAAGCTGATGCTAATGATTTCCACTACAAAGGAGGGAAAGGTGAACACATAACAAGATAAACAAGGATAAAAAAACAGCCTGCAAATTGCCTGCCGGAGTTCTCAGCACACCAGTGTCCGTGACTACAGCTCCATTGATAATAAATCCCTTATACTTTGATAACCGCTCTACCCTTGTCTTCCAATATTCAGATTCCTCAAACGGAAGAAACTGCAACACCACAACATATAATCAATTATCTTTTTCAAATTAATTTGGAGATGTAAGGTCTGTGAGTCCAAATCTTAATCCAAGTTTTTCCTGCTATGTTTTTGGAATATGTTACTTGACTTAATTTACTGATGCCTTGGCATCTTCAGCTTTATATGGAGGTTCCAGATGTTTTTTTTCTTACATTCACACAAGAAACATAAACATAAAGTAAGGTAACACAGACAAACAAAAATGTCTAGAAGTTAAAGGGGTATTCCGGAATATGAACGTCTGATACAAAACCCCATGATGCTATAAATAAATGAATGTAAAAAAACTCAATGTCATTAGTCACTAAATGGAGCTTAAATAGTTTGAATTTATGATTCACAAAATTTTATGGCCTCTCTAAAGTATGCAGACTTATCACCAAGACGGCCGCCACTGGAAACTACAAGTCCCAAGATCCTTTAGTTCTCAGTAACTCCACCAAAAATCTGATGTAAATACTTTTGTGTAAAAACTACAAAAGTGCTTAAGGAATGATACCTTTATTGGCTAACCTGAAAAGTTATATTTAATTTCGTTGGTTAGCCAATAAAGGTATCATAGCTTAAGCACTTTTGCAGTTTTTACACAAAAGTATTTACATCAGATTTTTGCATTAGTGTAGCTACATCATTCTCAAGGTATGCTCATTTTGCATAAAAGCAAATGGTAGATTTTCTTTAATATCTCAGAACACAATGGGAATTTTTTTTCTATTTAAGTATTGATAGATTATAATTTTATTTTATAATATGGGCCAGAATATTGCTGCCCGCTGCATTCATTTGTGAAAAAAACTGTACCAAAAGCAATAAGAGTTTACAATTTCATGCAGGAACTTTAACTTAAACTTAACTTAAACTTTAAATACGGTAAGTGACCTTTTTAGGCCAGTATGAAGAACTGCATCTGTATACTGATACTGAACTATATCACAGTGCCAGTGACTGCAAGTCTAATAACAGTCCCATACCACAGTCACTGCATGTCTAATGTCAAATGGTCTCATACCACAGTCATTGTATGTCTAATCTCAAATGGTCTCATATGCATTCACTGCCTGTCTAATGTCAAATGGTCTCATACCCCATTCACTGCATGTCTTTTCTTAAACTGTTTTATACGCAGTCACTGCCTGTCTAATTTCAATTCTGAAATGGTCTCATACAGTCACTGACTGTCTAATGTCAAACGGTCACTTTGAATGTCTCATCTAAAATGGTCTCATATGCATTCACTGCATGTCTAATGTCAAACAGTCTCATTTTGCAGTCACTGCATGTCTAATCTAAAATGGTTCTATATATAGTCACTACCTGTCTATCTTATTGGCACAAGGGGTTAATGAACTGGGGTTTAGAACTCCCTAGACTTGCTTTAAGCTGCTCTATTTTTGCGCCACAAATTGCACCAAAAAACGAGTCGGAAAAATTGAAGCGCCATAACTGTTGGATTCAGTTTTAAAAAAAAAAATATTTATTTATCTTAATTATTTATGTACCCCATTTTTGGCAGGCTAATTGCCCTATTATTACTCTTACTTTGCAATCCTCTACCCTTTATTGCCCCCATTCAACAGCAATTTTTGAGTATTAAAATTTGTGTCCCCATTGATTTCAATGGGTTTGGGATCAAGTTCGTACCGGACTTTGCCAGATCTGCTCATCACAAGTATTTATACGCAAATTAAGAGGAGACCACGAAACAGAGAATCCAGATGAGAAATATAAAAAAATATTTTTTTGGAAGTCATAGAATCACATGAAAGTCATCTAAAAAAATGACAGTATGAGGAAGGATATTCCCAAATAGAAATAGAATCAATGAAAAAATTATAAAACACAATACAATTTTACTGCATATTCCTGTCTCCATTCTCATACAAGAAATACAATACCTTTTAGTGTATATAAATGAATAATTTAAATACACCTTTGTAAAAATGCATTATGTTAATGTACAGTATAAAATGGTATGACTGACAAAGAGGGCACAGCTACCTGCCCTGTTAACAAGAGATGTAAGCAGTGCAGGCCGTTTTCCATTACCATAGAACATCTTGTCAGTGTACCATAACAATTAGGAGGAGAGCAGACACAATGCTCATATTACCCCGCTCTGACTATCAGAACAGACAATGCTATTTGACCTGACCGTATTGCACTTGTAAACAACACATTAATGTTAGCAATAAAACCCTTTCTGGGAGCGAGTCAGACAAAAAGTGCATATCAGTTATCATCATGAAGCTGGATAGAGAGATGCATTACAGCTGTATAGAACATTGCAATCTAAATCTGTCTATTTAAAAAAAATATATTTAAAAGCCATTACAATATTTCCCAAAAGCAACAAATGCCATTTATCAAGGAAATTCAATCCGATGGGATCTCTGACTGACATTGATGAGTCCGCAGTTACTGGAACGGCTATGAACACAATGTAATAACATCTACGGTATTTAAGAAACAATTCTTTTAATAAAAAAATGGAAAGGTCTGTCATAGTGCAAACAAGTCTATTGATTAGTTCCTTAAATCAAAGACATAAAATGATGTACGTACCCAGCCATCGATTGCTGTCTGAAGTCAGGACTTTTCAGATGACTTCTGCTGGGGCCTCACAAGCTAGAACCTGGCTATATCTAGACCTTAACAGTGCTTGAAAGCTGTATTTCTAGATTGGTAACTAAATGGACAATCCTCAGCTCTATGACATATGTGAAAGGATAACGTCTTCAAATAACTCCAAATTGCGTCTTCAATTATAGAAAACTACTATTGGGTCATTGGTGGCCTTTAGGCTATGAGACCACCACCACTTATAAGAGCAAGGTTCTTCAGTAGAGTTCAGTTAAGTATCAAGTACAGGAAATCCAGATAAATAACCCATTTTAAATTGTCTTTTGTAAAAAGGTTTAAAGGAAACCTACCATTTCAGATCGTCGGTGTAAGCTGTAAACACCGAGCACCAGCTCAGGGTGAGCTGGTGTCGGCGCTTAGTCTCGTTAGTGTTATAAACCGCGGTATCGCGGTTTTAACACTTTTAAAACTTTATAGAAGAAACTGCTTCGGCGCTGCTACCATGCGCCGCTATCTTTTTGAGGCTGCCGGCAGCCCACGCTGTGAAAACAACCGCGATCGGTACTAGCAATATGCAATATGCAGCAAAGACTTACCGGCTATGAGTAGGGCTCAGCCCGTGAGCCCTCTCCATGCAGTGCGACCTGACCACGCCGTGAATACACGGCGGTCGGTCGGGATTACCGGCGTATAAGACGACCCCAGAGAAGACAGAAGATTTTTCTGTCTTCAAAAGTCGTCTTATACGCCGGAATATATGGTATATCTGTGAAATATTGTCTTTGTTAATAACAGTGAATTAGAGAATGTGTTATTTTGTTATTCTGAGTATATTTAAGAATCTTGTTTTCGTGGGAATACATTTTGCTCTTATAAGTGGTAGGGGCCCTAAAATGAATAGCCGACATTCAACTCCTTAAGCAGATAACACAAACCCTGTTTAGAAGGATGGTTGTGCTGTCCCTTTATGCACTAGGCTGTCCATAATTAGCTGACAAATCTCTAATGTGTGTACAGACAGCTTAGCAGAACTTTCCTCTGTGCTAACAAATACTGGGACTGATGGGCTTATACTAACAAATAATTAGACAGAGTAAACTTAGCCTAGACAGTTTATTCCCAATTTATCACAATAGCTTATGCTGGATAATAGCAATCGGTGCACATTAGGCGGTCTAGTGTAGGCCTATATTGCATATACCACATTAAGAGAAATGGATGTGGTCACTTAATGACTAAGGCCACATTACACCAAATCACAAACTGGCAGTGCTAATAGGAAGTGCAAAATTAAGTATCAACTGTTAAACTGCACCAAATTTCTATCCAGCCTTAGACACCACAGTCTCTTATGCAGGTATAATGGTCCAGACATAAGTTTTAACTTTTGTATTTTCTTATGTGACATTGTATTATTATGTTATATAACACTATTCCTAAGGTAAAGTCACATAAGTGGCAGCACTAGTTTCAACATTTCGTGTAAAAAAATATTTATCTACTAATTGATTATTTTTATTGTAATACAAATTAAAAGGTACAATAAGTGTTTAGAATCCTGAACATACACAGAATCCAGTTTAGCCTGTGTCAGAAAATCTCAACAGCCACTTTATATTTTGTATGTATGTATTTTTATATATTCACTTAGGGACACAGGAAGCAGATAGCTCCATTCTGTTTGTAGTGGTCACACTGAGTGGCTGAAAATCAGCTTCAATTAAACTTAATATTAACTAAGTTACAGTGACTTGTTTCAGTAATTTGGTTCAGCTTTATGAGCTGCCTGAATCCTGTTCCAACTTCTCAGAAAAGCTAATATTAAGAGATGCTGGTGGTTGGATCTCCATCAATCTAACATGTAAAGCCTATTCCTTTTTTGTTTTTTCATTTTAATTTTTCACTCCGCACCTTAAAAAATCTATAACTTTTTTATTTTTAAACTTTTTTTTTTTGCAAAGTCAGAGTATCAGACATTAATACATATCATGTTTTACGATCTTGTACAACATTACATGTTACCAGCATTGTCTAATCTTCTATATTAACAGAAACAACAATAAAACATCGAGTTTATACCATCTAACAGTTTTGAGTGAGTTGGTTTTTGGTTTTACATTTGTGCTTCATATTACTATGAGAAGGCTTGTGCTGTTGTTCAGTTACACTATGTCTCTAACAATTATCTTTGGAAATAGATTCTCTTACAGTTCCATAAATCTCTGAATCTGGAGCTCAGGTTCCCCCCAATTCTCGGGGGCAGTATTTAGTCCGGGTTACAATCTAATTTCATAGGCCCAATAAACATATCTCAGGGGCGTGTAGTAATGGGACTGGTAAGATAGTAAATTGTTAGGAAGTTTGTTATGTCCTTCCAATATTTTTGTATTGGAGCACAGCTCCAGCTCATGTGCCAGAAGTCTGAGCCCATATCTCCACACCGGGGCACGCTGTGGTAGGTACCCGACCCATATCCCTCACTTGGACTGGAGTTAAGTATGCTTGGTGTGTGAAGTACAGCTGGATAAACCTGTTGTTTACTGAGGGAGAGACCTTAAGATGTGACGATAGGATGTCCGGTATAGATTCCTCATCTAGCGAGGGAATTAATGTGGAGATTTTAGGATCTTTTTTCAGATTAAGTGAATTTTATTATTTTTCCAAGAGCTCTGTGATGGCTTGTGTCCTGCGTAACAAATTACACTTCATAGTGATGGTATTTATTAATCCACGCCATGTACTGGGAAACCGGAAAAAAAAAATCTAAATGCAGTGAAAATGGTGAAAAAACGCATTTGCATTGTTTTCTTGTGGGTTTGGATTTTACGGCTTTCACTGTACACCCCAAATGACATGTCTACTTTATTCTTTGTATCGGTACAATCATGGGGATAAGAAATTTGTATAGGTTTTATAATGTTTTCATACATTTAAAATTAAAACCTCCTGCCCAATTTTTTTTTGCCATCTTCTAGCACTAATAACTTTTTCATACTTCGGTGTACGGAGCTGTGGGTCATGTCATTTTTTTGCCAATTTTGATCACGTTTTCAATGCTACCAGTTTTAGGACTGTACGACCTATTAATCACTTTTTATGGAATTTTTTTATATTTATCAAAATGTCAAAAAAGTGGCAGTTAAAAAAATGGCAGTGAAAAAAACGTTATTATATTTTGATAGATTGGGCAATTTTGGACGGGGCAATACCTAATTATACAGTTTATTTCTTTTTAGATCAGTTCTAGGGAAAAGGGGGTGATTTGAATTTGTATTTTTTTTATTATAATTTTTTTTAACTTTTTTTTTATTTTTACTATTTTTCAGACTCCCTAAGGTACTTTAACCCTAGGTTGTCTGATCGATCCTACCATATACTGCCATACTACAGTATGGCAGTATGTGGGGATTTTCCACCTCATTCATTAAAATGTGCAAATCGCACATTGTAATGAATTGGTTAAAACGAGATACCCTTGGTTCTTTGGAAGACCCGAGGCTATCATGTCGACCGATCGCTGCTCCCCGATGACGTCAAGGGGAGCAACGATCGTCACCAATATGCAGCAATATGAAACAAAGACTTCCCGGCTATGGAGAGGGATCACCCCACATGTAAAAAGTTGCCTGCTGAAGTGAGTGCGCAGGCGTGGGTTCAGTAACGCCCATGCTGGCCCACTCCTGACCACCCCACTGGAGTGAAGGTGGCGGATTGGGGAGAATAATCACAAGTGCTAAGAATAAGCTAACATTTGTGATTATTTCAGGGCTTCTACGCCACTGATGCAGCACAGAGGCCCTGATAAATATGCCCCTCTGTCACCATTGTCAACTTCCACATTCTCCTTCCTGGATTTTGAGAAAACCTCAAGGTAAGTCCACTGTCATTCTCCAAGCAGCTAAAAGGAATTGCTGCTCATGCCGTTTCCCACAATTTTTATAGGAGAAAGAAGTATCTATGCAAGATCATAATTGTTATGTTTCCCTGCTGGTCTCTGCAGATAAAAACTGTGTGTCACCAGAATTTGGAATGGAATCATTACACTATAGGAGAAAATCAATATTATGTATTTAAAGATGAAATCACAAATGGCAGTCACTGCATATGCTGATCAGGCAGGGGACTGCTCTGCAACTATTGCTATATTATTGAGTGACAGAAGATATACACTACAAATGCAGTATAAGATATTCAGCGCTTTATTTTGTCAAAATATAAGCCCCCAAAATAGGTTAGAGAAATCTTTAGTGTATCTCATGTCTCTCTTAACTGTGTTATAAGTGGCAGTGTCTTTTCTATTTAAAATAAGGTTCCTTCCAGGCAGCTGTAATATGCCTCTGTAGATTCAATTTTAGCTCAAAAAACAACATGAAATATTAAACATTTTAAAAACAAACTTTCTTCTATAATAGAAAGATGAAAAAATAGTAATAAAGCTCCTTCAATTGAAGTACCAAAGGAAAGTGTACAGGTTATGCTGTTAAAGGGATCAATAAGTGAAATGAGATGCATTTTCATGTTTTTTTATAATTATTTATGTTCTGAGAAGACTGCAATGTAACTGGCAATAAGGGCTGAATGCATTTTATAGAGACTGGATTAATTTATACCGGTAGCTTCTAAGAATAAAATTTATACCCATCTTTGTGTCAGAGAAATATTCACTGTCATTACCTTTGTAGCGACTATAGAAATATTAGGTCTTTGACGGCATTAGTGGAATAAGAAAAGGAAATCTCATCTACTCAAAAGCCTATAATAGTGTAATAGTGGTATTTTTTTATTTCATGGATGGCTGCGCAATATTAAATGATAAAATAGAACATATTTAAAGAGTTGTCAGGATGATATAAACTAAGGCACCTTTTTCCATAGATTGTTTTTCGTATTATAGCATTGGGTTTAAAAAGCAAACCTGTCACCACACTAACTGCCTCCAAGCCTACAAGAATAACCTTTTTCTGTAATATGTACGTCCCCTGGGGGAGTTTTTAGTATATTTCTAGGTTGCAGCATGAATTAAAAATCATCTTTTGTTGTGTTGTATGATGCATTCAGGTAACCCCACCTCCCGCTGTCCGGTAACCCCCACCTCCTGCAGTCACTTTGCTCTGCCTACTCAATACATCTGAATTTCTGGCTCTGCCTCCTAATTATGATGTAATTCCCTGGATATCTGGAGATCTAGGAGTTAGGGCTGGGCCAAACTAAATGCAGGAGGCGGGGTTACCTGACTGCAGGAGGTGGGTTTGCTTGACTGTCTGGCTGCACCAATATTTTCTTTTTTACCAAATAGTAAAACATATTACTCTTTTCTAATCTGGTTTTAGTTTCAATTCTAAGGATTGCTACTGTATAATTAAGAATCCTCTCTTCTGCTATTTCAAAAGAATTTATATATATACTTTATACTGTATATACTTAGATATACTTCGCGGCAACCTAATTGCCATTGACCACAGTATGTAGGCTTAAATAAGCAGCATATATCTAATTCAGTCTTATAGAAAATAAAACAGAGTGGCAGCTTGCACCCTCTTCTACTGAGACAGGAAACTTGGGAATCCTGTATTTGTGAAAGGGGGAATCAAAACAGTGCAACTCTTACAATCAGACAAGCTTAGTTAGCACAATACCATTTAGAATATTCAGAAATACTGTAATGGTGGCTCAAGGAAGTTTTTATTTATAACCATTCTTCTGGTATTTATTTTACATTACATAGTGAAATGAATATATCTAAGCAGCTCTTGTATAAACATCATTGCTACAACATGCGAAGCAATATGGCAATATGGGGCTTATTTACTAAGCGTCTGTCGCGTTTTCCAACATTTTCGGGGATCGTGCCGCTAGGACAGGGATTTAGAAGGGGATTGTGTCGCACGCTTTGATGTGACAGAAATCAGTTGGACGATCCGACTGATTCGGACAGAAAGTGGGATTTAACTTTAAAATTGTGTCGCAAGCCATGCACTTACATGCACCGGGAAGAAGATGGTGACCTGTGCTGATCTGCAGAGTTCCAGGCTGTTCTAGGTAAACTGAGGGGAACTTGCAGTCCCCTGTCCTGATGATGATAGAAGATAACTTAGTTTATGAAATAACCTCTTTGAGAGCCATCTACAGCAGGGGTAGGTAATTCATTTTCACATGGTTTTAGAGGACCGGACTAAGATACTTAACTCAGTTCTACCCTAACCTATATATTTTATTCAATATACAGCATAACAATAATAATATTAATAATAATAATCTTTACTTATATAGCACTACCATATTCTGTAGAGCTTTACAAATCAATAACCCCATCCCTATATTAAAAAAAGTAAATTAAACATTACAATGATTAAATGAAAATATGGAGGACCCAATTGCATCATTATTTCATGATGGGGAGAGGAATTGAATTTTTCAACAATCTCACACGGGCCGGTCAGAATTAATGAGAGAACTGGATGTAGCCCATGGGCCGTACAATGCCAGGGTCTGATCTACAGTGTAAAGAAGAATACAAGATAGCCCTCATAGTGCCCTGATCTCAATCCCGTCACATCCTTCCTGAGCCACCACAGACCCCTTTGAATCATTTCAAATAACTTCTAGAGGTTTGACAGGAAAAAAAGAAATTACTCACAATGATACAAGTGTCATAGTGATAAAGAACATTACTTAATGATAAAGAGGATGTTTGGTTGATCAGGGTTAAATAATGTTAGATAATGTTTGCAAGCAATGGAACCATTTCATATACAGGCAGTCCCCGGGTTATGTACAAGATAGGGTCCGGAAGTTTGTTCTTAAGTTGAATTTGGATGTAAGTCGAAACTCTAGATTTTATAATTGTAGATCCAGACAAAAAAAATTTGGCCCCAGTGACAATTGGAGTTTAAACATTTTTTGCTGTAATGGGACCAAGGATTATAAATAAAGCTTCATTACAGACACCTTACAGCTGATTATTGCAGTCTGGGACTATAGTAAAGCATTCAGAAAGCTTCACCAGAGGTCAGAGGGGTCTGTCTGTAACTATAGGTTGTCTGTAAGTCGAATGTCCTTAAGTAGGGGACCGCCTGTAATATACATTCTGGTTGTCTCCGTAGTGTAGTTTGATCCATGTATGTAATAAATCAGTATTACATATTTCATATTTAGCAAGTGTATAGGCACCTGTAGGACTTTCATATATAACATATATTTCTCCATTGGACATTGTTTTATGTACAATAAAGTACATCCGTCTCCTTGGTTATAACAGCTAACAGCTGACATCAATTACATCTATACTGTATTTTCTCTGTAAATGTTAATACAATGAAGCTGAGGCCTCATTCAGAGAGAGCTGTAATGCTACACCGAATCACAGGCTGAGTTTTATGGCCTAATCTACCATCGTCTTGAAATGATGATGCTATTAGTTTGGGTCATTAGACCAGCAGATGACGTGAGACTTGTGTGTGTATTGTGGGTGCTGAGATGCAGCCACATTAAGACTAGTACAATAAAGTCAGTTCTTCAAGAATGCACGATGCAAGACCTATACAGAGAAAAGAGGTTGTCAATACTAGAGAATTGCCCAGCCTGTCCACCCACACCTACCAGCAAAAGCCTAAGAACCCTTTAAATTATATATCCAATAAATAGCAGCACACTCACATGTAAAGATTATAGTCAAATGGGAGGAGGAACTTTATCCAGATGTCTACTCTTAAGTAAAATGGGAGCTTTATAAAGGAGGTGCACCATTAACATGTGTAAAAAACGCCTATTACAAAATCATTCAAAAATGCCAATTTACATAAATACACATACAGAGACATCCATCATAGCGTACTAATTCAAAAAAGTAGCCCCTATGTTTAACTGTAATATCCATTGGTATGCTGCTATATATATATATATATATATATATATATATATATATATATATATACTATATATATACTATATATATACTGTATATATGTACAATAAAACTGTGAACTTTTCTGTGTTTTTCATTGTATGCAAAAGAATATACCGGTATTTCTATTTTATCACATGTCACATTGGCATCAGTGTAATGCATCAAAAATATCCCACAAAATACATATACAGAGGGCAAGCATCAATACTAATGATACAATATGTCTCATCCCTTCCCATATTGATCCAGTGATAAAATCAAAGCTATTAAAAGGCAAACAGGCAGCTCATCGATTACCTGAAATAGCAGATTGATTCTCAGGCTACCATTAAAGGACTGCAATTGGTAAATGTAGCGGGAGGATTAAGGCTTTATTTCATCTGATTAAATAAACGCAGAACCGAATAAGGGCGCAATGCATCAGCGGCTATCACTATGGGGTATACAAGCTGCCTTTCAAAAGAGAAGTGTAGCAAAGGGACTTGACAATTTCAGGTTACATGCCACTAGAAATTAGTCTAATGTGAGAAATTAATTAACAATATTTGATACATCATATTACTAATATATTACTAATACGTATACATATATACAAACACACACACACACATATATATATATATATCACTTCCCTTTGATAAGTACAATTTTTATAATTCTGGATGATCTTTATGGGGGAATGCATTTAAAACAATTAATTAATGCCCCCACAGTTTTTAGCATGTGTTATTCATATGAGGCAGTGTATCTCACATCTCATGGCTGCAGGCAAGACATTGTGGATGTCGCAGCTATGGTGACCCATGCAGCTGTCGTGACTTTGGGGAACCATTCAGCCTCATCCCCCTCCCTTCGGCAAATGAGTCATCCTCTGATCTGGGAGTGGTGAAGGATACACTGTCTCACATGAATAACACACGCCCTTGGAACTCGCTGCTCCTTCTGGCAGGGTGCCAGGTAGACTTGCAAAGTTCATTTTCTGGGAATTGGAACTACACATTTTTAGCTAAAAACAGTGTGAGCAGAAGTTAGTACAGTGCTATGGGAACCTGTCATTAGGCTCTTTAGTGTAAATCTGGTGACATGCTCCCTTAATAATGGCAGCTATAAATATGCAGAATATGTAGCCCCTTAAAGCCCCCTTTAAGCAGTACATTTGTCACTGAGGCTACATTGTCGCTTTAATGTTTACAACTTTTAAAAACCATATACCCTAACTCATTTCTATTAATCAGAATAAAGTGTATTACTTGCATATTACATTCATATACATTATCTGCTCTGTATCATATAATAAAGGTCACAGTCAACTTATTTATTTATATAGTTTCAACCTTATTGTGATATTGGATGGCTGCGACAGCTATGGGGATCCATGTGGCTGTCACACCTACAGGGACATTGTGGATGTCGCAGCTATGGTGACCCATGCAGCTGTCGTGACTTTGGGGAACCATTCAGCTATCAAGGCTTTGGAGACCCATGTGGCTGTCATAGCTATGGGGACCCATGCCATTATCACAGCTATGGTGACCCATGCAGCTGTCGTGACTTTGGGGAACCATTCAGCTATCAAGGATTTGGAGACCCATGTGGCTGTCATAGGATAGGGACCCATGCCACTACACAGCCATGGGGAACAAGGGGCTTTAAACTATGAAGATTATATACACGCTGTCACGGTTATGGGGACCCATGCCACTATAAGAGCTATGGGGACCAAGGAGGCTGACACAGTTATGGAAACCCATGAAGTTGTCACAGCAATGTGGACTAATGTGGCCGTGACAGCCATTCCATTGTCACAACTGTGGGGACACTGTGCCTCTCATACCTATGGGGTTGTTGTTTGGAAAGCTCAAAAAGCACCCCACACAAGTCTATTTCTAGTTGTCGGAAATTGAGAGCACTAGAATCTCTTTATAAATAAGGTACATCAATAGAGATATAAACAGTTTAGAGTGAATACCTAGAGTGAATACATAGAGTGAATACAGAGGACCTCTGTCAAAACGTTCTCATCACAGTCAAGAGGCTAACATGATATGAACATCTTATTAAAACAATATCTACACATCACTGCCTAAGGGTCGACTGTTTCCAGACTTATCCTGTCAAAGCATGTTTACAAAGACACTGATCAAGGAGACTATAAAAAAAACCTAGATTCTTTACTCATATCCCTAAAAATCAACAAGACTGTTCAATTCATTTCCAGATTTACAATATCCAATGTTGTCAGGATTCCATTATTCCCAAGCATTTTAATGTAGTAAGCTAAAGTGAGAAAAGTATACTGCTAAAAGTATTTAAAACTACGCTGCTGCAATTACAATCACTGCTACCAGACCCACAATGTGTTCACGCAATGTATTGTGGCTTTTCTATTCATGAAGATTTAAATGAGATATAACTTTCACATGTGATAAAAACCCCCTAAAAATTGTACTGTGTGCTATTCAACTGTATCCACAGCCATACGTCTACAAGTATACGTCTCTCTATACAACATGGAAGCACATATTTATGCACAAGTCATCATGTCCTTAATGGTTCTGTAAAAACCAAATTCTAGGAAACTAAACATTCACATCCAGACATTCACTGGTTAACAGCAAAAATTCTATAAAGCAAATTGTAATTAAAAGGGTAGAGGAGTTGAACTAGTACAAATGCAACGTACATTACTGAAGTCAGGAATATTATTTCCCTTTAGAAACATAATTGCCAAATGTGTTTACTTGAGTTTTTGTCTGCTTTCTTTCGGATCAATATAATTTTTTTAAAATATCTCAGCGGATTAAATGGAAGGTTGGTTGAAGTAGTGGAAATACTGCTTTGTTTCCCCTAACCTCTCTTACCATTTCTAATAAGGGAGTTGTAATGAATAATAAAACAATATAAATACAGCCCGATACTTAAAATCAATTGTGTGTGCAGGTGGCAGTAAAAATCAAAAATCATTTTATCTATTTAAAGGGGTGTTCAGTCAAACAGTTAGCCCCTTCCCACAGGATGATCAGTGTGTAGGTCTCAGTGATGGAGAAAAAATCACAGGGATGGGGCCATTGTACCCTGAATGTAGTGCCTTGCTGCCTATTTCATCTCCATATCTTGAAAAGAACACACTGTTTCTTGCATCACTTCATTGACACGTGAATGGAATACATGTTGACCTGCCGCTTTAATAATTTGGGGTGCAACAGGAGTACAACCCTATAACGTCATTATGGGGTGCACGTCATCTGAGCTAAGTATGAGACTAACAATACTGACTAGAAGGCATTTCTTCTAAAAAAAAGGAGAGTTACAAATGTAACATACATGTAGCATGCAAACATACAGGTCACATAGAAATGCACCCAGTATTTGTAGTGCCAACATAGCAGGAAATCTGTCCATTAGACTTTTCTCATTCTGCTTCAACTTCTGCTTTGTGGTCGAATCATTATAATAGTACTTGGATAAAGACCAGCAAGTGCAAATGAACTGCCTAGAGAACAGTGTCAAGGTTCTCTCTACAAATGTAAGCGATAGCAATAACTGACATACCTAGCCTATGCAAGAGACATCAATTTTTGGAAGGTAATCTGAGATTTATGCCCATCCCAGATGCACCTACAGGCTGACTTGCTAAAACACTAAAGATGTATAGCTTTATGGTTTGTAGCCACAAAAGGTAAAGTTCCTATTAGTCAGGAAAACATTCCAGCTTTACATAGCTACATATTAAAAGTATATAAAATTAGTGACTCCATCTACTGTCATATGTATTCTACATAATTGTTACAGGGGGCTGTTTTTGCAGCGTAGTCATCTGCCGCACCATATTCTGGAATGTTGACTTTACTTGACAGAACTGCACCCATGTGCACCACAGACATGATTGACCATGAAAGTTCATAAGGACACGATAATTCAATAACATTTATTCTAACTCTCCACTTACAGCTGACACATACACAAATTTTCTATGCACCTAAGGTCTCCACTGATAGTAACTGAAGGGTTATATAACTATCTTCAATGCTTGAATACAAATCGACAATACATTGTTTTAGGGAAAGGTTTATCTGCCAGATCAACCCTAATGGTTTGTGCCTATATCCAACCTAAGTAGAATCACAGTCCAATTAATAAAGCTTGGGGCAGATTTATCAAGGTCTGAAGTCAAATATTCTAGTTGCCAATGGGCATCAACTCACAGCTCAGCTTTTCATTTTACGAGTGCTCATGAATATTTAAAGGTGAGTAGCGATTGTGCAGTGGGCACTAGAATATTTGACATTTCAGACACTGTGTCAGCTATGGTGACCCATGCAGCTGTCGTGACTTTGGGGAACCATTCAGCTATCAAGGCTTTGGAGACCCATGTGGCTGTCATAGCTATGGGGACCCATGCCATTATCACAGCTATGGTGACCCATGCAGCTGTCGTGACTTTGGGGAACCATTCAGCTATCAAGGATTTGGAGACCCATGTGGCTGTCATAGCTATAAGGACCCATGCCACTATCACAGCCATGGGGACCCAAGGGGCTTTCACAACTATGAAGATTCATACAGCTGTCACGGTTATGGGGACCCATGCCACTATAAGAGCTATGGGGACCAAGGAGGCTGACACAGTTATGGAAACCCATGACATTGTCACAACTGTGGGGACACTGTGCCTCTCATACCTATGGGGTTGTTGTTTGGAAAGCTCAAAAAGCACCCCACACAAGTCTATTTCTAGTTGTCGTGACATTTGAGAGCTACTAGAATCTCTTTATAAATAAGGTACATCAATAGAGATTATAACAGTTATAGAGTGAATACATAGAGTGAATACAGAGGACCTCTGTCAAAACCGTTCTCATCACAGTCAAGAGGCTAACACTGATATGCACATCTTATTAAACCAATATCTACCACATCACTGCCCTAAGGGTCGACTTGTTCCAGACTTAATCCTGTCAAAGCATGTTTACAAAGACACTGATCAAGGAGACTATAAAAAAACCTAGATTCTTTACTCATATCCCTTAAAAATCAACAAGACTGTTCAATTCATTTTCCAGATTTACAATATCCAAATGTTGTCAGGATTCCATTATTCCCAAGCATTTTTAATGAGTAGTAGCTAAATGTGAGAAAAGTATACTGCTAAAAGTATCTAAAACTACGCTGCTGCATTTACAATCACTGCTACCAGACCCGCAATGTATTGTGGCTTTTCTATTCATGAAGATTTAAATGAGATATAACTTTCACATGTGATTAAACCCCCCTAAAAATTGTACTGTGCTATTCAACTGTTATCCACAGCCATACGTCTCATACAGTATACGCTCTCTATACAACATGGAAGCACATATTAACGCACAAGTCATCATGTCCTTAATGGTTCCGTAAATAACCAAATTCTAGGAAACTAAACATTCACAATCAAAGACATTCACTGGTTAACAGCAAAAATTCTATAAAGCAACTTGTAATTAAAAGGGTAGAGGATGTTGAACTATGTACAAATGCAACGTACATTACTGAAGTCAGGAATATTATTTCCCTTATGAAACATAATTGCCAAATGTTTTACTTGAGTTTTTGTCTGCTTTCTTCCGGATCAATAAATTTATTTTATAAATATCTCAGCGGATTAAATGGAAGGTTGGTTGAATGTAGTGGAAATACTGCTTTGTTTCCCCTAACCTCTCTTACCACATTTCTAACGGGAGCTTGTAATGAATAATAAACAACTATATAAATATTACAGCCGGATACTTAAAATCAACTTGTTGTGCAGGTGGCAGTAAAAATCAAAAGTCATTTTATCTTATTTAAAGGGGTTGTTCAGTCACAACAGGTTAGCCCCTTTCCACAGTGATGATCAGTGGAGGTCTCAGTGATGGGAGAAAAATCACAGGAATGGGGTCCATTGTACCCTGAATGAATGTGCCTTGCTGCTCTATTCATCTCCATATCTTGGAAATAGAACCACTGTTTCTTCATCACTTCCATCGACAGTGAATGGAGTACATGTCTGACCTTCCGCTTCAATAATTTGGGGTGCAACAGGAGTACAACCCCTATATACGTCATCTATGGGGTGCACGTCATCTGAGCTAAGATGAGACTAACAGAATACTGACTAAGAAAGGCAATTCTTCTAAAAAAATGTGAGTTACATAAATGTAACATACATGTGATGCATGCAAAACATACAGGTCCACATTAGAATATGCACCAGTATTTGTATGCCAAACCATGCAGCAGAAATCTGTCCATTAGACTTTTTCTCATTCTCTTCAACTTCTGCTTTGTGGTCAGATCATTATAATAGTATGGATATAAGACAGCAAGTGCAACTGAACTGCCTAGAGAAAGTGCTCAAGGTCTCCTCTACAAATGTAACTGACGTAGCAATAACTGAGCCTATTGAAGAAGCTCAATTTTTGGAAGGCAAATCTGGAGATTTATGCCCATCCCAGATGCACCTACAGGCTGACTTGCTAAAACACATAAAGAAGTATAGCTTTATGGTTTGTAGCCACAAAGGTAAGTTCCTATTAGTCAGGAAAACATTCCCAGCTTTACATAGCTACATATAAAAGTATATAAAAATTTAGTGACTCCATCTACTGTCATATGTATCTACATAATTGTTACAGGGCGGCTGTTTTTGCAGCGCTCATCATCTGCCAGCACCATATTCTGGAATGTTGACTTTACTTGACAGAACTGACACCCATGTGCACCACAGACATGATTGACCATGAAAGTTCATAAGGACACGATAATTCATATCACATTTATTCTAACTCTCCACTTACAGCTGAACACATACACAAATTTTCTATGCACCTAAGGTCTCCACTGATAGTACTGAGAGGGTGATATAACTAATTCTTCAATGCTTGAATACAAATCGACAATACATTGTTTTAGGGGAAAGGTTATCTGCCAGATCAACCCTAATGAGTTTGTGCCTATATCCAACCTAAGTAGGGAATCACAGTCAAATTAATAAAGGCATTGGGGCAGATTTATCAAGTGTCTGAAAGTCAGAATATTTCTAGTTGCCCAATGGCAATCAATCACAGCTCAGCTTTCATTTTACGAGTGCTCATGAATATTTTAAAGGGGAGCTGCGATTGGTTGCCATGGGCAACTAGAAATATTCTGACTTTCAGACACTTGATAAATCTGCCCCATTATTTTAAGAAAGGTAATTAAACTGAGAAATACAAACATAAAAGTTTTTTTTATGTGATTGCTTAGTAAATCATAAGCAGATTATAGACTTGATTATCAAATTGGTTATTTGAGTGTGGTTCAGTAGTTAAAGGGGTTTTCCAAGGCACTTTTTGAATGAAACTGTGTCTACAGCTCTGCCATCTGGCCTATACACCATGGATCTAATAGTACAAAGTTCCTCAAAAAACCCTTTATAGAGAACCTGTCACCAAGGACTCCCCCACAAACCAAAACACAGTACCTTCTAGATGTCTTTATATATGCTCCAGTGATACCTCTATGCATGGGATTGGAGCAATTATTCTTCTAAAACAAGACTTCTATTGATATTTAGAGATGCAGTCTGTACAGTCTGTATACCCCACCTCTTCATTAACACTAACACTGCTAACCTGGCCCCCTTATGAATGACACATGAGACACATGTGACTCTCTGAAGACTATTCCCACCTTTCTGAGAGAGTGGCTAATGATGTAGCAGTGCTGAGTCACAAATTGCCCCTGTCTGTGTCTCTCTCTCCCAACGTTCCAGCAAGGGATTGTGTAGATTTTCCAACATTCTCTACAGTCCAAGCAGGGAAAAATAAAGGGAGCTTTATATGTTGCAGGTGGTCCCTAAGTACAAGTTCCATACTGGCAGTATGTTTGTAGCAGTGAGACACATCAATCAGGAACTGAGAGACAGTTCAGTGCAGAGACCAATGCATAGTCAGGACCCAATTAATATAATTGGACTCACATCAGGTGAGTTGCATATAAGTTTACAAACTGATTCTTTTTAACATTGCAGCCATGGAGAGGGACCATTTAGGGATAAGGACAATGCTTTTTAATCATAGTTTATAATGAAGTATTTATTTTGGGGTGGGTTTATTTGAATGTCAGGTTTTCCGTTAAAAAGACTTTAGGAAAAGTTTGCTCAAAAGGTAAATTAGGTGAAGAAATTATATTTGTCTTTATTTCTTTGAAGTAACAGACAAAAAATCTGCGTGTGACCCAAAATTTGTGTGATACTTCCCTACATCACCCTAGCCTTTACAACTCCCATATACCAAACAAGAAATTTAAAGGAAATCTACCAACAGACTCAAAGATGATAAACCAGGGACACGTGAATCTGATACTCACATATTTGTTATACATGCCTCCTTCCTTCTAAAATCAACTTTTAAAAGCCTGCTAGCTCCTGTGGGTGTTACCGGAGCCCCTCCATGTTTCACATTCACAGACTGTTACACGGTGCAGTAGCTATTCCCCCCTCCCATAGTGCTTAAACTTCTTCTGCTGAAGTTACATCAATTTCATGCAATCACACCAGGAAGAGGGAGGGTGAAGTGCTGAGGTAGAAGGGACGAGTGTGAGACAGTGTAACAGCCTTTAAAGCTACAACACGGAGAGTCTCTGGTAACGTCCCGAAAGCTCATCGGGCTCATTAACATCATTTTAAAAGTTGATTTTACAAGAAAGGAGGTCATGGATAACAAATATAACCACCATCATGGTACCTGGATCTATGAGGAAGTGCCCCTGGTTTATCATGCTGGATTTTGATGGTAGAATTTCATTAAAATCAGTTAAGAATTGACCCTTGAACAATCAGAGCAAGAACAGCCATTGCCAGTAGTGAATTATGTTAAGGTGAACCTAGGTGATAGATCAAATCCTGTCATTCCTACTTATTTTCCTAAAAGCATTGTAACAGAGAATACATTTTAAGATGGCGCCAGCATCGTGGATCGTACCCAAAACATCGAAGCTAAAGGAATGTGGGTGTGACGTGAACATGCGACAGCAGGCAAACTCTCCAATCAAGATCTGGGAACCTGATTTGTTATGATTAGTAATCTCCTCCTCTTCTGCTTCTTTCCTATTTTTCTATATAGACTTGTGAAACCAAATAAAGCTTGCGCAGTGCTGATTTGCACCGGGCAACGGCATAAGTGAGACTTGAATCAGCAGTAGTCTGAGTCATTCCTTACAAGATGCTTATCGATTAGAAACACAGCCAACGCACACTAAAAGAGGATATCTTAAATCCTACCCTAACAATTATAACATAGGGTTATGCAAGTGTCTTTGGTTCCAAGCTGGTACCAAATTTAGGCAATAAGTGTCTGACCAATTTAAAAATGGTCCACAGTTTTCATACAGTCCAGAGTCCACGGCAGTTTTAATCCGCCCCTGGTCACAGAGGATCTGCAAGCAGTGAAAACACATCTGTTTCCAGGACTCCTTCAATAGAAAAACAGAGATTCCAAAATAACTTTAAGCTGCTGAACACAATCATTTTGATTCACAATTCATCCAATCCACATCTAGCTTGACATATAGAGGCAGAAATAATCAACGCATTCTAAACATACTATATAAAATGTGGAAAATAAAAGTTTTGCATACAAATTTACATGGAAGTCAACAGCCATATCATAAATAAGAAGCACCTCTCTGTATTCCAGCAGTCAAATGATATTTCAATAAGGTTTACTAGAGAGATAGTTAATATTTGCTGATTAGCAGAACTATTTCAGGCTCCATTGGAGACGGCTTTTGCTAGTTTCCCTGTGTAATGCAATTCTGAGATGCACTCATCTATAGCCATACTGAGATCCAGACAAATGAGGTTATCTGGTGGTTATTCCTCATGTCAGACATAACGGTAATGCACACTCTCATCTCTCGTAATATGTTTTAAACAAAGAGTAATGGTTTTGGATTCAAATTTCAGTCACAAGCATTTATGTCACAATTTACATTTCCAATTTACAGTGTATTTACTAGGTTTTGTGACACTGATGGAGATACATTTGTATAATGGTCTCATCAGTTCAATCAGGATGAATAAATAGTAGGGCTTGGTTATGATTGACTATGGCGTAATTATATACTTTTAATATTATGATTTAGTCAAGAATTGTTTTTACTTCAACTGATTTTAATAATTAGAGAAGTATTTTACCAGATAAGGAATATATATATATATATACATATCTACTGAAGAGCAAAATTAGAGAACAATACACAAATTCCTAAATATCAAGGTCATTGTGTAGTCCTATGTGAATCTATCCGAACTTGTATATAGTAGTTTTTGAAGCATATTTCATATAAATGTAAATTAGATAATTGTTAAAGAACACTGATCAAAATTAGAGAACATTTTCAGATACCTGCAAGGTAATGTGGCACCTGGTGTTAATTTCCTTAATTATTCGAATGCACAGCTCCAACAGAGTGCGCCCCTTTTTTAGGTGCTGCTTTAACATGTAGCGTGCAAAGCAATTCTGTCAGACTTTGCATGTGGCGCACGGTCTGACTGAGCACTGGAACAACCTCTTCCGTAGAGAAATTTGTGTTGTATGAAGAATGGTGCAGCTGCAACACAAAATGGTCATGTGCAACACATATGTGGCTCAGACCCTTCTAAAATACCAAATACCTTCTAAAATGCAAGCAGTTTTCACTAGAAAGAACATTTTCTGACAGAAAACTGGCACATGGAGCACAGTAAATGTGCCCCATTCTATCGTTACGATATCACTGACTCATTTAAGTCCCATAGAAGGCTGGTCGCCCTTGAAAGACAAATGCTGGAGAGGACAGGATAATGGGCAGAGTCTCCATGGGTAATTGTACACGGCAGCTGGACTTGCTTGCCAGTTCTGTCTCGTCTTACAGTGCCTCAATGTTTAAGAGCAGTAAGAATCAAAAAGCTAGACTTACTTTTGCTGAGGAGCATGTTGTGTAGAAAGAGGAGAAGTGGTCCACTGTTTATTTTAGTGATGAAAGCAAGTTTAATCTATTTGGATCTGATAGGAGGGGCAGCACGGTGAATAAGTGGTTAGCATTACAGGCCAGCAGCGCTGGGGACCTGGGTTCAAGTCCCACGGTCAACATCTGCAAAGAGTTTGTATGTTCTTTCCGTGTTTGCGTGGCTTTCCTCCAGTTTGGGTGGGTTTCCTCCGGGTCCTCCGGTTTCCTCCCACACTCCAAAAAATACTGGTAGGCTGATTAGATTGTGAGCCCCATGGGGAGAGGGACCAATTTGGCAAGCTCTGTGCAGCATAATCTGTAGGCGCTAGATAAATAAAGGAATTATTATAATATGTTTGTCAACAAACTGGAGAAGGACTGAAATCAAAGTATGTGAAGAAGTCAGTGAAAGGTGGTGGATGAAGTTTTAAGGTTTGGGAAATGTTTTTTGCAGCAGGAGTTGAACCTCTCATACAGCTCCATGAAAAACTGACTGCAAGTGTGTATCAGAAACTTCTTTAACAACAAACGGTTTATGTTAATACACTTAATTTTGTAAAACACATGGAATACCCCTTACAAAAAATACTTCATATGTTTATCAATGGATTTTACATTTTTTCGGAAACAATCAAGTGATCATACATTGATCTTTAATTTTGATCTCCAGTGTATATCTCCAATTAGTTGGTTTACCACATTTCATATTTTCTGATGTGCAGATAAAATAATAGCATGTATTTCCTATATTTCAATTATTGTATCTAATTCTAAAAAACTAAACAAAAAAGTACTAGGTATATTTAGCTATCCTCCACAAAAGTGTAGTTGAAACATACTCACATCATACAACACAATAGGACCATATTTTAGGATGTGTCAGCTACAGCCCTTCCCTACTTTGGAACCATCTACAGTATCCCTATAGCAGTGATGGCGAACCTTTTAGAGACAGAGTGCCCAAACTACAACCAAAATCCACTTATTTACCGTAAAGTGCCACTGTTCTTTCACATCTTTAATTGTATCGACCGTCTGAGGCCACCAATACAGTTGAAAGAAGGAGGACAAATGCAGACCATCATTGTCGCTTCTCTCCAGGTTCTCTCTATACAGGAAGAAACAGTTAATGAAGTGTCGCTGTAAAATAGCACTGAGAGCAACATCTAGGCAAGTTGCTAGGACTGCAGGAAGATTTGATGGATTTGATCCTGTTTGGAGAGCTCTGTCCTGGGGTGAAGGCCTGAGTGCCCACAGAAAGGGCTTGGAGTGCCACCACTGGCACCCATGCCATAGGTTCGCCACCACTGCCCTAAAGCAATATGAGCTCCACTGCCTCCTATTGCAATGGCAGATGCAGGACCCCCTATAGCAGTGGCATCTCTTGTTTTATAACAGATGCCCAAACATAGATATCATTTCACAAAATATTAATATTCTCCAATGAAATAAATAGGTGTTTATAATTAGAATCTTTATTTATATAGCGCAATCAAATTCGGTGTTATATTTAAATTATACCTCAAAGTGATGCATAAAGAAACTGACAAACCAGCATACACTACATTACTTTAATTACCATTTTTGATTAAATTCATCACAGAGGCCACTCATAGAGCCACCAATGCAGATGAGATGTGTAGCTTGTGTGCTTGAATGCTTGTTCTGCCCTGCCTAGAAAACTTACACATCTACTATGTACCACACCCACTTGAACTATTTGCCTGTACTTGAATTATGTCTAGAAAACAAGTTAAAAAATAACCTAAATGTTAAACTTTCTTTAACTCAGTTTAATATCAGTTTTAGTTGACTTTGTTTCTAGCCGACATATCACTATTATAGACAACACATCTAAATTTTATAAAGATATGACACAATCTATTTAACTCACATTTCAGGTTTCTTAAAGTCAAGTGAACATATTGAGATATCTCAAAAAGGTGTGGGGTATTTGGCTTGTGGGTGAAAATTCAGGATGAACCTAAAATCCACTTTAGCCTTTACAGTTGAACATAATGGGGCAGAGTTATCAAGCTGTCTGAAAGTCAGAATATTTCTAGTTGCCCACGGCAACCAATCACAGCTCAGCTTTCATTTTACCAGTGCTCATGAATATTTTAAAGGCGAGCTGTGATTGGTTGGTCTGTGAATTTGAAGTCTTTTGCTGCTTCCCCTCCCCTTCACATACAGTAAAGCTTCTATGTAACACCTCAGTGAGCTTCTGCCTTCTTGATCGTAAAATAGAATTAGGAAATTTTAAGCAGATTAGGAAGGAAAGAGCATGATAAAGAGTCGACAAATAAGTACTTTGCTCCGATAAGATATATTTCTCAATTTTTTGTCTTAATTTGTACTGCTGGTTTGTTGAAAACTTAGTGACCATTTAATCAGAGAACACCCTGTTAGTGTAAGTTTGAAGCAATTTTTTGTTCAATCGCCACATTCTTTAGGTCTATGAGTCTGATTTTCTTGGAACAAGGTTTTTAATGCCGCCATTTCAGGTAACATATTTTTTAAACTGAAAAACACTGATTTTTTTTTTACAGTAGTGAATTGCACATAGACAGGGGAGTGACATCAGACGTAGCAGCCGTAGCTGACGGAGATCACCAAGCACTCCCGGAATGACAAGGGGTCCGATTGAGGTACCTGGGACCCCACCTGTGACACGCTCATCCTGTAAAATAAAATGATGCTAATGAGTTAGAACAGCCCATGAGGCTGTTACACTTTCTAGGAGCACTTCCCAACTACCCCGATGTCAGATTACAGCAGGCAGAGGGAGGGGAAGTAGGTTGCATGCTCCTACACAGTGTAACAGCCTGTGAAACCCAAGCACAGAGATAACTTCTTCCATAAATGATAAACTGTCCACAGAAACCAATTGCAATATAACTTTGCTTGTACACTCTACTCTTGACAAATCAAAACTGTGCTGCTCATACATGGCCTACAATGCCCCTGTTATGGTTTGATAGGTTGATAAATGAGGCTTACAGCCTCCTGATCAATTTACTACAAGTTCCTTTCAGCATTCTAAACCTGAATTTTTAGCCTCAGTTGGCATTTCCCACCCAATTGGATCAATGCCAAGTATAGAGAAATCTAAACCTAGACATAATGAAAATGGGAAATGTATACAAGCAACAAAGACATTATTACAAGCCTTTGTATTTGATCTATAGTAGAATTAAATTGCTGTTTTTAGTTCTTTATTGTTGTGGACTCTGAGTCCCATGATCTCATTCTTTTCTTCTGAGACCATAGTTTCTAGTGCATCTGCAAGGTAGCACCATGGGAATTCTACATATAATTGCTTCATTTCCACAGTGTCCTGCTTTTGCACACTATGTTATACAAGACTTTAGTGAAATGCCAAATGCTATGGTAGTAAGATTTTAGTCAATAGAACTTATGTATGAAACTAACAATCCAAAACAGTAAAGACACTCTATGATGAAAAGGTTGATGTTTCTAGTATCTACAGTTCTACTGAAAAAGCAGCTAGTGACAAAGGTTGTTTCCATTTTGTGGTTAGATGATAGTTACTGTTATTTCCTTTATGTAGTTAGTTATGACATTATGTCTCATTGTTCTTCTTTTTTAATTAATTAATTCAAAAGATAGAAATTGCCTATTTCTTCTTTTTATGTTGTAACTACCATAGTTTTTACTAACTAAAAAAAGACATGGGTCAGCCATGTTGGAAGCTTGAATCTCCTGTGTTGGCCAACTTCTATGCCCCAGGAAAGATGTCTAAAGAGCATTATCTGTGTAAAGTAACAGACAAGTTATCTGTCAAAAGCATCCAGAGTGTCAGCCTATTCTGATGGCTCTTGTGGCAAGTTAAAAAAAAATGCAATATTTCAAGATTTATGTATTTAACTTAATTTATGTATTTATGTATTATAAAATAGAAAATAAATATATCTATAGAAATGTTTGGAATAATATGTAATGTATCTGATAATACATTCCCTTTGATTTGTACAGGCACAAGCATGTATGTAATGTGTACAGCACGGCTGATATCTCTGTACTTTTTGTAGTTTCTGTAATACGCCCTTGAGGCTCCATCACCAGTTCTGTCAGATTATGTGGGGAAAATAGTGCTACACGCTAAGACGTTCTTCGAATAATATAACAGACAACACAATGAAGCCCAGCGGATCACATTATAATTGAATGTTGTCAGTCCGGGACAGTTTTATACATTATATAGTGCTTTTGGAAGGAGGCCGGATCACACAAGCACTTACAGCTCCCCACCAGCTATGGCCTGGCAACTGTCAGTTACAGATCCTGGTAGGATCGCAGGATGGGTGAAGATACCCAGACTTTTAAAGGGACATTGCGCATCTATTGCTACTCACTAAGTGAATCCTGTACAACGCAGGGTTATTTCAATGCCACGGGACGGAGACTAAGCATGAAGGTTTTCAGCAATCTACCCTTTAATGTCACATCTAAGTTGTGTGAACAGACAAAAAATGTCCATATTTCCATTCCATTTCCAATTTTCACTTTTATTGTTAATAATAAGTTTTTATTATAATAACTATAAAAATATAATAGTCATAACTATTGTTTTGAATATTGGTTTAAGGCATCTACAAAATGGTCAGAAAAACAACATTTTACTATGTCAGTATATGTTAGAGCAGTTTAACATATAATACAATATTTACTTGAAATTGTGTAAGACTAGAATAAAGTGTTGATGGAAAAAAAGGAATGAAAAATTGTGCAGAAACAGAATTCTACAGAGTGACTAAATTTAGCTCTGCACTGGATAAACAGATAATATATCATGGAGGTCTAATACGTTCTGCTTCACAAGGCAGAATGCATATAAGTATATCTGTCATTAGTTAGACTCACATTCACACAACTGTGCCTGCATCTTTGATGGTCTCAATATCAGTCAACTGGCAACCAACGCAGCACCCATCGTTTTTCAGTGGCAAAGTAGGGCCAAAATGAAGTGCAGAAGGCTTATTTTGCGTCAAATGTGCATTGTAAATACAACGTTAAAAACAACATTAAAACAACCAATTTAAACAACATAAAAACAAAAAACTGAGGTCATTTTAAGAGGTAGAGAGTATGATAGGACAGCACGGTGGCTTAGTGGTTAGCACTACAGCCTTGCAGCGCTGGGGACCTGAGTTCATGTCCCATGGTCAACATCTGCAAAGAATTTGCATGTTCTCTCCGTGTTTGCGTGGCTTTCCTCCAGTTTCCTCCCACACTCCAAAACATACTGGTAGGTTGATTAGATTGTGAGCCCCATTGGGGACAGGGACCGATTTGGGAAGCTCTGTGCAGCGCTGTATAATCTGTGTGCGCTACATAAATAAAGGAATTATTATTAATTATTAGGGATTATGGTGGCATAACAGCTACAGGGTAAAGCTAGGAGGAAGACAAGTTTAATTAAAACAGATTTTTATCCACTGACTGGTCCTGTAGTGTGATGCAGCCCTCCAAATAGTACTGTACATGAACAGATGTGCCACTCAGGGGATTGTACATCACATCTTCATAGGGATCTAGAGAGGAACCTTATTGTCCTTAATCCTCTGTGTAAAATAGGTTACAACAAATCCTCTTTCCATTTCAGCAGGGGGATTATTCAGAAGCGCCAGTAAATAAAACCATCCCTGTGTGTAGTTAGACTAGTACCTAGAAAAACCTGACTGAAATAGCAGAAATCGGTCTGGTAATTCAATTAACTTTCTCGATATTGATATTCTAGGAAAATTTATCTTCAGTAATTATCTGGATCTCTCTGCTTACATTGCAATGTTCACTCATGGACGATCACATTTTATTTTTATTGGTCTTTTTGTCAAATCTGTTTTACTACGTGACATATAAACCTAAAACAGAAGTACAGTACATAGCAACTAAAAGCATGATGTTGGAATTGTGCATTTTGATGCTTGCCAGGGCTAAAATCCTTTTGCATACTCATTCATTCCAGTAAACATTCATTATTGGGTAACAGGAAAAACACATTTGCATAAAAAATATCTTAGCGGAAATATATTAATTGTTACAAGTATTTTAGGCAAAACATAATCACCCAAGTGTGAAAGTCCATATAATCCAGTGTGAACTTCCGGGAAACGGGCTGAGCACACCATGTAGTTACTCAGGAAAAACACTACACTACGTAAAAAATATCTGATTTCTGCCTCTTTTCTGATCCTAGATATGGCAGAATTTTTTTTATTATTTGGAAGGTACAGACTCCAACATGTGAATCCACCGGGGACCCTTAGGGTACATTCACACGCGGTATGCCCGCCGTGCGGGCATACCGCCGTGTGCTGGAGTGGAGGAGGAGGTGACCCCTCCTCCCTCCATAGAGAATAGCGGCGCACGGCCGCACACACGCCGAAATATAGAGCATGATCTATCTTTTTGCGGTGTGCGGTCCAGATCGGTGCCACACATGTGTGGCACCGTTTCTGCGCCGTATCGCTATTGCCGTCTATGGGGACATACATGTGGCCGCAAATTTGCGGCCGCATGTACGTCCCCGCAGAGGCCATGTGAATAAGCCCTTAGCTTGTTGGGCCCCCAGGCCTTTCATAAGTTGTGCAGAACTCCTATAGTACCTCATACAGATATTATTCAGTATTCTAAGATACTCTGGATAAAATAAATATATGTATGGGCATATTTATTTATGTGCGTAATCTGCACCGCATTTATCAAGGGTTTTAGGCATAAAGGGCCGCGTTCTCCGAAAGGTGGGGAAACTTTCGGGCATAAACTAAGCCCACTAATAGGAGGTGCAACGTATGACTAGACAGTCTTACACTATGCCAGATTTGCGCTATGACTTACATTACACCAGATATCTAGCTAACCAGTACCCTTTCTTCCTGGCCTCCCCCTTTTCAATCACGCTGTAAAGCCCAATCACATTATAGCATCTTTCTACTGAAAATGAGCATGTAATCCTAAATTAAAGGCAAAAGCCTGTCAACAGGTAATTGACAGGGTTCCTTAAAGCATAAAGGTTCAATGCAAGGGCTAAAATACAAGCTATGGGTCATCTATGTTTTAGGAACTTGCTAATGGATTTCAGATAATAACTTTTTCTCCTCTCCTCAATGTTTTTCTCCTCAACATTTACATCTACAGATATATCCCTTCCTGTTAATTAGAAACACTACAATTCAGTGGGATGCTCTGATTTTGCTGTTTGCTACATAGTGACAAATATCCTTTAATAGAAATAAATATGCACATAGATACAAAGTTTAGGACACATGATTTATTCTTCTCCATATTTTGTAAAACAGAGGGGGAATGATTTGGAGAGCAAACTTGGATGAATGTGTTTCCAGCAGCCCCTCAGTATATCAGGTTAATAAGTCTTTGAGATAGAATATTTAAATAGGCTTCCTGTACAAATGTAGTAACATATTAATTATTAATTGTACCTCGGCCCTCTTGGGTTTATACACATCCCCTTTCCTTCCCCATACACTATACTACCTGCCACCGTTGCCATGGCAACTTCAGCTCCTTCAAAGTGACTGCTTCCTTTATGTCGGTGGCTAGAATTTATATTACTTTCATCCTAATTTTATTTTCTATTATTTCCACATATCTTTAGTGATGGTCTTTAAATTTGACCATTGATGTTAGACACACTTGGCCTAGTTCCTTCACCTTGCAGTTCCAGCATGCAGAACACAGCATGGAGAGAGGGCTTATGCACATTTCTCTGTAGCCATTATATGATTTACAGCCTTTATCTGATGAAACATAAGTTAGATCAGTTATTTGTAGCTTGCGTGAACTGTGTTTTTCTTGACTACAATAAAACATTAGGGTTCAAAAGTTGTCCTTAGGATACCAGGTTAGTGTGATCAAACTGAGCATAGCCAACTAGACATACATACAAAGTTCAGAGTGGTGAACTTTATTGTTGGGCTGCTCTTCCCAATATACAAAACTATTTTAAAGCAAATATTAAGGGGTTTTATAGATTATCTATAAAGCTATAGACAGGGTCGGCGCCAGCACTGGGCATACCCAGTCAAGTGCCGGGGCCCAGAGCTGCTGGGGGGGGCCCACATAAGGCTGTAGATAAGGAATCCAAAGGAGATATGGAGGGGGGTGTATCTAATTAATCCATAGGGGATATGGGGGCTTTATATAAAATAACCATAATATTATGTTTGGGATGATAAAGTAGGGAATAATTTAGGGAACAGGAGACTTTTTTAGTTTCTGAATTTTTAATGTCACCACATGAGTTTACTGCAAAAGGGCCCACTGAGGCCCTGTCGCCCAGGGGCCTACTGAAACCTGGAGCTGGTGCAGGCCACAAATAAGAATGTTTACCAATTTAGGCAAAATCTCCATATTGTACTTCCCCTGCAGGCGTCCTTGCATGCATACAGTAATGAGTACACATCATCCTGACCCATTGGAGGTGCCACAGGAAATAGAAACAGAAAATCACAAAAGTGACTATCAATGGGTCACTTGACCTATGGCTCCTCCAGACAGAAGGGGAAAGTTTACCAGATTAATTACAAAAACAGTGCCCTATTAGGGCATTGCAAATGCTTTAGTAAACATTCTTATTTGTGGTCAACTCCTATAACTCAGCAGTGTCTTCTACATAGAGCATGTCCAACCATGAATTTCCTATTACAGACCTGTTGGTCTTTTATTATCAGACAACATAGGCTAATAAATATGGATTCATATTTCTCCATAGTTTATTATGTAACCGATTGATCTTACATCCATCATTATAATGGGAAATCAAGAGTGTGAACTGTGTGGTCATTGCTTACTTACACATATAACCTAAACAGCAAACAGAGAATTTCTAAGACCATTTCTTCATAGAGGAATGGCCCTGTCATGTATGAACACTTTGAAACAGAATAATGTTGCCCAACAGACAATGCTATAGACAAGACATACTGTACAATGTTCCCTAACACAAAAACAAGGCTGGATCAGTCATTCAAATTATATTTGTTTTCCTAACTGCATCATGAATGAGTGTTTGAAGGAATTCTACCATCAAAATCAAGCATGATGAATCAGTGACATTTACTCACAGATCTAGGCATGGTGACTGTTGTAAAGACCAGCCTGTGAAGCTGCAGCACAGGCGGGCTATGGTAACACCCACCTTTTTTAAAGTATCAGTGATCTTTGCTGACAGGTCTAGATAGCGGAATCTCTAAACCTCACATCTTTTACAAACCAGAGTTCCAGTAAAAATGTTGTTTCCTGTAGCAACCAATCACAATGCAGCTTTCCTTTCTCAAGAGCAGCAAGAAAGCTAGGCTGGTTGCTGTGGGAACAATACTTTCAAGCACTTTAATAAAAATCCCAATATGTGTTGTGCTAAAAAGTATACACAAAACTAGTGGGTTGTCATCGGCATTGGGGAAGATTAATTTAATGTATCGGTCTTCAGACCAGTGTGGAGTAGAACAAGACAGTTCTCTGCTGCACAAGATTAATCACTGTGTCTGATGCTGGATGATTAATCTGGTGCAGTATAAGATTGGTGAAATACAACCCCTTTTACCGAAGACATGCCCCTTTTTCGTAGGAGTCAGAAAAACGCCTAAAATTGGTCTAAAAATCTTAGACACATGTGGCACATGGCATTTCAGGTGCAAATTACTCCAGTTTTTTGGTGTAGACAGATTGATACATCTCCTCAATTGCCTTTTCAGTCACTACTGACAGTAACAAATTGGCCCACATTTATCAAAACTATGTGCATTTTGCCTGTAGAGTGTGCAGAGTGCGTCAGATTAATCAAAACTGGCGCACGCTCTACATTAATCTGGCGCCCCCTGCACTGCTCTGGCAGTGTGCAACATTTGTTTTTGGTGCACTTTTTTCATGCTACAGTATTGTGGCGCAGACTGAACCAGCAATAAATGTGGTGCAAACTCTGACTAAGCAGTAACAGCCCCTTTTGGTGCAAATTTTTTTCTGTCTTGTCGCACACAGTGCAGCCGCAACACAAAACGCAGACACTTTATAAATACATGTGCAAGCAGTTTGCACGTTCTTCTCAGTGCAAAGTCAGACAGAAAACTGGTGCAGACAATTTAATTATGGGCAATTCTTTGAGAAGGGGGTGGGAATTCACAGTTATCAATTTAACCATAAATAATCTCTGGGATTATTAAAAGAGAAATGCAAAAAACAGAGTTATAGGTATCAATGTCTCACAATTGCTACTTCTCGCAGATTACAAGTATTTAAAGGTTAAAGCCCAACTCAATTACCTTTGGGAACCTGTTTAAAAGGTTTTAATCTCCCTCACCTGACATTGCAGCTTTATAGGGCAGGGGATTGTGAACTATATGCCAATACAAGCTTTTTTTTGGTGCTGCACTACCTCATAGCTTTCTGAGGGCTTGTCTAGTCTTGGATACATTTTATTTTCAATGGTATCTTTTTGGGATGCCTATACCTTTTTGTCAAAATCATATTAACTCTTTCTAGGATGGATGAAAAGATTAATAATGCACATTTGAACATTATGGCCCACATTTATTAAAGCGTTTGCAACAGTTTTCCGTTGACTTTGCACTGAAAAGAAATGTAAACTGCTGGCACATGTATTTATAAAGTGTTGCGGCTTAAGTGCTTAGCTGGAATTTGCGCCACATTTATACTGACCTGTGCCACAATTTTGCAGAATGAACAAAGTGCACCAAAAAATGGTGCATACTTCCAGAGCAGGGTGTACCAGATTAATGTTGACCGGCAAACTGCGCAGTACAGACTGCACTAGTTTTTATAAATGTGAGTCTGTATTTTGCACCTTTAATGGTGCAGAATAAAAAGCATAAGAATTTTGTTCTATTTTTCTGGTGCTAACGCAAGTGTGTTCATGTTGCCTTTTTCTAAGATGTATAACTTTACTTTGATCCAATAATGGAGCTGGTGTAGGGCTTGTTTTTTATTTGAGGAGCTGTACTTTTCATTGATGTCATTCATGGGTACAACTTGGATGGTTTCTTCAATTTTTTTTTCTGGCATCATCATTTGTACTGCCAAGTCAGTGGAGGTGTCATTAGGGAGAAGTTTACATGTACCACAATATTTCAAGGATGATCAGAATGTCAACATACGCAATGGAATACAGAAACTTTTACCTAAAATTGGCTAACTTATAATTTACATACAGTTACATATGTGCCGCTGCAACAGGAAGCCCCAATTTTCACTTCAGTTATGAGAATGCCCTTCTGAGTTATACATATACTATGTGCCTTTTTTATATTAGTTTTCTCTAGTAATGTTAAAAGGGAAACAGCAACAATTTTGAATCAAAAAGGTAATGAACAGGGCATGTTGCTTTTGTACATGTTATCCAAGGCATTCATTACCGCTGTGCACAATGTTCTGTGCCTATAGTCATATCGCTGCATCCAGCTATTTTTAATACTAGAGTATTATTGATTTTAAATTATGTTGCTGGGCTTCTTAAAATAACCACTCTTTATACTGTCCAAGCATTGCATTATTATTCAGTACATGCTATATCTACTCTAGCATATAATAACCCAATACTGATAACAACATTGTGCTGAATACTCTGCTGCCTACAGCCCTAATTTTACATAACCAATTAGATGCATGTGGTCTAATTGTGTCCAGAATTAGGGAACTGATGAATTATCCTTGGGGAGGGGTGTTAGACCCCCAGTGTTCTGGTATTGATGAATGATCCTAAATATTCTGGTATGAGGCAACGTGAGTACAAAGTATATACTGTATTTTGCTGTCACTGCTACTAATAAAAATGTCTGTTCAACACAACATTTGTGTTAAGACAGTTGGGAGAATGATGGGAAAGTGAGAAACCGAAGATGTCTGGACAGCAAACTCTGTAAAAAAATATATTACATTTGGAAAATGTCAGTCTGAACGGGGAAGAAAGAGAAGACCCACAGTCAAAGAATCTGAACTTTTCGGTATGTACTGTTACACTGAATTGAATATTCATCTGTCTAAAGGTCTGTTCACATGGCAGTATGGGCAGTGAATGTTGCGGTGGTCTTCTACTCTTGCACCAATTTCAGCCTCAGAACTCAATCCACATCTTTTTTTGTGAAAGACTGGCTAAAATCTACTTCAATACATAAGACCCTATCCTAAGATTGGCAATCGCAGGTCTAGGGCATATAAACCCTGCAACATTTTACTCAGTATTCAGATAGGGATAAAGTTGATGTTACACAGTCAGTGCATTCCCTAATTTCAAGGAGGGGGGGATTAAATGAAAAGTTAATCAGGTAAAGGAACATCATAATTATATTAGCATTCAAATATATAAACCATGCATACCATAAAGAATGGACAAAGTAAAGCCCTGGCGGTAATACAAGTCATGAGACTTTGAAGACCTTGTGAGCAGTCACATCTTATTATGGCTGCACAGAGAGGCTACACTAGGCTTGGAAACAACAGTGCATTGTTTGGTAGGAAAGGAGATGTTTCTGATTAACTCACACAGTAGACTATGCTGTTGTTGTAATGCTCCACTTTACCTAGAGTTCACCTATGTACAAATGTTTGTCTGGCTGCCAGAAAACATATTCTAGGCATGTAACAGGCTGATCTATTCATTTTTACATAAGCATAATATTATACAAAAGGAGGCTCATATGTAAAAAAATGTCAGGACATAATGCAGTCATGAAAATTACACATGTCTTGGAAATGTGCCACAATTACTTACACAACATGGGACACTTTGTACATTATATCACTTAAGGCGCTTCTTATTTCCCCATATCCACATGTCCTGCAGTTACAATCTCTATTCTACTCAGCTCTATTACTATATGCCTAGTATAATGTGTGTTATTGTCTTATATATTTTATTTTATCTAAGATGCACCTAAAGTATTTTAACTGGAATAACACAAAATATAATATACTGTAGATCCCCATGATATTTTGGTTTTTGCACTCAAAGTGACTACTCCAGATATCTTTTGGAGTAAATGTTGTGCATATTTGTGCATGTTTCCACCTGTTTGGGTCTAAAGTATATGTGCATATTTAACAAGCCATCTAGAAGAAGCCAGAAGCTTAGCATAAGGAAGCTCAACAAAAACATCAAATTCATCCATTTATTTGGGTAAGAAAGGACAAGGATAAAATCTACAGGTGTAAAATACAAGGCTGTCATTTAGCCCTTTGTATTTACATAGGAATTTCCATTATAATGGATAGATGTCCTCAAGAGTTAAAAGGCAAATTCAGTTCTGAGACATACTTGCATGTCTATCTATGAATGTTCCCTTCAGTCATTATTGTGCACATACCTGTAGTTCACAGGAAGTATTCAGCCATAAAAGTTTAAAGCGTTACCCCACAATATATTTACTGTCGCTATGTCTTTAGGTTCTTTTCATGTATTCTAACCTGGCAATGTAATAACCATGTTCTATGACAGATATGGAAAACAGGATACCGGTGATATGACAACAAGTGAGGGGCACACGGGGCACAAGCCATAGTAAGCAAGATGGACTTACATATCTATTGATGAGGCTCCTGAGCAGGCTGCAATCCATGTCTAGTGACAGCTGCCCTGGCACCTCTCGTGCCTCCTTCCTTGCTCTCTAGTTGTTACTTTCCACATCCATACACAGTGCCAATACAATCGATCTAGTCGATAGCCACAGATGACCAGAATGAGGAAACAGAAGCTGCTGGTTCTTGCTTAAGTCACATTGGATGGGGAAGCTGCACATGGGTTGTATTACTTAACAAGTGCTACATTCTTTCCTGTGTGAGTGTGGATGGCTGGCTGTGGCATTGGGTTCCCGCAGGTGGTGATCCCTGGGTGAAGAGGTGACTCTTTGGTGGAGCTCTCTCTTGGCTGGCAGCATTCAGCATGCCCCCTCCTGTGGCTCTCTTCTACTAGATGCTGCCTGTTTCTCTTTGATGATCAGTTCCCTGTGTGCTCCACACCCCCTCCCATCTCATGTAATAATAGCCCTCCCTCTCAGTCAGCTCTGTGCTGGTGCCTCCCTCTCCAGCCCCTCGCTCTATACCTCTTCTCTTTGATCCCTCCCTGCAAGCCTTTATTTGGTGGCTAGTCCTCCCACATTTCTCTTCCCTCCTGTCATGTCCTGTCACTATGCTCCACCCTAGGCTTTTACACAGCGCCCCCCTCCCCTCCCTTCTCTTCATCAATCTGTTCTAGTACTGGCATCCTGAGCTATTTTTATCTCATCGGGCGACTTATCCAGCTGCCTACAAATAAATGATGGGGAATTGCCTGCACTGCTTCTGCCAGGTCTCAGATTAGTATTTCTATTTACATTTCTTATGTTTACCGTACACAATAGATGTGTGATACAATGTAACAATGTAGATGCTGTACAAAGCCAGGATGCAAGGAATGACAAGTGTTCTCCGATCCATAGGCTCTTTTGGTTATTTTTGGATCCTTTCCCATGTGATTACTGCCTGAGTGGCTGCTCCTCTCCTAGATGGCTCATGTTATGATTGACAGGCTGGAGCTGATGAGTCAGGCTGATAGTCACCTCTTGGCAGCAGGGCCAGGCTGCCTTTTGTTAACATTATCTAATCAGCTTGTGTCTGGAGCTGGAGGTGTAGACAAGGTGGCCTGGTTACCTCATGTCATCCACAAGCATAATCTATAGCCAGATTTATAGGCTCCTATTGTAAATAGATCCATTGATTTCTAGTTCCTCCATTCACCATGTTTTACAAGAATTAGATATGGCTTTTTCTCTGATGCAGAGAATTGAAATGAAGAGAAATGCATGAATTGACATTTCCGATTAATGTTTGTCAATATACCTGACAAATAACAAACCAGTTGATCATACAGGTGCTGCATTATGCACTACTCAAAATAATTGAAGGGAATGCTTATGAATGAATCAAATCTTTAGTGATATAAGTTGTGCAAATAAATAATCAATTCAAATCTCCATTACCTGGGTAGAAATGAGCGGACCAAAATTTTCCGTTTGGATTTGGGATTCGGTTGCGTAATGTGCGACCCACCAGATTGATGCCCCGGCCAACTAGGCATGGCTGTGGTTAGCCAGAGGTGTCACTAGTTGGTGTCGATTTGCCGGATTGGCTCTGCGGCCGCAAATCCAGCAATATGTCTAGGTTGCATGGGACTCACCCGAATCCGAACAGAAAGTTTGTGTCCGCTCACCTTTAGTCCTGGGGTACATATTCCAGAGCCCCATAACAAAACCTGTCATTTTTATTTATGTGAAGGAATTTATTAAATAAAAAACTTACCATACCAGACTGCTTTTACACATTTTTTTACACAAATTTTCAGGATTAGGGGTAGTGGACCCGCGAGCGAAGATGTAAGCCTACACCTGGGAGCAGAATCTAAATGGCACCTGGTTTGCACCAGAGCCCGCCGCAAAGCAGGTTAGACTTGCTGCGGCAGGATACCACCAGGTCGCTCCACAGGTGTTACTTTGCTAGTGGTGGCGGCCAATGCAAAGTCCAGAATCAACAAGAAGCCGTTGCATGTGCGCCCTGGGAGGAGGGGACGAGGGCCCTGGATCGCAGGTGACAACACTGGAGTGCGGACAGGTGAGTGAGCCTACCGCACACATGGGGGGGGCACGGAGAGGCACAGGGATGCGCCTCCTACCCGAGAAGGGGGTCGCAGGAACACCCGTGACAGTACCCCGCCTTTGGCCTTCCCCTCTTCTTGATTTGAAGGAACCTTTGCAGGAGAGTACGGTCCAGGATATTATCCTCAGGCTTCCATGATCTCACCTCAGGCTCGAACCCCTTCCAGTCAACAAGGAAGAACTGCTTTCCTCTTACTATATTCATGTGCAGGACCTCTTTGACCTCAAAGACATTGGCGGAATCACCCACAGGAGCAGGAGGAGGAACTTGCTGGAAAAAGCGGTTGTGGATGACTGGCTTCAGAAGAGAGTCATGGGAGACGGGATGCGCATGGTGGGAGGAAGGCAACGCTTATAGGCAACAGGATTGATGAGCTTCAGCACTTCGACAGGACCTAGGAAACATGGACTAAGTTTGTAGCTGGGGATCTGCAGCCGGACATACTTAGAGGACAGCCACACTTTATCAATCTTTAAAGATTGGAGGAGGCCTGCGTTATTTGACGGCTTGGATCTGGGTTCGAGCAGACGTCTGTAGCAAGGAGAGTGGAGTCTGCTTCCAGATAGACTTAAGATCTTGGACCAACTCTCAGTTGTGTAACTAGAAGCTGATGGGCCCCAGTGCAAAGTCTGTGCCGGGCCCCCGACTATAATGTATGGTTTATCGTAATAGTCTTCTCATATGGGAAAGTGACACCATAAGGGCCCCTAAACCTCTTGGGCCCTAGTGCGACCGCAACCTCTGCACCCCCTCAAGTTAAGCCCCTGCCAACTCTTCCATAGCAGGAACATCTGAAGGCACAGAAAGTGGAAGAGGAGGGCTAGGGTGCTGTCCATAGACAATGAAGAAGGGAGCGGAGTCAACAGATTGGGGGTTCAAGGAATTTTAAGAGAATTCTGCCCATGGCAACAGAGTAGATCAGTCGTCCGGATGGGCAGAGACAAAATGATGGAGATAACAGCTCAAAGTCTGGTAAACTCTCTCTCTACTTGTCCATTGGACTGAGGATGGTATGCAGAGGAGAAGTTCAGCTTGGCTGCACAGGGATTGCCAGAAATGAGAAGCAAACTGGACCTCATGGTCCGAGACAATGTTCAGGGGAAGTCCATGAGGCCGGAAGACGTGGAGGAAGAACAGGCTGGCAAGACGATGGTAGACCAGACAGAGGAATGAAGTGGGTATTGGCAACTGCAGGAGCAGACCTGCTGGCTTGAGACGTGACAACTTGTTACAGGCACAGGAAACGCAGGAACTCACAAAATCTTGAACATCCTTGACCAGATCTGGCCACCAGTAGAAATGAGATATGAGAGCAACAGATCTCTGCACACCAGGATACCCAGTCACTCAAAAAAAATGTCCACAATTCAGTATCCTCACATGAGAGCAATGAGAGCAAATCCTCCTCCGTAGAGCTGGTCAGACATAGGTCTTGCTAGGGGGAAGCTACCGTAGGTCCACAGGAGCGGCAACAACCAGCTGTTCAGGAGAAACAATGCGTCTTGGAACAGGTTCTTTCCCAATTACGTCAGAGGCATGAGAGAGGGCATTGGCCTTAACATTCTTATCCGCAGGACGGAATTGTATCAAGAAATTGAAGCGGGATAAGAAGGACCAGTGAGCTTGTCGTGGGTTGAGACGCTGAGCAGTCTGGAGATATAGGAGATTCTTGTGGTTGGTGTAGGTACAGACCAGATGACGAGCACCTTCCAGAAGATAACGCCATTCTTCCAAAGCTAGCTTTATGGCCAGAAGCTCCCAATCACCTATGGAATAATTCCTCTTTGAGAAATTCTTAGAGAAATAGCCGCAGGTGAGGGTTCGACCTTTGGGCCCTTTCTGGGTGAGAATGGCTCCAGCACCAATAGATGAGGTGTCAACCTCTAGCAGGAACGGTTTATCAGTATCAGGGCGGGTGAGAACGGAAGCAGAGGCAAAGGCAGACTTCAGCTTAGTGAAAGCTTCTTCAGCTGCCGGAGGCCAGAGTGGCCACAATGGGAAATATAAGGGAAGAGAAATGTGGTATGAACTGCCGGTAGTAATTAGCGAAGCCCAGGAATCTCTGTATAGCACGAAGCCCTACTGGACGAGGCCACTGGAGTACTGCAGACAACTTGTCAGGATCCATCTGTAGTCCCTTGTCAGAGATAATGTATCCAAGGACTGGAAGACTTTTTTTTTTTTTAATCAAATATTTTTTATTGATTTTTAACAGTTTTGCATTTATACAAACAATCCCCCATTCCCTCCCCCTCCCCTTTCCAAAGACAAACTCCCTCCTTTCTACCCCTCAAACCTACCGGACAATAAAGCATTTTACAATAAATACTTCAGATTTCAGTGTTGCATGGGTGTACAATGAATGAGTAAATATAGAGTTGTACAGGTTATACAAAGTTCTAACATACATTTATAAGTATTACATACAGGCAGAAAAAGGATTACGTCTCAAATGTGCTGATGGGAGACCCAGAGAGTCCAGCCAAGGGCCCCATATGCACTAAAATTTTGCATTAGCTCTTCTTTTACAATAGACACTTTTTTCTAACCGAATGATATTATTCATTTTGTTTACATACGCCTCTAACCCGGTGCATCAGGGCAATCACCCTGTCTTCCAAGTCGTTTTGATCTAATACTCCAAAAAGACATACCATCGGTGTGGCCCGAACTGTTACACCAAACACTTTCAAAATCAGGTTTATAACATTTTTCCAGAATCTACTTAGTTTCCTACACTCCCACATCATATGTGCTCCTTCCATACCACCTTTTTTGGCACCTGTCTTCCCCCCTGAAGCCAACCCTGTATAACCAATGGGGAGTGCGGTAGACTCTATGTATTAAATATAGTTGGGATAGCCGGTGAGCCTCACAGAGTGAAAGTGAGGGGACAGCGGATAACACATCTGACCATTGCTCGTCTGTAAACGGCCCTAAGTCTTCTTCCCACTTAACTCGGGCAGTCTGCAATTGTAAGGTCTTCTATTAAGTCATGGGCAATTGTTAGAGCTTCATCTCTATTCTGTACTTCTAGGGCATGCCTTAGTTGTAAGTAATGATAAAAACAATCATGTGTGAGTTGAAATACCTCTTGCAGTTGTTCAAAACTTTTTTTAAATTCCGCCCTCATACAGCTGAAATAGACCATGTATACCCCTATCTTCCCATCTCTGAAATCCCTCCAGTCCCATCACCTCATCAAGCAGAGGATTATTCCATAGTGGGGTAAATTTTGTATGGCTCTCTATTTTTGGCATATCTTTAATTTTTCGCCAAAGTTTCTGGAGTAGAATAATAGTAGGAGCACGGTCAGGTGGCCTGCCCTACCCTGCCTGGAAGACTTTTCTGATGAAAGTGGCACTTCTTGAGCTTGCAATATAGGCGATAGGCTCTAGGCGCCTGAGAACTTGGCGTACATGGGCCCGATGGGACTCAAGGTCCATGGAGAACACCAAGATATCATCAAGATATGTTATGTAGAATTGTTTCCCCTAAATCCCTTCCTCATCCAATCCCTTCCCTTCCTTGGTTGAACTTGATGGACAAGTGTCTTTTTTTAACCGTATAAACTATGAAACTATAAGACAGTCCACCACACAGGTATACAGTAAGTCCCTGAAAATGTCATTGACAAACTCGTGGGACACTGCTGGCATATTATAGAGTCCAAAGGACATAACGAGGTACTCAAAGTGTCCATCTCGAGGCCTTCATGGATGTGGATGAGATTATATGCCCCCGCAGATCCAGCTTGTTGAAAACCTTGTTACCACATAGACGATCAAAAAGTTCAGTGATCATAGGCAGTGGGTAGTGGGTTTTCACCGTAACTTTATTGAGACCGCAGTAATCAATGCATGGACGGAGGGAGCCATCCTTCTTGGCCAGAAAGAAAATCCAGCACCAGCAGGAGAAGAAAACTTGCATGTAAAGCCCTTCTGTAGGTTCTCCTTCACATAGGCACACATGGCCGCAGTTTCAGAAACCGATAGAGAATACACTTGACTCCATGGTGGGAACTTGCCCTTCATTAAGTCTATTGGGCAATCATAGAGCCTGTGTAGCGGCAGAGTTTTTGCTGCAAAAAGACATCAGCAGAGTCCATGTATGAAGCAGAGAGACCCACAGGTGGCTTGATGGACACCAAAGAAACCGTGGATCTGCCCACTGACGGAAGAAATGACCAGCGGCTTCTCTAGACGTACCACAGGAAAACGATTCTGGAAGACCAGGGCAGCATCCACGAAGTTCCATGCAGACTCAGAATCCTGGAAGGCTGAAGCTTGAAGCTTTTTCCAAGGAATCCTTGGTGCATGTGTTTCCCAAACTCTGAGGACGGACTGGAGATGTCTCAAGAAAATGCTCCAGACTGGCGCAATAGAGGCAGAGATTCTCCTGTTTTCACCTGGAACGCTCCTGAGGAGACAGACAAGCTCTATCCACCTGCATGGGCTTCTCTGCAGCAGACACGGAAGAAGGCTAAGGGGGTCTTTGGAAGACAGGAGCCAGACGGGGCAGATGTCGGGTCCTGACTTCTGCTTGTTCAAGGCGCTGCTCCTGAATGGCCAGGGAGATGAGACCACTCAGAGAAGACGGCAGATCTTGTGCAGACATGGCGTCTTTAATCTTTTGATCTTTTTAATCTTTTTTTAAAGGTAGTGACAAAGGTTGCTTCATTCCACAGTAGCACAGAATCTAGGGTACGGAACTGAACTGCATAGTCGCTGACAGATAAGGCCCCTTGGCGCACCTTCAGCAGTGTGGTCTCAGCAGATGCCGCCCAGGCTGGGACCTCGACTGACTGAATTCAGTGAAGAAGATGGTGATACTAGCTGTGACCGGGTCTTTCATGTTCCAGAAGGGAGTAGCCCATGCCAGGGCCTTCCTGGAAAGGAGACCGATGATGAAAGCCACTTTAAACCGTTCTGTGACTAACTTCTTAGGCACAAGTTCAATGTGCAGGGAGCACTGGGTGATAAAGCCCCTGCACAACTTGAGGACCTCATCATACTTAGAAGTCATGGAGAGTCGCAGCCTAGGTTCTGTGGAAGGTTGACAAACCAGAGTAGCAGGAGGCTACTTGATGCTGCTACTAAGTAGCCAACAATAAAACATAGCGGTGACTTGTCCGAGTTGCTGACTTTGCATGGCATCTGCTGGGACTGCTTGGCGGGATCCATAGCCAGATCTTAAGCTGACACCTGGGAGCAGAAACTAAGTGGCACCCGGTTTTCACCAGAGCCCTCCGCAAAGCGAGTTGGACCACCAGGTCGCTCCACAGGCGCAACTTTGCCCGTGGTGGCTGTCAAGGTGAAGTACAGAATCGTGAGACAGAGTTGTGGTCAGGGACAGACAGGAGGTCAGGACAGACAGCACGGGATCAAGGTCAATGGCAGAGCAAAAGGTCAGGGCTGGCAGCAGAGGAACGTAGTCGGGAACAGAACCGGGGTCATAATGGGAAATCAGGATAAACACGCTAGAAAAGGAACACAGCTTTTTCAATGACATAAGAGCACAAAGATCCACTGGGGCTTGCAGGAAGAGGCCAACTTTTTATAAAAAGTTGGAATGTCCAGAACCAATCAGCGGCATGCTGGCCCTTTAAATTGTGAGAAGCAGGTGCCCTGGCAGTAGGGGACGTGGATTTCGGATCATTGGAGACAACACTGGAGCACTGACAGGTGAGTGAGCCTGCCACACAAATAAAGGGGGGAACAGGGAGGCACACGGGGGAGGGGAGGTTGCAGAAGCACCAGTGACACTGTTCTACAAGTACTTTTCTTTTTGTTAAGTTTTCTGTTAATACTAGTGTAACCTCTCGCTACTTTTTCTCTCCCTTTATATGGGATATTACAATATGCATCTTATAACATTGGCATTTATTTAATCATACATTTTCTCAATAAAAATCTACATACAAACAAAAGGTGCTTTTACAAAGGGTGTTTGGAAGTTGTTCTCTCCTAAGAAGTTGAGTGATTAAACGATTTTCAGCAATCTCTAGGGGTAGCTTGGTTACATAGGAACACATTGATCTCATTGAACTAATTGTAAACTATTAAAATTTCATTATAGAGAGCTTCCCTGCCGTGGGATATCTGGTTGTTTTCCCAAACTGGTTGTTAGATTTGCAACGAGTTTGGAAAATCAGGAAGCCTGGGGCCTATGGCTCCCAGCAATGTCATTTACTGTCTGAAAAGGATGTATCCCTACGCAGGTGGACACAATGGGAGAGATTCATGAGAATTGTCTCAGAGCAGAACTGTTTTAGTTGCCCATGACAACCAATCAGGGCTCAGATTTCATTTTATAAACAGGTGTGGGAAAAAGAAAGCTGCGCTTTTTCCATGGGCAGCTAGAATAGTTCTGCTCTCAAGCACTTCTAATAAATCTCCCCCAATGACTTCATGGGCCCCTGTTATTTAATTGACTATTATAGAGCCTTCTTAATACTTTGCCTTTTATGGGGGCATTGTTTCCTATATTGGCCACTCTGGGGGCCCCAGGAATATACTTTACTGTGGGGGCCTTCTTGGTACCTTGGCTGTTGTGGTGGCACTGTTGCGACATTGGCTACTGTGGGGACCCTGTTACTGTATTGACTACTATAGGGGGAGTTTTTAACACTTTGACTTCTGTGGGGGCACTGTTTCCTGTATCGGCTTTTGTGGGGGCGCCTTTAATACATGTTTACTTTTTGGGGGACTTTGACTTTGTGGTTACTGTGTCACTAAGATTAAAGCAAAGATTTACAGTAATTCCTTCTATCACATATGCAGAAAGCACATGGATTTCGCCCTCCCCAAAGTTTTCGGGCTTCTCTGAATGCCAATTGGGGCATGTTGGCTCGGAGAGTGGGTTAGCAGTGGAGTGGGTGGACTCAGGGCCCAGCACACCGCATGTACTAAAGTGTCCACAGGAAATTCATCGGAGACTATAGAAAAAAACGGTGTCAGTTCAGACCCGTTCTACAGGTCACAGTTTGTGCCCATATCGTGTAAGAGGTGGAGCCAGAACACAAGCATAGGGAACATTAAGATCCCCCAAATATTTATTGAACACTCTGAGGCACATTTATTAACGGTTTTGCACCTTTTTTTCTGTGGGGCAATCCCAAGGTTTTTTCTTGCACTTCTAGTTTCCCAACACTTTTTTGGTGCAATTTTTGCTGCATAATCAGACCAACAAAAAGCGAGTATCTCAACTTCTAAACCCCTTTATGAAGGTGGTTTCATGACGCGCATTTGTTCTTCTTTTGGTGCGCCAAATGCTTAAGGCCTTTCCCCACAATATAACATTACAGTGGAAAACACTGCTAAGATCCGGAAACACAGGCCCCTCTCTGCAAATTCTGCCAATAAAAACAACCAATGGGCACAAATTAAATTATTTAGAAAGGTGTTCCTCAAGGCCCATTCACATACCAGTTGTCAATCACTGAAGAACATTTTGTGGTTGAAAAAATTGTAGTGATTATCTGGTGGAAAATTATAATAGCCTATATACTGTAAATGTGACACATGCCATAACACATATAGATATAGTGATGATCTTTTTACAGATATGACTAGAGAACAGTCACTCAGAAAGCATCATAATGATTACTGTTATCCATAGCTTTAGAGTATGTCAATCACAAAACATGCAGTAGGGAAGGGGAACCTCAATAGGCTTAATATGAGAAGACCATGGTTGCCATAATTGCTGAACACTGTGGCTATGTAGTATACTGTATGCCAACACAGATTCTAGCAATATATCAGGTTTATTTCCTGAAGTATTTTGTCAATGTTAGGTATGTAGCTAGTTTTTCAATAACAGGGTATGAGAAATACATTTAAGCGGTTGGCTATAAAATAGTTTCACAACTTTTTTTGCACAAAAGTTGAGGGGTAGAGGTTGAGCACAATGACTGGATGTCAGGTTAAGTGTTTGACACTAAGGGTCCATGCACACAAATGTATGGGGGATGTATATACGTCTGCAAATTTACAGTGGTGAATACACCCCCCATAGTTGTCTATGGCACCCTGGCTTGGTACAGGGAGCACACCGTACCATGCCATGGCTGCATAAAAGATAGAGCCTTACAGCCATGCACCACTATTCTGAGCAGCGCTCACTTCTCCTCCTCACCAGAATGAGACTGATGAGTGCCTGCCAGGCCAGAGCCGTGTGCATGCACCATAAGATAACAAAATCACAGCATGCTTACATGAACTTCTACTCCTCCCCATCCTCCATGGAGGCATGCTGTGATTTCATGTGATCAGATACGTCCATGGGTAGATTTTTCAAATGTTAGTGGGTAAAGGACCTTAGAGGAAAACCCTGGTCACATGACATGAAATTCTGAATGATGTAAATGAGCTTTCTCTCAGTGGTCCAATAAGGCACTCTGTAAAGCATTTGTACACAGTTTCCATACACTAATAATAAGTAAACATAGCTGTGTATGTCTGTAGTTGAATATTGGCAGACATCATTAAAGGGGTTTGCCCATGAAAAAAGTTTTCAAATTTTAATCCACTAGTGATGCTTACACAACAAAGCTAATTTTAACTCCCCTTACAATTTTACTCTTTTTTTGTTGCTGTTTTAGCTCCTATCACTCAGGAGTGTGGGTGGGAATTCTCTAAGCAGACACATTATGGTCGCTGTATAGCTATGTAAGATGCTGTGTGCTTGCAATGTGCTTAGATTATCAGGGAACAGGATTATATACACTTTCATTTAGCTTCTGAACAGTGTACTAGTATCTGGCTCACAGAAAAAGAGAGATGAGACAGTTTAGAGATGATAAGATCCATAAGATGGATATCACGCACAATGATACTCTCATCTCAGCTACATCTCAGCTATAACACATACAGAATGCCTAGGCCCTCCACTAGATAAAGACCTTATCTTATCTGTAGATTGTAGAGTAAGGCCCATCCACACTCACGAGTGTGATGCGATGAACTCGCATCACACTTGCAACCCGTGTTGCTCGGATCGCACGGCCCAACCGCTGCAAACAGGAACTGAACTGACATGCTCAGTTCCGGTTTGCAGCGTTTGGGCCATGCCTTCTGAGCAGCACGCGTTGCAAGTGTGATGCGAGTTCATCGCATCACACTTGTGAGTGTGGAATGGGCCTAAGTGTCACGGGTGGTCCCATGGTCGTGGGCTCACCCGTGCCCCTCTGCCCTGCCAGCGCGTCACAAGCACAACTTACTGGTCCCGGCTTCTGCTCCATCTCCCTTGGCCGTGTGTGTATTTTCCCGACACTAAGGGCGCGCGTGCCAGCTTCAAAAGATATAAGGGGCCAGCGTGCTGCTAATTGGCACTGGCCATTTTCAGGTAATCTATTAAAGCCTGCCTCTTCCTGCAAACCCTGCCAGATCTGTGTGCCTACGCCTTAGAGAAAGCTCCCCAGCGATATTTCTGTGTTCCTGTGTGTTCCTGCTCATGTGTGCCCGTGCTCCTGTGTGTTCCTGCTCCTGTCTTCCCGTGTTCCTGCATTCCTGTGTGTTCCTGCTCCTGTGTTCCTGTTCCCATATGCCTGGACCTCCCGTTTCTGACCCCGGATTGGTCTTGACCTTGCATCTCTGCTGCCTGCCCTGACCCTGTGCCTGAACCTGACCACAAGACTGACTCCTGCTAAGGTACCTCGACCTCAGCTGCCTACGCAGGCTAGTGGCACTTGTGGAACGACATGGTGGTACCCCGCTGCAGCAAGACCATCTCTCTTTGCGGCGGGCACTGGTGAAGACCAGGTGCCACTTAGATACCGGTCCCGGGTGTCGGCTAGTACCATCTCCCGCGGTGGTCCAGCGGATCCAATTATCCCAAATCCTAACAGCAAGTCTCTGCACACTGCTGCATGTTGGCAAAAAGTGTCTGTGTCAGTACCTGTCCAGCAACCGTGCAACCACGACCAGGCTTGGCACTAGCTTTCAGACTAGGTAAGTGGTGGCGAACTCACCCTGAGATGTCCCTGCGGGCTAAGGCCCTGTCTGCAGCAGATAAACTGCCCTGACAAGGGCGAACCCGTTATTTAGAACCTAACTAAGAGATACCCTAAAAGATGACAGGAAAACTTACTTTGTCTGGCAGCTGCTGGAGGGTGGAGCGGACAGGTAAATAGAATACAGATATAGCCCAGTGTTCACACTGGTACACAGAAACCAACACAAGACAGAGACAGGAAAGTTGGGTCACGCTAGGACAGTGGTGGCGAACCTATGGCATGCATGCCACAGAGAGCACGCAGAGGCTTCTCTGTGGGCACACGTGCTGTTGCTACCACGAGGTCCAGATTTCCCCCTCGGTCTCACAGATCAGTCTGCAGTCTTGGAAGAGACATTCAGCAGCTATCCAGGGGATACAACACTGCATGCAGTTCCTGTGTATTGGTGAAGGAAGGTCAGTATGGGTGAAGGAATGATGCCGGGGTCCGATGCTTCCTATAGCAGCCCTGGGGTCTGGTGGCTTTCCCCGAGGCTGCCGCTGCCTCTGTGTGAGCCAGGTTTGCTTACTGTAGGACCCGGCTGTAAGTGACTGACCATGTGTCACTTAATAAATAAATACAATCCCTCCCAAAACATGACATTTTACATTACATAACTTACGGTAATAAAGAATAAAACAACACTAAAAACCCCCACATATTTGGTATCACCGTGTCAGTAGCAAACAGTACAGTAAGACTGAAGCATTATTTGACCCGCATGCTGAACGCTGTAAAAAAAACCCCCAAAACCCCCCCAAAAAATAGATTTTCATCAACGCCCTTCAAATTGTTCTAAAAAGTGATCCAAAAAACCTATGTGTCCAAAAAAGATTGCACTGAAAAGAACAAAGCGTCTCGCCAAAAATAGCCCTCAAACATCTGTCAAATAAAAAAGTTATGCTTCTGAAAATATGCTAAAAAAATAATATTTTTTCAAATACGTTTCTATTTGCCAAAATTAGGCATCCCCGTAGTCGCAATGACCCAAAGAATAAAGATTAAAACATTTTTTTATGGTACAATGAACATAAAAAAAACCCCTAAAAAGAATTGATTATTTTTTTCCTCCTCCCAGAAAGAGTTAATAAAATCTCATCTCATCAATGTCCACATGGCATCACAAAGCAAATCTGCTCTGAATGGCGCAACCTCCCTTCAATGCCCTGTCGTGTGCCCATATAGCAGCTGACCCCCACATGTGACATATTGGCATACTAGGGAAAATTAGGGTTTCAAACTTTGTGGTGCATATTGGCATTAAATCTATTATAAATGTGTAATTTTGGGACCAAAATCAAGATATTTTCCAAGAAAATTTAATTTCTAGATCGCACCTCCATCTTCTCTCAAACACAGCGAAACCCCTAAAGGGTTAACAAACTTCTTAATAGTTGTTTTACATACATCGAGGGATGTATTTTCTATAAAGGGGTAACTAATAGGGTTTTACTATTATTTCGGCATCATTTTTGCCAAATTTCCAGTTTTTTCATAAATAACCATAAAACATTTCGCCCAAATTTTTCATCTCACTTGAATAACAATGTGTCACGATAAAACAATCTTTAATTCACGTACAAATGTGAAAGCGTTCCAAAGTTATAATGAATTATAGTGACACGTGTCAAATTCTAAAAATAGTGCTGTGTTGGGAAGGTGAAAAGTGGCTTCGGCGGCAAGTGGTTAAAGGGACAGTGCCCCTATTTTTCTATATATTTGCTCTTACAAAGTCTTGTGATGTAGGATTTACTTTGGCAAAATGTGGTACATAACAAGTAAAAGAGGCGATTTGGGACACTAAACCACCCACAGATCCTTATGGACCAGTGCTTTAGTGTCCCAAATCACCCTTTATTAAAGGGGAATTCCCATCTGGGCATTTATATTTAATTTAATTCATTTTCCATTTGTAAACATTTCTTCAATTGGATGTTATGAAAAAAAAATGTTCCTTTGTGAAGATAATTTCTCATAAATGTAGCCATGCTGTCCCTTAGAAATGAGATAGCTTCCTCGGATACGACCACATCACATTTTGGCAGCAGTGGCCAGACATGTGCTATTGAGTCCTGCCTGACCACCCGGCTTCAGCGATCATTACCACAGGACGGCTGTGCGACATGTAGTAACTCCCGGATATTTCACATACAAAAACCTTTTGTATCTTTGCACAATCTCTCCAGCAGAGGTGGCCGTAACCAAGGAGTCAGTCTGGTTTCTAAGGGACCATAAGACTACATTTATGAGAAATTATCTTCACACAGATAAATTCTTTTAATAACATCTAATTGAAGAAATGTTTATGTATGGCAGATTAATGAAACAGAATGTGAATGCCCAGACGAGAATACCCCTTTAAGTCCCACCATGGAAACAATGAAAATAAAAAAGACTTTATACTTACCTAGTGAGCAGTACGATGAGACACATCGGACCTCTCGCTGTACAGCCGGTGTCTGCGCAGTAGTGCAATGGAAGCCAGCATACTACACCCTGGCTTCCATGCGCATGCGCCATTGTTATGGTGCTTGTGCAATGAAGCCAGGGTGTACTGCTTTCTACAGTATTATTTTCCCTTGTATAGTGGTATTGTTTGGGCTAATTTACCGTATTGGCATTTTGCAATAGATAAATAGCCCTTGGTTTGCAGCTTGGGCACTTGGTTTCTAAAAGGTTTGCCATCACTGCACTAGGAGATAACCGATACTGAGGGACAAACAACAGATACAGACAGACAAGCGGAGTCAAACAAACCGGGTCAAAACCAAGATGGCGGCAAAGGTACAGAATCGTATAGCAAATACAATGGTGAGTAGGCAAAGCAGAAGTCAATACACAGAATAGCAAGAAGCGCAAGAGCACTAGAGATCACAGTAGACTCAATAACCAGCTATAAGGCAATAATGGACACTACCTCCAGCACTAACTGGCCCAGCCGTCCATCACTCAAACCGCATACAAAACGAGTTAAAAGACACACCCAGCTTTCACAGGATCAGAAATGGAGCTGTCAATCACAGGCAATTCTGGGTGTGGTTTTCCGGCAGAAGCCTGAAACCTGATCTCATCAGAACAATTTGTGAGTTCTAACAGTCTGTGTGTGAGCTCATCTCGTAATCCAGGAGGGAGGGATTGGATGAAGAGTAATGCATCATACAGACTAAGAATCTGCCCTGCCCGACCATAGTTAGTAGCTTTACGATTATATCCAGGGGCATCTGAAATTGTGTACACCAGGACTGATAAGCGACAGTTTGGAATTATATCTGTGAAATGCTGTATTTTCAATAACTTTTAATTAAAAAAGTTTAATTTTATTATCCTGAGTATATTTAAGAATTTAGTCTTCGTGGGAATATCCCTTTTTAAGGGTTTGCCAATTAAAATAAAGTTAGAAAATTTTAATCCCATAGTGATGCTTACACAATGAAGACCATTTTTAACCCCCTTACTTTACAATGTTATTGGTGTCTTAGCTCCTATAACTCAGTGTAAAATTTGTGTGTGGGAAGGGACTCTTAGCAGACACTTCATAATTCCTCTCTGCTATAAGGTGCTGTGTGCTGACAATGTGCTTATATTTTAAGAGTTTACCTATATTTTTATTTAGCTTCTGAACATTCTACTAGTATCTGACACATAGAAAAAGGGAGATTAGACAGATCATAGATAAGAGATGATGAGATCCATGAGATGGATGTAAAACACAATGACACTCTCAGCTCTGGTAACTTACCTTTAGCACACAGAGTAATTTCTGCTATATGCCTCCCTCCCTGATAAAGACCATTTCTGTCTGTAGCTTGTAGAGTAGGTCCCTGCAAGATGCGTGGCACAGGGTGAGAGTCAAGCAACAGATCAGGGTAGGCGGCAGAGGAGTGTAGTTAGGAACAGAACTGGGGTCACAATGGGAAATCTCAAAAACAGCACAAGGCATCAGACACAGCTTTCTCTAAGGCACGAGGCACAAAGATCTGGCAGGGTCTGCAGGAAGAGGCAGGCTTATATGGAATTCGCGAAATGGCCAGCGTCAATTAATGGCACGCTGGCCCTTTAGATCTAGAGAAGCTGTTATGCGCGCGCCCTAGGAGTCGGGAACGCGCGTGTACGACGAATGGAGCCGAGATAGGAGTCAGGACAGACAATATGCGTGGGCGGAGGGGCACAGGTGAGTCCGCGACCCACTATATGGATCGCAGGACCACCCGTGATAATATCTATTTAGTTAGATATCTGTTTAGTTATGAAAAAAACTAAAATTTCACAAACATTTATAATAATTCTTAATTTTCAAGGTTCTAAATTTTATACTTTTCAGGCAGATAGTCATAACACCCAAACAACTTCATAACTAACATTTCCCAAATGTCTCCTTTATATTGTCATGGCTTTTTATGAATCCTCTCTTTTTTCTAGGTTGTAAGGGAGGTTCAGAATTTTGGGTGCAATCTTTCACAAAACTTGACAAAACCTGTATTTTATTTGAACAGTCACAAAGTTCTAAATATCGAAAAACTCCACAAAGTTTGATACTCAATTTCTCCCAAGTATACCGATATCCCATATGGGCACACGGCTGGGCATAGAACGGAAGGAGGTACCATTCAGATTAGATTTGCATTGTCACCTTTTACAGGCTATAAAATGTTTATTCTTTTCTCATTAGGAAATATGATGATTATTTTTTGTGCGAGTAGATCCACTTTTCAGGTACATAATTTAGCGGGGTTCAATTGATAATTGATGAGATTTTATTAACTTTTTCTTGATGGTGGTTAAAAAAAAAATCATTAATTCTGGTTTATGGTTTTTAGCTTTTTATTTCGGGTCATTCAACGTATCCTAAAAATAATTGGGCAAATTTACTAAGGGCCGTGCGCCGGTTTTCTGTCGGACTTTGCATGTTCTTTCTAGTGCAAACTGATTGCACAGGTATTTAAGAAGTGTCCACACCACTTTTTTTGTCGCACGTGACCGTTTTGTGGCACGGCTGTTGCCCAATGGGACACAGATTTCTGCACTGAAGGGGGCGTTACAGTGCTCAGTCGGACCATGCGCCACATTTATTATGCAAAGTCTGACAGAATTGTGTTGCTGTGGGTGAATAAAGTATCCACATTTTTTTCCATTGATATATTGGTGTGCTGCCGTTCATAGGTTTTATTTATTACGGAACTGGTAATACCCAATATTTAATGTTTTTTGGTGATTTTCACTTTTTTATTTTGTATTTGATTTTTATATAAGGGGACCTACAAACATGTTTATTTTTTCACTTCTTTTTTAGATCGCAAAATTACATAACTGGATATGCAGGCAGTAAAAATAAGGTAGGAGCGAGAGCTTTACCTGCAGCTTGCATTTCCAAATTTGTCTTTAGCTTTCTGTAAAGCCATAAGTGTGATATGATCTGAAGATGAGCGTGTCCAGGTAATACCCTATAAATACCACGGTAACCATGACCGGGGCGTCTCTAGGGTTAAACAGCCAGGATCACGATAGTTGCAATCCCGGCTATTACTGTGGTACCTGACCTTTACATATTGCAGCAATACAACTGAAAAAAAGTTGTAAAGTAAGGGGTTAAAAATGATCTTTATTCATCACTAGGGGATTGAAAAGAGACTACTGCAAAATTTTCAGTCTCTCTGATTTTTCTCTTTATTGGTATATTTTTGAGTAAAATGTACATTGTTCTATTATTATATAAACTACTTACAATCCAAGCTAAACATTTTGTATTTTTATCTGCAAATGAGAAATCATCAAATTAAAAAAAAGAAACAGTGCTGTCAGACCACAAATAATGCACAGGAATAAGTTCATATTCTTTTACAAAAAATAAAACTAACACAGGAAAAGTTCAGAAATCAGTATTTGGTGGAATAACCAAAAAAAGGAAACAAGAACTGAAATGTAGACTGCATTAAATACTTTATTAAATCAATTTAAACAAATCCATTTAAAAGACAACAGATACAGAAAAGGTTCACCAATGGTCATAATAACTAAATATACATGATAAATTGATCACAGTAACCTGTATAGAGGTATGGAAAGACTAGTCCTCAGAACGAGTCAAGGTATTTTATTACAAATAAGTATTGCACATTACCCAGAGGAATAACAGAGGACAAGAACATATACAGCTATACACAGATCAAGGGTGGACAACAGCCGACACATGTTTCGCCTTGCTTTGTAAGGGGTATAACCATGATATTTAATCACAGCTCTCATGTGTCTTGGCATGCTTTCCACTAGTCTTTCACACTGCTTTTGGGTGACCTTATGCCAATCCTGGCACAAAATTACTTAAAGGGAACCTACCACCACAATTCCACCTATAAAGCTAATAACCAAAGAAAGAAACAAAATGAGCATGCGTTACTAAAAAATAGAATTTATTGATATACATTAAAAGTGGAACATCACATAATTCTGGGTAGTTGCGGGGCAAAAAGCCAACAAGGTGCTGGGCAGCACAGATATTACACGGACGATAGGCAAAGTGTTATATAACATCATAAAGTGCATAGTGCAAAGCCCAAGAAACCAATCCTATACTGAATAGATAAACATAAGTAGTAGAAGCGCAAATATACAGATCAAAAGTTAGACCTGCAATGTTAAAATGTAGTCAGCGCATAAGAAGAGAGCTGCCCAGCACCTCCCCGACACGTGTTTCGTCCTCACAGGACTTTGTCACCTATAAAGCTAGAACGGGTGGTAGGTTGATGTATGGGACGAAGTCCTCGCTATCTTTTTGAAAACTTTATTACCCTAATGCGTAAATTTTGTTAAGCGGCTACTGGGGCGTGGAGTAGCCGGAGCTGATACGGATTTCACTGTACGCCCCAAATGACATGTCTACTTTATTCTTTGGGTCGGTGCGATTACGGGGATACCAAATTTGTATAGGTTTTATAATGTTTTCATACATTTAAAAAAATTAAAACCTCCTGTACAAAATTTTTTGGGGGGATTTTGCCATATTCTGGCGCTAATAACTTTTTAATACTTTGGTATACGGAGCTGTGGGTGGTGTTGTTTTTTTTGCAAATTTTGATGACGTTTACAATGTTATCATTTTTAGGACTGTACGACCTTTTGATCACTTTTTATAGAATTTTTTATTTTTTTTTAAATGGCAAAAAAGTGCCATTTTCGACTTTGGGCGGGATTTTCCATTACGGGGTTAAACGCAGTGAAAAAACGTTATCATATTTTGATAGATCGGGCATTTTCGGACGCGGCGAAACCTAATGTGTTTATGATTTTTACTGCTTATTTATATTTATATCAATTCTAGGGAAAGGGGGGTGATTTGAATTTTTAGGTTTTTTTATTATAATTTTTTAATTTTAACTTTTTTTTATTTTTACTATTTTTCAGACTCCCTAGGGTACTTTAACCCTAGGGTGTCTGTACGATCCTATCATATACTGCCATACTACAGTATGGCAGTATATGGGGATTTTGCAACTCATACATTACAATGTGCTGACAGCACATTGTAATGAATGGGTTAACCCGAAGTAGCTTCGGGTCTTCGTGAGACCCGAAGCTACCATGACGACGGATCGCCGCTCCCTGATGACGTCACGGGGAGCGACGATCCACGGAAAGATTGCGGCGCCCGCAATCAGCGGTAATACACCCGCAATCGGTGCCGGCACCGATCGTGGGTGTTACCGGTAAGCCTTTGCTGCAATATGCAGCAAAGACTTACCGGCTATGGAGAGGGCTCGGCCCGCGAGCCCTCTCCATGTGCCGGAACCTGACATGTGACGTACTATTACATCACATGTCGGTAAGGGGTTAAACTTCTCCACAACATTGTCACGGACCTGCCTGGTGTGTTCCTTGGTCTTCATGGTGCAGAAACCTGAGACTATCACAGAGCAGATGGATTTATACGGAGATCTCATTACACAAGGTGGATTATATTTCTCATCATCAGTCATTCAGGACATTGGATCTTCAAGATTCAGATGACTGAACTTCAGGAGGGTGTTTGCTGCACTGAAAGTAAGGGGCAATATATTGCACGTCCCACTTTTCAGTTTTTTTTATTTTTACATAAATTTAAAATCCAATAAATTGTTCCGCTTCACATTTGTGTCCCACTTGTTGTTGATTCTTCACCAAAAAATTACAATTTTATAGCTTTCTGTTTGAAACCTAAAATGTGGCAAAAGGTGGAAAAGTTCAAGGGGGCCGAATACTTTCGCAAGGTGCTGTGCCTAGAAACTGCCCTGTTATTCAGTAAATATTTTTTATAAAATTGTTGCAATAAAAATTAAAACATATTGTCTTTAATAAAAACAAATTCCTTGTTGTGGTCTCAGATCATATGATTTAATGATTCATGCCACAGCACAGATGAGGGAAGACTAGAAGACACCTGGGGAAAGATAAATCATCAATGGCCATTGGCCGTATGCTTATTCCAGGTAATTGCTAGACGCATGCATATACAAACTATAGCACCCACCATACCCCCCTTTCCAGAGTAAACACAGAAACGAAATATCTTTGAAACCATGTGACTTACAACAGGGAGTCGGCCACAGTTATATAATACTTTGACCACTTTAAACACCTACTCATAGAGTAGTAACTTCTTTTTAACTTTTAACAAAAGGAACATAATTAACGGAAAACGGGCACCTGAAATGGCCAGCCTCGTTAGAGGCATGTAGGTCCTCACCCCCTTCGTCAACCGCGGCCTCTGTTGACTAAAATTACATAACGTATATGGATAAGACCGCATATGTGTGAATAACACAATTTTTTTTTTTTTTTTATAATACAGCAATATAAACAATTCAAAACAATGAGGAGGGAGGAAGGGGAAGGATTCTTGCAGAGGGTGAGTGAGAGTTTCTGACCCTCTTTTAGCCTACAGACCAGCCCCCCAGGTGTGGGCTAGCACTTGCCCGCCCCCCGGTCACGTAGCCCACGTAAGCCAGTAACCCACTCCCTGCTGAAAAGGTGGGGGGGAGTAGACGAGTTTAACCTTACTGGCCCCCAACCACTGCCCGCAGTCCCTAGCCCACGGCTATATGCCTACGGGCTAACAAAACCTTCTGAGCTCCCTCCCTTCCAGAAACATGTACAGGCAAAGTGTGGATGTGATCGCATAAGATCAAGCATGTTGAAATTTAACATGTCCAGCCTCTTCTTTCAACTCATAGGGGCACATTTACTTACCCATCCTCCCATCCCGGGTGCATTGTCCGACGAATTCAGATTTCCCTGATGAAATGTCCAATTTCCTGCAAGTTTCTCTCTCTCCTGCTCAGGCCACCGGAGTGCATCTATCTCCCCGTGGATGTAAGTGCATGGCTCGCAACACAATTTTGAATGTTAAATCCGTGTTTAGTCAGAATAAGTTGGGTTGTCTGACGGCCAACCCCCTATTTGTGTCGCATGAAAGTTGGCCGCGCTATATGCCAAAATCACGATTGCGTGCGACACAATCCTCAGTTAAATGTGGCGAAAACCTGAAAAGTGGGGAAACTCATCAAAACTGCAATCCGCGGGCAACCTAGTAAATGTGCCCCATAGGTTTGGTCAGGTTGTGTCATTTTATGATCACCCTTAATTTGAAGGCAAAAGAAATCTTGGGATCAGTTTGATTAATATCAGTCCTGAATGTCAGTTCTGCATGGATGTTCTCTCATTCATGGTTATGTCATCCATATTATCCTCTTTTTTTCCTCTACAATTTTGATACTGATAACCTATCTTGGACCTATTCCCATAAAAGTTGGTCCACCAAACTGAGCAGACACCTGAGTTGACTCAGTGATCCCAGGCTCAGTCCAGTGAATCCCAACAATGTATGAGTTTATTAGTCCATACAACCTTTAGGGCAAACAGGCCCTAAGTAAGGTCGGTATAAGTCGCTGTCGGTCTGACCACCGGACTCAGCTGGGAGTGGAAGGTCTGTCTGTTTTAGGAAGTGCCAGGATCCGCTCCACACTCAGTGAAACAAAAAAGTCCACATGGATAATGGGTGGAGGTCTACGGTATGCACAGTTTTGGACTGGGGTACCTTTGATCCACCAAATTAAATTAACTGAGGGCCGAACCTTCTAAAACCCTACTAGCCTCCAAATTAGTTTGTCTTCAAGCCCTCCAATTAGTTTGTCTTCTGATGTATCTTTGAGTCGTATTAACTTACAGTTACAGCAGGGGCCCAAGGCTTCAGTTACATCTGTAACTAAACTAATGCACATTTGTTCCAGTTCATCCTTATGTCTAACAGTATGATCTTCTGATGTAATCTTGGGTCGCAGTATAATTACAGTTTACAGTATTTGGCCCACCGGAGGATCTTCTAGTACTCTGGAGGCCCATTCTAACACTGGGTATTTATTGGGGCCCTGATACTTATGTTACAATTGACTGTTGTATCATATCACAATTTGCTCAGGTCATTCGAATGTCTTGAGGTCTATCTTCTTCACTATGTGGGTCTTTATTAGCTGTTACAGTTTAAGTATGGGCCCCACCTAGATCCTCTAGCTACTCTGGTGGCCAGTCCGGACCACTGTCTTTCATTGTGGACCTAGGATGTTTCTGTAAGTTTCACAGTCTGTGTATCTAATGCATATTTGCTCCAGGTCATCTTATATGTCTCTAGATCTTCTACTGTATCTTTGGGGTCCAGTATTAAAGGAAACCTACCACTTTAAAATGACCCTTCTGACCCACAAATACCTTAAGCTAGCTCAGGATAGCTGATGCCGGACCATATTTTCATTAAACCGAAACCGCTGTATTTGTAGAAAAATTATTTTCTTGTGGTAGTAATCTTCTCTTCGGTCGGCGCTTCTATAGCGTCATCTTGCGCACCCGGACCCTGCTCCTCCGCGATCACGCTGTCGTCATGCCGCTCCAGTCACTATTTTGCTGTGCCAAGAGCCGTGTACGTCACCGAGCTCTCGGGCACACTAGCGCATGCGCACCACCTCCTCCCGGCGCGTCGCAGCCGCAGATGTTACCGGTAAGCCTTTGCTGCAATATGCAGCAAAGACTTACCGGCTATGGAGAGGGCTCGGCCCGCGAGCCCTCTCCATGTACCGGGACCCGACATGTGACGTAGTGCTACGTCACATGTCGGTAAGGGGTTAAACAAATCCATTTAAAAGACAACATATACAGAAAAGGTCCACCAATGGTCAAAATAACTAAATATACATGATAAATTGATCACAGTAACCTGTATAGAGGTATGGAAGGTCTAGTCCTCAGAACGAGTCAAGGTATTTTATTACAAACAAGTATTGCACATAACCCAGAGGAATGACAGAGGACAAGAACATATACAGCTATATACAGACCAAGGGTGGACAACACCCGACACATGTTTCGCCTTGCTTTGTAAGGGGTATAACCATGATATTTAATCACAGCTCTCATGTGTCTTGGCATGCTTTCCACTAGTCTTTCACACTCCTTTTGGGTGACCTTATGCCAATCCTGGCACAAAATTACTTATAGGGAATCTACCACCACAATTCCACCTATAAAGCTAGAACGGGTGGTAGGTGGATGTATGGGACATGAGGATAGCTCTTTTTAGAGCTAATCCTCAAGTCCCCGCTATATTTTAGAAAACTTTATTACCCTAATACGTAGATTTTGTTAAGCGGCTACTGGGGCGTGGAGTAGCCGGAGCTGAGGCTACACGTCACGTCTACTCCACGCCCCAGTAGCCTCTTTACTCCTCCTACACTGAGATCTTTGTTGCACAGCTCCTTGTAGCGCTCGAGAAGGCCTCACACCTCCGAGGCTACTGCGCATGTACAGAACTACGGGGAGCTGCGCGCCGAAGATCTCAGGGCAGGAGGAGTAAAGAGCCTACTGGGGCGTGAAGTAACTGCTACTCCACGCCTCAGTAGTTGCTTAACAAAATTTACATATTAGGTTGATGCCACACATGGCGTTTTGAACCCGTTTTTTGGTCCGTTTTTAAGCAGTCGATTACAAAACACACCCGTTTTGGACAGGTTTTAACAATTATCCTAATTAAAAATTGTAAAAAACAGATGCGTTTTCAAAAAACGGATGTGTTTTAAAAAACGTATGCATTTTTTAACGCATGGGTTTTTTAAATGGACTGCTTAAAAATGAACCAAAAACGAGTTAAAAATGCCATGTGTGGCATCACCCTTAGGGTAATAAAGTTTTCTAAAAGATAGGGGGGACTCGAGGATGAGCTCTAAAAAGGGCTATCCTCACGTCCCATACAACCACCTACCACCCTTTCTACCTTTATAGGTAGAATCGTGGTGGTAGGTTACCTTTAACCCTATACCTATAAAAAAATATCCCTCAGAGTCAGGCAAATTTGACTTTTATCATCTCATTTTCATATGCGACGAGTCAATTTTACTGGTTGCAGAGTTAGTGTCACTTCAATAGGCCCTATCTTCTGTTCTATAGTACCTAGAAACAAGTTTTTTTTATGTCATATTAAACATAAGGACCTGATCAGATCACACATATGGCTTTATATACAGCTAAAGACAAGGTTGGAAATGCAAGCTGTAGATAAAGATCTAGTCCTGGCCTTAGTTTTACCAGCTGTATGTTTAATTCTGTAGTTTAGTGATCTTTAACATGGGACGCTGGCGGCTAGTTCCATTACCAAGGGGGTATGCAACACCCCTGCCAAAGCAGAGGCAATGTGGTTGTTGGGAATAGCACCATCTCCATGTCAGGAGCTGTTAGGGAGACTGATCACCTCTCTATGAGGTCTCTAAGTACTGGAGAACTTGCAATTTAGCCACTGCCTGGTAAGGCAAGAGTTAACAATGCCAAATGTTATTGTCCAATGATGTTCTTGTAAAGTAGGCTGGAAGCTGATTGGAGAGTGCTACCACATGCGCAAGGGAATATATAAACCCATGGTGGGCGGGAGCACATGGTCTTAGGTGTGCAGACTCTGTCTTAGCAGAAGAGTGAGAAACTCCATCTTGGAGCACATGTCAGAGTTGCAGTAGCCAGTGTCATAATACCAGGAACCACAGGCGCCTCACAGGTGGTCTCACAAACACACACGTCTCCCCCAAAGTGCTTCCACACATGCGTCTCCTCCAGGGTGCTTACACACACACATGTCTCCTCCAGGGGGCTTCCACACACACACACACAAGTCTCCTCCAGGGGGCGTACACACACACATCTCCTCCAGAGTGCTTACACACATACACATACAGGTCTCCTTCGGAGTGCTTCCACACACGTACATGTCTCCTCCAGAGTGCTTCCACACACGCATACACTCACCGGCCACTTTATTAGGTACACCATGCTAGTAACGGGTTGGACCCCCTTTTGCCTTCAGAACTGCCTCAATTCTTCCTGGCATAGATCAACACGGTGCTGGACCGCATCCTCAGAGATTTTGGTCCATATTGACATGATGGCATCACACAGTTGCCGAGATTTGTGGCTGAACATCCATGTGCGAAATCTCCCGTTTCCACCACATCCCAAGATGCTCTATTGGGATTGAGATCTGGTGACTGTGGAGGCCATTTGAGTACAGTGGAATCTCATTGTCATGTTCAAGAAAACCAGTCTGAGATGATTCCAGCTTATATGACATGGCGCATTATCTGCTGAAAGTAGCCATCAGATGTTGGGTACATTGTTGTCAAAAGAAATATTCCCCACACCATGACACCACACCACACCAGCCTGAAACGTTAACAAGGCAGGATGGATCCAGGCTTCATGTTGTTTGACGCAAAATTCTGACCTACCATCGAATGTCGCAGCAGAAATGAGACTCATCAGACCAGCACACGTTTTTCCAATCTTCTACTGTCATTTCAATGAGCTTGTGCAAATTGTAGCCTCAGTTTCTGTTCTTACCTGAAAAGGAGGGTGGCACCGGTGTGGTCTTCTGCTGCGTAGCCCATCTGCCTCAAAGTTCGACGTACTGGCGTTCGAGAGCTCTTTGCCTACCTTGGTTGTAAGAGGTGGCGGATTGAGTCACTGATGCCATTCTATCCTGTCGGCGAACCAGGTAGCTGCGCCATTTTCCTCTGACCTCTGGGCATCAACAAGGCATTTCCAGCCACCAGAACTGTCGCTCACTGGATGTTTTTCTTTTTCGGACCATTCTCTGAAACCCTAGAGAGGTGTGCTGTGAAAAATCCCAGTAGATCAGCAGTTTCTGAACTACTAGGAGAACAGCCTCTGGCACCAACAACCATGCCTGTTCAAAGGCACCAAATCACCTCTTTCCCCATACTGATTCTCGGTTTTGAACTGCAGGAGATTGTCTTGACCATGTCTACAGCCTAAATGCACACACACAATGCCGCATGTGATTGGCGATTAGAATTAAGTGTTAACGAGCAGTTTGGACAGGTGACCTAATAAACGTGGCCGGTGAGGTGAGTGTACATGTCTCCTCCAGAGTGCTTCCACACACACACACACGCGCGTCTCACCCAGCGGCCCGTGCACACGCGCCCTCACCCAGGCCGGCACACCGCGCCTCACCCACGTGCCCGGCACCCGGCATCACCCCACGTGCCCGACACGCGCGTCACCCCACGTGCCCCGGCACAAGCGCGCCTGACCCACAGCGCACGGCACACGCGCGCCTCACCCCAGCGTGCCCCGGCACACGCGCGCCTCACCCCAGCGTGCCCCGGCACACGCGCGCCTCACCCCAGCGTGCCCGGCACACGCGCGCCTCACCCCAGCGTGCCCCGGCACACGCGCGCCTAACCCAGCGTGCGCCCGGCACATCGACGCGACCTCACCCAGCGGCCCCGGCACACTGCGCGACTCACCCCCAGCGTGCCCGGCACACGAGCGCTACCCCAGCGTGCCCCGGCACAGCGCGACTCACCCAAGCGGGCCCCGGCACACGCGCGCCTTCACGCCCAACAGCGTGCCCCGGCACACGCGCGCCTAAACCCAGCGTGCCCCGCAGCCCACGGAGCCCTCACCCCAGCGTTGCCCCGGCACACGCGCGCACAGGCACACGGCGCATCAAACCAAGAGTGCCCCGGCACGCGCGCCTCACCCCAGCGTGCCCCGACACACGCGCGCCTCACCCCAGCGTGCCCCGACACACACGCGTCTCACCCCAGCGTGCCCCGACACACACGCGTCTCACCCCAGCGTGCCCCGACACACACGCGTCTCACCCCAGCGTGCCCCGACACACACGCGTCTCACTCCAGCGTGCCCCGACACACACGCATCTCACCCCAGCGTGCCCCGACACAAACGCGTCTCACCCCAGCGTGCCCCGACACTTTTAATTTACATAGCACACACAGATTACTATTTTATTCACATTTAATTACTCCTCAATAAATAAACATATTTTCAATTTCTTGTTATTTAAAAAATCTACCTTTGTGAAGATAAGTTCCCCTAAATGTAGCCATGTTGTACCTTTGAAACAAGATAGTTGTCCAACCCAGCACCCTGGCAGCAGTGGAAACATGCACTATTAATGCCCCTACAACCACCTGGATTTAGCGTTCAGTACCTCAGGACGGCCATGGGACATGCAGTTACCCCATACATTTCATATGCAAGACTACTAACATATAATCTCCTCAAATGGCAGACGTATCAAACGCTAAACTACATCTGACCATCAGAAAAGCAGGCAGTGCTATCATATACTAAGGACACTTGTGCCCCTTTATCTTAATGATTGAAAAGGCAGCATTTGTCTTCCAGGAGAGAAATAGATATAAAAATGTCACCACAACTGAGCATTAAAAATGTGAATTACAGAAACTGGGGTAATAAGAAGCCAATTTCAGCATCGTCCGTCTCGTCCCCGACCCCATATTGTCCGAGCCACAAACTAGAGCGGAACTATAGTGCGGGGATGCGGGGAACACATTCCCGGTGCAGCCCTGCTGCTCCCGCCGCTGCTGTCTCCACAACACAGAGCGGAGCATTGTGGGAACTGACAGCTGCTTTCGGGCCGGGGCTGTTTAAACTGGCGCCTACTGACAGTAACCGTTAACGGGCGAGCTCTATGACGAAGAAACAAACATCGCACTAGGAAAGAATTTTTTTATTTATTTTTTGGGCGGCGGTGAACCCAGCATGGCAGAACCGGACCAGAAGTCACCAACGCTTCTGGCAGAACCGTGTGCCATAGGGATATGGCAAGGGGGAAGGTAATGCGGGCCGCACCGGATTCATTCAATACTTCATGCACTTGTCAGTCTCTGCCTTGTCATCCCTCTGACTTACCGGGGTCTATAAGTAATGACGTGACGGTGACTGAGATGTCATGTGTCTGGGGGTCTGTCACTATGGAGGGGAGATGAACTGAGCTGCAGTGTCTATCTGGGGATCTTGCACTATGGAGGGGAGAGAAGGACTGAGCTGTCATGTGTCTGAACTGGGGGTCTGGTCATATGGAGGGAGAGAGCCAGACTGAGCTCCATGTGTCTGACTGGGGGTCTGTCACTATGGAGGGGGAGAAGGACTGAGCTCCCATGTGTCTACCTGGGGGTCTGTCACTATGGAGGGGAGAAGGACTAAGCTGTCATGTGTATTACTGGGGACTGTCACTATGGAGGGAGAAGGACTAGCTGTCATGTGTCTACCTGGGGGTCTGTCACATATGGAGGGTGGAGAAGAACTGAGCTGTATGTGTCTACTGGGGGTCTGTCACTTGGAGGGGAGAAGAACTGAGCTGTCATGTGTCTATCTGGGGATCTGTCACTATGGAGGGAGGAAGGACTGAGCTGTCATGGTACCTGGGGTCTGTCACTATGGTAGGAGAGAGGAACTGAGCTGTCATGTGTCTATCTGGGGGTTGTGACCATGGAGGGAGAAAGGACTGAGCTGTCATGTGTTTACCTGGGGGTCTGTGACCATGGAGGGAGGAAGAGGACTGAGCTGTCATGTGTCTATCGGGGTCTGTACTATGGGAGGGGAGAAGAACTGAGCTGTCATGTGTCTACTGGGGATCTGTCACTATGGAGGGGAGAAGGACTAGCTGTCATGTGTCTACTGGGGGTCTGTCACTATGGAGGGAGAGAAGCGACTGAGCTGTCAGTGTCTATCCTGGGGTCTGTGACCATGGAGGGGAGAAGACAGAGTGTCATGTGTCTACCCTGGGGGTCTGTCACTATGGAGGGGAGATGAACTGAGCTGTCATGTGTCTATTGGGGGTCTGTCACTATGGAGGGGAGAAGGACTAAGCTGTCATGTGTCTATCTGGGGGTCTGTCACTATGGAGGGGAGAAGGACTAAGCTGTCATGTGTCTACTGGGGGTCGTCACTATGGAGGGGAGAAGAAATGAGCTGTATGTGTCTATCTGGGGATCTGTCACTATGGAGGGGAGAAGGACTAGCATGTCATGTGTCTACTGGGGGTCTGTCACTATGGAGGAGAGAAGGACTGAACTGTCATGTGTCTACTGGGGGGCTGTGACCATGGAGGGGGAAGGACTGAGCTTGTCATGTGTCTATCTGGGGGTCTGTCACTATGGAGGGGAGAAGAACTGAGCTGTCATGTGTCTATCTGGGGGTCTGTCACTATGGAGGGGAGAAGAACTGAGCTGTCATGTGTCTACCTGGGGGTCTGTCACTATGGAGGGGAGAAGAACTGAGCTGTCATGTGTCTACCTGGGGGTCTGTCACTATGGAGGAGAGAAGGACTGAGCTGTCATGTGTCTATCTGGGGGTCTGTCACTATGGAGGGGAGAAGAACTGAGCTGTCATGTGTCTACCTGGGGGTCTGTGACCATGGAGGGGAGAAGGACTGAGCTGTCATGTGTCTATCTGGGGATCTGTCACTATGGAGGGGAGAAGGACTAAGCTGTCATGTGTCTACCTGGGGGTCTGTCACTATGGAGGGGAGAAGGACTGAGCTGTCATGTGTCTATCTGGGGGTCTGTCACTATGGAGGGGAGAAGGACTGAGCTGTCATGTGTCTATCTGGGGGTCTGTCACTATGGAGGGAGAAGGACTGAGCTGTCATGTGTCTATCTGGGGGTCTGTCACTATGGAGGGGAGAAGAATGAAATGCCATGTGTCTATCTGGGGGTCTGTCACTATGGAGGGGAGAAGGACTGAGCTGTCATGTGTCTACCTGGGGTCTGTCACTATGGAGGGGAGAAGGACTGAGCTGTCATGTGTCTTCCTGGGATTTGTCAGTAAGGTGGGGGAAAGGATTGAGGTGTCATGGGTTTACCTGAGGTCTGTCGGTAGGGATACAAAATATATGACACTAAAAGTGTGTTTCAAGGTGCCACTGTACTGGATATATGGCTGTTTGAAGTGGACCACTGTCATGACGTCTATAGACCTGCTATTGTACGTGGTATGTGCAAATACAATGGGGCAGATTTATAAAACGTGTCCTAAGGTTAGACTAGTGCAGAGTTAGACTAGACTAAGTTCACACTACATTCAGCATATCTGTTCTTTAAAAAACTGATGGCAAATATCATATCTCTCATAATAGTTGCCATCTATAGATGTCTAATTTTTACCTACCTATGGATCTCACTTTTCTATTTATCTATCTAGATAGAAAGTGAAAAGTCTGCACAGTGGAAAAAATACTCCTTTGTTATTGAGGGGTGCAAAGCCTACACAGGTCCAGGCGGGGCCCTTAGATAGTTGTAGCAATGGAAAAGATTGTTGGAGTACTGTCTGCGTCTTTCCATTGCTACAACTATCTATCTATCTTTTCTTTCTACCTCTCTATTTCTGCACCTCCTATTAGTTGGCTTACTTTACACCAGATAATTGGGACACAATTCCTTTGGGTTAGCAGTATTTCTGGCTTGAGACCACATCCCTTTTTGTCAAGTTAGTTGTAGGAGAGCCAGAAAACTATCTAAAACCTGTTATAAATGTGGTGCAAACAGATTTTGTGTGTGTGTGTAAACTACGTCAGAATTCTGTCGTGGACAGATTAATAAATCTCCCCCAATGTGTACAGCTGATGGCAGTTTTAAAGGGGTTAAACAGGGTGGATACAAAACAAATGAAAATATCATGTGGTCTTTAAAGACAACATATGGTGGGGTTAATGTTTATGTGTAAGCCATGCTTGGCAACTGTTCTGTACTGATCTGGATTTACTAGCATATTAGTTGGAGCATCTGAATGTGGCTTGTTTGGTGTTTTATGTACAACACTGGTAAATACAAAGGTATAATTATTTCGTTTTGGCATCTTGGTTTGTTCAGCTAATAAATAATGTATTGAAGAGTATCTTATAACACTCCAGCTTTCAGCACACAGTCCATAGACACCAGAACAATACTTTATATTGGATTTTAGGCAGCGGGGAGGCTTTAAAGGAGACCTGCCATGGAAAACAGCCGCATTCAGTGTTCTTGTGTATGTGACCCTCTAATGTACTCATACAACTATCTTCATTTTATGACTTTTTTTTTTTTTTTTTTCATCTTCACATATTGCAACAGGGCATGGTAGAACTTTTTTCATATTGTTGGAAATCCTGGTGTACAAAGCGTATGAAAATAATAAAAGAAAGGATGGTAAAAAAAATAGTAAAAAAAAGTATTTTAATTGGTGGAGGCAATAATAAAATTGTGTTTAATCCATAAAGAATAAGAATACTAAAATACTTATGTCAGATTGAGATGTGTGCATGCAAACCTTAGTTTATTTTTAATCTAATTTGCCCATGGGTGCACGTTTGGAGCCACTTCTGCCGATGTACCCATGTTCTATAGAGTCTGCCTTTATTTTTGTGAAGGGACAATGCTGAGTAGTCCGGGTGTATGCAGAAAAATAAAAAGGAATTTCCTCTTAGTTGATGGATGTCTGGTAAATCAGATTCCTTCTTCTTGTATCGGTGACATCATGACAATAATGTTCATTATTTAATATCATAACCTGAAAGAAATGTTTCTGCTTTACTTCTGCAGCGGATGTAGCACAGCAATTCCAATATGCAGTCCGTGTCATTGGCAGCAATTTTGCTCCGACCGTTGAACGGGATGAATTTCTTGTTGCTGAAAAGATTAAAAAAGAATGTAAGTGTGAATTTTGCTCTAATATAGTGCCTGTAGCATTAGTGCTGATGCTTTCTGAACATCACAGCAGTTGAACCCCCTCTTATTTCCCCCACCTTTCTGAATTTCACATTACAATTCCTTGATGTGCTTGACTATCAATAAATAAACATGTGCATTGCTTTGTTTAGTTTGTTTCCCCAATTATTTGTAATAGATTGTAAGAAAGTACAGTGCTTGATCATATCGCAATTTTAGCATTTCTCTTAGAGGAACATGTTACTACATAGTGACACAGACTATTAGGAGGGGTCTATTAACCCCTACGCACATCAGGTCGTAATAATACGTCCCTGCTGGAAGATACTTCCCTCACCAGGACGTTCTATTACGCCCAGCTTCTGGCACCGGTTCATGAGCAGAGGTGGCACCTAAAGCAGCAGGTGTCAGCTGTATATTACAGGTGAAACCGCGGCTCTCAGCGAGTGCCACAGTCAAGCATGATCGCGGCATGTAAGGGTGTTTCTCCTAAGGATCAGACCCACTGATGAGTCCTGAAGGTTTTAAAGAACCATTTGAGCATTCTATAGTATTCCTGTTTATTATGATGTTTCGTATAAAAAAAAAAATTGGAATATGTGCCGCAGGTTAGATATGTAAGAGACACCATAACAGACACTTATCACCAATCCACTTTCTATAATGGCACAAACTCTAGAATAAAGTGGGTGAACTGGTGAGCAAAAGTGCTCCATACCAAATAGAGGACACCCGATTCACTTTTGTGGGACTCCTGCAATTGTCATATTATCAGTTATTTAATTTCTTTTTGTTAGACACCGCACACAAATATTTTTTGTGTCTGTGTGCTTTCATTTGATTCATTTGCTAGCGCAGACACATTCATTTCTATAGGTTCACACATATGGCTGTGGTTTGCACGGTTCCATGTGAAAGCCGTCTCACTGAGCAGTAAAACTCAGAACAGGTCCTATTTCTGTCTGAGTTTGCAGCTTTTCATCTGCTGGAAGTGTGTGCGCCAAGCTCAAATGCCGAGGACACAGACAACGGCCTCTCCTGGCTTTGACTCAGAATGACTGATATAAAAAAACTGCTGAGATTAGAGATGTGAATCGGCCGTTAGCGTGGTTGTTCTGTAGGTAGGTGTATATGTGTCTGTTATGGCACCATACTCTTGTCTGACATATTCGTTTGGGTAAATGTTGTGTTCTCTTTCAGTTGTCAGGCAGAGAAGAGAAGCGGATGGTGCTCTGTTTTCAGAGCTTCACAGAAAGCTTCAGTCTCAGGTAACAATTTTGTACAAATTTTGCAAGGATGTAGCAGCCAAATGTTTTTCTTCCTAAATAACACCAGATAGTAACATTTATTTTTAAATTTATTTTTGCTTTCTGATAGTAGATTACTTTCCTTCACATATTTATGGAGGCAGCCAACCTGTCCATCTGCATTAAAGGGGTTGTCCACGGTAAAATGTTTATATTGTAAATGCTCATAGACTCCGTAGTCTGCAGATGTTGATATCTGCTGGAATGATTTCTAGTTTTCTGTATGTTTGATGCTTGTCATTATAATGTGTGACAATGAGTTGCAAAGAACAAGACGTGTCGGTCTGTTGGGCTTTGTTTTAGTTTCCCAATTTGTCCCATGTCACCTCTGTGCGTGGCCATTATTAAAACATGAACAATAATACTTGTCTAGAGATCCATGTTTGGTGCTACAGGTGCCTGCAAATTGCATATTGTTGTTTATCTATTGCGGCCCTAGACAGAAGTGGTTCAGTTTCCTAAATCATCCTCACCGATTTCACCAAACTATGAAAGCGGCTTTACAGGGGACCACAAAAATAAAAAAATCTGTCATTGTTATCAGTTTATTTGTAGGAGGACACATCTGGATTGGGTGGGGGTCCCTCTTTAATTTTGATGTTGTTGTTGGTGTTGGTAAGTGTCGTAGTCTATAATGGTATTTGCAGATGACTGCTATGTATAAAATGCCTGTAGTGGTACATCCAGTGGATGTACCGTTCATTGGGTTCAGCCTTGTAATGTGCAAATTGATGCCATTATTAAATAATGGGGCAGCTGGGCTGTGATTGTTTGCCATGGGCAACTAGAAATATTCTGACTTTCAGACAGCTTGATAAATCTGCCCCAATGTTTTTATAGCTGGTCTTTCTGCTGTGTAAGTCTAGTCACTGATGTTTAAAGCAGACATAGGAAGGGCAGCGCTGCCATTAAAAAAGAATTGGGTTTCTTGTTGTTATTTTTGCACCATCAAACCTTTTAGCATCTTTGATCATAGGAAACGTCTTGCAAGGAATGGATTTTTCTTTATTTGATTTTAACATTATGTCCCGCACTGCCTAGTGAAGGCTTATTTTTAGGAACGTTTGGTTTATTGTGCCACAGATTTATTGAGTTTTTTTTCACATACAAGCCTTTTAGGCTGCTTGTGCTTCTGGTTGAAGGTTAAATCTACTATTGATTCCTAAATGGGGCCCGAAGAAGTAATGAGTTCATAGCAATAATGGCTATTTGTTTTGTCGTGTAAAATAGTCCTTGCTGTTCTTACATTTTGTAACCAAACTTTCTCTATTGTTACAGTCTGTGATAAGAAAATAACAGTATGGAAAACTATAAAAACAAAACAAAAGCCTTGACTTTTTTTGTACATGGGAGTCAGTGGAAAACTACCTTTTCTGAAGGCCGTTTGTAATGTACATGAAATTACTTTTGTGCTGAACGTCAAAGTGCGACACTGGCCCCATTTAGGATATGATTGGTTCATGGATGTCTGCCAACAGTGTTGTCTTCTCTGCTGCTGACTACACTAGATACAGTCGGTGCATCCTGGTGGTAATGTTTGTTTGTCTGATTCTATAAGCTGGTGGTCCCCAACCCTCGGGCCACAGCCCAAGACATTGCTTTTTGATGAGCTGCCATGACGACATTACTTTGGAGGCCGGCCAGGGATCATTACTATGGGGGTTGAACTGCAATGGGGACATTTCGTTAATGAGTAGTGGCTGCATTTCCGACGCTAGGAATAAGTCAAGTCAATAAGTTTCCCAGTTTATTTTGTGGTAAAAGTGGGTGCTTTGGCTTATACTGAGGCCGACTTATACTTGTATACGTGTGGTATAAAAAGGGGACCATGGTTCCGGTCTCTGTAAAAAAAAATAAAATAAAATTTGGGTACAGTCTGTCCCCGAATAGAACAAGACAAATTATAAGCCACACATAGAAGTTGCTAATGGATTGGCGATAAGCACGGGAGCCCTTCAGGCTCTTTAGCATAATTTTAAAACTCTATTTTAAAAGGAGCCCATGAATAACAAAAATCAAAAGATTAACTGTGTGCTGGATATACAGCGACTGGATCTATGAGTAAGTGTCTCTGGTTTATCATGCTTGATTTTGGCCATTTCCTATAAAGAGAGCCGACGTGGATATGAGATTTCTTTTCTCTTTTATGTGCTATCCCAAAACAGTTCCCCTCCCCCCCCCCCCCCCCACCCCCAACTTGTGTGTGTCTCTCTGAGAGTCTGGAAAGGGATCACCTCTTTAGATGTCGCTATATTGGACTTCACATCACTTAGGACTATACCCCTGCTGTAATTTTGAAGAAGAGAATCTTCCTTTATTGGGGTGTCTGAAATGGATCACTCTCCCCTAATTACTGTTTGACTCCTCTCGGTGAAATGTGAATCTCTTCAACTCGCATGAGGCAATTTTGTTGGTAGTAAATTGGCCTTTTTGTTTTATAATTCTGCTTCTACACGAGGATGCTGTCAGTTTACAGGTGAAATCAAGCTGACCGCTCAAGCTAAATGTTTCACTCCATTTTGGAATACACCTATCAGTACAAGTCTATTAATAGCAGTTTTGAGAAGTTTGCATTTCAGAAGTTTTTGAGGTTACTGTATTACTGTATTAAAGTTTTGATCTATGATATTGGTTGAATGATACAGTAATAAACTATTTTTCTTTCAGGGTGTTTTAAAGAACAGATGGTCTATACTCTACCTCCTGCTTAGTCTAAGTGAAGATCCTCGAAAACAGCCAGGCAAGGTATGCAGTGGTAAGAATCCTAAGGGGGCATCAAGATGTACCATTGGTTCGTGGAACATATTGTCATTTCTTAGTGGTACACATTGTATAATTTGTGAACCTATAGTCCAGTGATGGCGAACCTATGGCACTGGTGCCAGAGGTGGCACTCGGGCCATCAACCTAGGACAGAGTTCACTAAACAGGACCAAATCCATTAAATCTTCCTGCAGTCCTAGGCGACTTATGAGATGCTGTGCTCAGCACTATTTTACAGTGACACTTCATTGACTGTTTGGAACTGCTTGAAAAGTGAGAAGGTGTTAAAAGAAGTGCATTATCTTTGTGGGCCTCCTGCTGGACCCACCATTCTTCCTAAACAGAGAGACCCTGGAGAGAAGCTACAATGATGTCTGAATTTGCCCACCTTCTTTCAACTGTATTGGTGGCCTCAGGGGGCCGATACAATTAAAAGATGTGGAAGAACAGGTAGCAATAAGTTACTGCTTAATATGGCACGTTGGCACATCAGGGTAAATAAGTGGGTTTTGGTTGTAGTTTGGGCACTCTGTCTCTAAAAGGTTTGCCATCACTGCTATAGTCTGTTTATACCTCAAGACCTCGAGATCTCCTCACCAAAAACCTTTTCTAGCGCTACTCCAGTAGAACTTTGACTCCATTTCATTGCACAGAAGCTACATGTTTCACCTGGGAATGGATTGTGCTGCTCTGAGAAGCTATCTTAAAGGGAACCTGTCACCACAATAACCCTATCAAGCCCACAAACAATAACTTGCTCTGTAATGTGTAGCATATTTCTGGTTTGCAGCATGAATGAAAAATCATCTTTAATTCTTTTGTAGGATGCAGTCGGGTAACTTTCCACCCCTGCTAACTATCCCCAGATAGACATAGAATATCATAACCATTAGGAGGCAGGGCCATATGCATGGAGTGGGCAGGGTAGACTTACTGCAGGAGGCGGGGTTACCTGACTGCAAAAAAATTAAAGATGATTTTCATTCATGCTGCAACCAAGAAATACCCTAAAAAGATCTCCAGGGTACTTTTTGTAGGCTTGGTGGTTGTGGTGGTGGGGGTTTAGTGCTGTGACTCTTTAAATGAAAGGAGGCTATCCAGTCTCTTATACCCACCCCCAATGCTTTCCCCAATAAAAAATGGCGCACTTAAAGGTCATAGCAAAATGTAACATTTATGTATTTACTTTAGGTGTCCAGTTATCCTTCCTTGTTTGCTCAGGCTTTGCCACGTGATGCTCACTCGACACCATATTACTATGCCAGGCCACAGAGCTTACCGTTAAACTACCAAGATCGAAGTGTGCCGTCTGCACAGAATACAGCCAATATGGGAAGCAGTGGAATTGGCAGTATAGGAATGTATTCATTAAATGGGCCAACACCTACCCCACAGTCATTTGTTCCTGGGTAAGTTCTTTACAAAATGTTTTACAGAAGCCATAAATATTTAAAGGGCTTGTCCACTTTCAGCAAATCTTTGATAAGATTTGTGTAAGGAAAGGTTATACAATTTTCCAATATACTTTCTGTATCAATTCCTCACGGTTTTCTAGATCTCTGCTTGCTGTCCTGCTATAAAAGCCTCTATTTTTACTTCTAGTGGATAGAAATCTGTCCATGTGCTGTGATGGAGGTGCAGGTGCATGAGCCAATATTATCCCACAATTCCTATTACGCTTTGATAATAACGGCTCGTGCACCCACCTGTCCATCACATCACATGGACAGATTTCTATCCACTGGAAGTAAACAAAGAAGCTTCATATAGCAGAACAGCAAGCAGAGATCTAGAAAACTGGTATTTCATATCATAAATACTAAAGGGGAGTATTAAATTTGCATGTTTTCCCCTACGATGACAAAAATTGTAGATGGCAGTTATTTATGTATATCGGAGATAGTTGAGCACTGTTTTCAAGGAGACGCTTGTATTAATATTTGATTTTGAGTTTTTCTTAACACTTTAATTTTTTTTTTTTTATAATTTTAGGCAGCCTTTTCAAACTCCAATGGGAGATGCTCTCCGCCAGCAATTAGGCACACGTCTAGCATGGACTCTAGCATCTAGCCAACAACCAACACTTCAGAATGCTACATCTAAAATCCTTCCCACTACAGTAGCCCGTGGTATGCCAAGAACTAGAAGGGAGGGCGACACAAGTGGTAACTAAAATAAATATTTACAGATCATAATTTTTACAGGTCAATAAGAAGAAATTGTATATTTTGGGATTTGGGCTTTCTAAGTTTTTCACCAGCTTTGCAATGGTTAGGTTCAGGCTTTCAACCAGGAAAATATAAATATTTTAAAGGGGTTGACCATAGGTTGAAAAACATGGCTGCTTTCTTCCAAAAAACAGCTCCACACCTGACCATGATTTCTGCTGGTATTGCAACCTAAGTCCATTCATCTCTATGCAGTTGAGCAGCACTACTGATACAAGCCTTGGTCCGGTGTGGTGCTGTTTTTGGAATAAAGCTGCCATGTTTTTTCAACCTCTGGAAACCCCTTATTAACTCCTTACAAAGGTGTGATGTATTAGAATGTCTCACGGCATCTGAGGGTGTATGTAGAAGGCTCCTAGGTTGAGTTCTCTGCATACAAGGTGGGTGTTTGCTTCATATTGATCGTGGGTTGTTAACCCTTCGATCGCCGCTGCAAGTGGCAGTAAAAAGCCTGTGACGTCATGGGGGAGCAACGGTCTGTCTCCGTGAAAGCTTTGGGTCTTTGTAAGACCCAAGGCTCTGATTTCTAGTCATTGTTAAATGTCCCATTGTAACATATTGTGCCATCGGCACATCTTAATAAATGGTCAGTAATATCCCCCTATACTGCCATACTGTACGTAGTATGTTAATACACAAATCATCCTATAGCACTGTCAGCGGTTCTCAACCTTGTTTTCATATGCACATTCACAGAACCCTTTTTTGATGATAAATCAAATATGTGTTGGTCTTGACCTCCGTGGCAGACGCTCTGTTGAACCTCTGAGACTGACTTGCCAAACCCCTAGGGTTCAATAGAACCCCAGTTGAGAACCATTGCACTATGTCAAAGGCTGGGGTCCCTATTATTCCAGGCCCCCCTATAATGCAACCCCAAAAACAACCAACACTACACAAAAAATGGAGCTGTCCACATCTCTAAATCAAAATATCATTTTATTAATCATTGATAAAAATTCATAACATGTACATAAGATACAAAAGAGCAAATTCCAAATAGACCAGAGAAACTATGTGGAATACATCATGAAAATTAGAAACATGTCCTGGTCATTAATGTGGAAAACAGTTGTGGAGATGAGGGGGTTAATGGTGCTCAGTTCACTTCTTTGTGGCTGTGGTAGTTTGTAAACATAAAGTTCCCAAGGCAGTGAAAGGAACTGCACAGTAGTGCTCGAAACCTTGATAAAACAATGGACTGAGAGGGCTCACAGGATAAAATATGTTTTACCTAAATACAGATTTTCTAATTTGGTGGTGGCGTACCATGCTGTCTTTCATGTTACATGCCACTGGCTCCTATTCATGTTCATATATAGTAGTCTAGGCATGTGTTTATATCAATTTTTTTTTTTTTTTTTTTATTACCTGAACTTCTGTTTTTCAGTCCTGAAAGGTGAAAACTGGTTCCTTTTTTGTAGGGTCCATGGAAATAACAGAAACTTCTCTTGTAAGAGATATTTTGTACGTGTTTCAAGGAATTGATGGGAAGTGTATTAAAATGTGCAATTCGGAGAACTGCTACAAGGTGGACCCCAAGGTAAAAGTATTGTGAATTTTCCAACTTCTTGATATTGGCGCGCTATCCATAGGACAAGATCTGATCGGTTGTTTTCACTTCCGTAACCCCTTAACCCCTACGGGACTCAGCCTCTTAAGGACGCGCTCCCATTTTTCAGATCTGGCCTGTGTCACTACAAGTGGTTATAGCGTGGGAACACTATGAGATATCCAGGGGATTTTGAGATTGTTTGTTTTATTGTGACACATTGTACTTCAAATTAGTTTAAAAATTTGGATGAAATCTTTTGTGTTTAGTTATGAAAAAAAACTAAATTTGGCGAAAATTTGGAAAAATTCTTTATTTTCAACGTTCTAAATTCTCTACTTTTGGTTCCAGATAGTCATAGCTTTTTTTAAGATTCCGCATATTTTACCAGAATGTTATGAGGCTCAAAATTTAGGTAAAATTTTTCCCATTTTTTTGTAAAATCACCAAAACCTGTATTTAGATGGGCCTGTTAATTGACACTGAGAGGCCTAAATAATAGCTAGACTCATAAATTACCCCATTATGGAAACTACACCCCTCAACGTATGAAATAACACTTTTAAGAAGCTTGTTTACCCTTTAGGTGTTTTATAGGGGTTAAAACAAAATGGAGGTGCAGTCTGCAAATTGTAATATTTTTTCACAATACACTCGTTTTGGGTGGAAAATTAAACATTAAAAGGCTCCACAAAGTTTGTTACCCAATTTCTCCCGAGTACACCGATACCCTATATGTGGTGGTAACCTGCTGTATGGGCGCACGGCCGGGCATAGAAGGGAAGGAGGCGCCATCCAGATCAGATTTGCTATGTCACATTGTACAGGCTATAATTTTTTTAATTTTTTTTATTGAGGACCTATAGGAGCTTATTTCTTTTGCCACATGAGATGCACTTTTCTGGTACGTAATTTTGGGGAATCTATAGGCTAATTGGTGAGATTTTATTAACTCTTTGTTTGAGAAAATGAAAATCATCAATTTTTGGGAAAATGTTTTTTTTTTTCCCATTTATATAGATTTTTTTATTTTCCCCATTTTTACTGAATAAGTAGCAATTTGGCAAAAATGTTGTTAATTTTAGCATCACCGTCTTTTTTCATATGCATAATTTTTTTATTTTTCGCCTCCCAAATCTATTTAAGGGCTTACTTTTTGCGAGAAAGATTGTTTTTTTTATAGTGGTCTTATTTTAGAGTGCATAACATTTTTTAAATCACTTTTTAGAGCATCTTTTTTTTAATTAATTTTAAATCTTATTAATTAAAAATTATCTTTTTTGGAGCGTTTTTTGGGTTTTTTTGTTTTTACGGAATTCACTTTGCGGAATTAATAACTATTCTGTTTTATTATGCAGATCGATACGGACGCAGCAATACCAAATATGAGGGGGTTTTGTGTATTTTATTCAATTGTACTGAATAAACTTATTTGGAGAAAATCTTGCCATTTTAGCATCACCATTTTTTCATATGCATAACTTTTTATTTTTCGGCTAACAAATCTTGTTAGGGGCTTATTTTTTGCGACAAGAGTTGTTCTTTTTAGTGGGCTTATTTTAGAGTGCGGAACATTTTTTTTTTATCACTTTTTAGAGCATATTATAAAAGATATTAATTAAAAACGATCTTTTTTAAGAATGTTTTTCGCATTTTTTTTTCCCCCCTTCTGCGTTTACCGTGCAGGTCCAGTAATGATTCTGTTTTATTATACAGATTGTTACGGACACGGCAATACCAAATATGTGGGTTTTTTGTGTGTTTGTGGTTTTTATGGGAAAGTGACATTTTAGGGGCTTATATTTTTATGTATTTATTTTTTATTTATTATAATGTGCAGTGTTTTAGTTTTTTTACTTTACATACTTGAATTTGAACCAGTGATGCTCTGATAAATGTACTGCACTACAATACTTGCATGCTCAAGGGAAGGGATCTGACTGCCAGGGACAGCTGGCAGCTCCGGGGCACATGGCAGTCCTCGGAGCTGCCCAGAAGTGGATCGGATCCCCCGGTAAGCGGCACTGGGGATCCGATCCATAGCAGAAACACCCTTACATGCCGTGGTCATTCTTGACCGCGGTGTGTAAGGGGTTAACACCCATGATCGACGCCAGCTCCATTCATGGGTGTTACAGCGCAGTGAAAGACAGCTGACAGCCGCTGCTTCTGGTACCGGCTCTGTTTGTGAGCCAGTGCCAGAAGCAGGACGTTATAGTGCGTCCTGGTGCGCTAAGCATCTAGCCACCGGGACGTACTATAACGTCCTGGTGCGCCATGGGAAAGTGACATTTTAGGGGCTTATATTTTTATGTATTTATTCTTTATTTATTATAATGTGCAGTGTTTTAGTTTTTTTACTTTACATACTTGAATTTGAACCAGTGATGCTCTGATCGCTGGTTCAAGTTCAATATACTGCACTACAATCCTTGCATGCTCAAGGGAAGGGGTCTGACTGCCAGGGACAGCTGGCAGCTCCGGGGCACATGGCAGTCCTCGGAGCTGCCCAGAAGTGGATCGGATCCCCCGGTAAGCGTCACGGGGATCTGATCCATAGCAGAAACACCCTTACACGCCGTGGTCATTCTTCACCACGGTGTGTAAGGGGTTAACACCCACGATCGACGCCAGCTCCGTTCACTGGTGTTACAGCGCGGTGAAAGACAGCTGACAGCCGCTGCTTCTGGTACCGGCTCTGTTCGTGAGCCGGTGCCAGAAGCAGGACGTTATGGTGCGTCCTGGTGCGCCAAGCATCTAGCCACCGGGACGTACAATAACGTCCTGGTGTGCCTAGGGGTTAAAAACTACATGGTACACAGCATAAAAGCTGTTGTTACTACCTTCAGTGACCCTCCACACCATAAATTACCTGCACACCACATACAATTAACCCCTTCACTGCTCAGCTGCATAACTGCTCTACTCTCCATTTTTTGATTTAACTTTGAAGAAAAGGCTCCTAAAAGCTGTTATGAATAATTTAAGGGGTGTAGTTTCTTAAATAATATAATTTGTGTGTGTTTTCTGTTGTTAAGGTCCATTAAAATCACTTTTGAAATGAACATATGGTGAATGTATACACAAGTCTATTACAAAATAATGTACCCACTTAAAAAAAAAAAAAAACTTATATACTCACCTCCGATGTCCCCGATGTCAGCGCGTCCCATCTTCTTTCTTCCTGGCCACGCATACTATGACGTCAGCAGCGGCCGCGTCATAGATGCGCCTTCTAGAAGAAAACATGGCCGCGTCCATGAGAGAAGCAAGAACAAAGAGGAGCAGGCTGGGGGCAGGCTGGCTGTATGCTGCTAGGGGGCAGGCTGGCAGGCTGGCTGTATGTGCTAGGGGCAGGTGGCTGTATGTGCTAGGGGGCAGGCTGGCTGGATGCTGCTAGGGGGCAGGTGGCTGTATGCGGCTGGGGCAGGCTGGCTGTATGCTGCTAGGGGGCAGGCTGGCTGTATGCTGCTAGGGGGCAGGCTGGCTGTATGCTGCTAGGGGGCAGGCTGGCTGTATGCTGCTAGGGGGCAGGCTGGCTGTATGCTGCTAGGGGGCATACTACTGAGGTCTGTGACCAATGCATTTCCCACTCTCGGCTTATACTCGAGTCAATAGTTTTTCCCAGTTTTTGGTGGTAAAATTGGGGGTCTTGGCTTATACTCGGGTCGGCTTATACTCGAGTATATACGGTAAGTCCTTTTGTGGTATGACTATTTGTTCAAAAATTCTAAGAGTTCAAAGTTTAAAAAAGAGCAAAGTTGCAAATTTTTATTTACAAAAGTTAAAAAAATGTATTCAAAATATATCACTGAAATGTGTCACCTAACATGAAGTACAATGTGTCATTAAAAAAATTATCTTGGTATATTAAAGTGTTCCAAAGTTATTACAATTTATAGGCTTAGTCCTTAAGGGGTTAGAATTCATAAATATATTTATTATTATTTCAAACAGTGTTTTGTAGAGAAAGCCACTGCAGATTTTTATAGGGTTTGCTGTGGTGTTCATAAATGTATTTTTTTAACCCCTTGAAATAACTGAGAAGCACTAGAAGGTACTCAGGCCTGTCACATCCTTTGGCAGCCTAATAGTGAAGCAAAATATTCACTATGTAGTTCAATAGTATCAGAAATTATCGGAAAAAATTCAAAACTCCCTAAAAAATAAACCCATTAGGTATAAGTATCCCTCATATTAAATGCCGTAAAGAATGAAAACATCCAAATCTCTGAATTTACACCATTTGATTTTCCTTACCATTTTAACACCCATAAATATTTTACTAAAAAGTGGTCAAATGGCTGTTCCGTTGTTGATCAATAAAAAATGCTCCAAATGTATTCTGGAAATAAATTTTTTGTGATTTGCACCACCTTTTGGAACTTATTTTTTTTTCCACATTCCCAGTACATGGCACAGAATCGCATCGCAAATGCCACATTTCACTGCACCCTTATTATATCTTCCTTCAACTCAATCCCTGCTTTGAATTGGCAATCTTAATATATAAAAAAAAGAACACCTCAGGTTCGAATAAGTTCCTTCCAGTGTGTCCTAAATGTTTTATGTCAATGTTAAGGGGCTGACAATAAGTTCACTGGTAAATCGCATTTTATTTGTATAATGGAAATTAAACCTGAGCAACATTTTTCCAATTACATGACAGTACTGCCATCTAGTGGTAAAAATAAAAAACTTCTATGTAGAGATTTTTTTTTATTGGAAAATAATCTGTTTAAATTCTGAACTTCATGTAAGTGCCTGTGTACTTACGAACATTAGTATTGTGTTGTAGTGGCTTAAACAAACATTAAAGAGTTCAACTGTGGAAAAAAAGTTGAATAAAAGCTGTAAAATAAAACTTTTTTTAAGAATAAAAGCACCACTTTTACATAGAAGATGCAAAAGAAGTTGAAAAAACCCCAAATTATCCAAAACCCCCGCTTATGTGGTATTGCGGCATAACAACCCGTTATGACTGAAAAGCTGGCTATACTAAAACCAATGAGATTTTTTTTCCCCAGTATTTTTTTTATTCACTAAAATTTGGCAAATAAGAAAATAATAGAAAAAATGTCCACATTGCCATAAAAATAACACAATAACAATGTAAATCTGCTCTGAATGGCGCCCCTTCCCCTCTATATCCTGATGTGTTTCCATAAAGCATTTTCCCACACATATGGGGTATTGGCATACTCGGAACAAATTGCGTATACAACCTTTGCAGTGCCTTTTGGTATTTTATTAATTGTGGGAATAATTACGTCTGATACAAAAGCCCATAATGCAATAAATAAATGAATATAAGAAAATTCAATGTCATTAGTCACAAATGGATCTTAAACAGTTTGAAAAACATGAAAAAAAAAAGCCTCTGGATGTGTTGGTGTTACAAAGTTATAACCACATAAATTGACACCGCCTCTAGTTCCAATAGGATCCCACATGGCATGTTAAAATGTTTACTAAATAAAAAATCTCAATTCTTGTCTATGCCCATCTATCTAATTTTTTATGCGAGCATTGGACAGGTTTTGACCAATGTTTCTTCCCCCAAAATGCCACACAATGATGATACTGATAGATAAGCAACTTGTGAACTGGAGTATGTCTTTCCCTTTTGTTTAGATACTCAACTCCTCTTGTACTCAAATGGTTCCATATAAACTAACCATATACCATATATTCTGTTGAATTTCTTATTTCTTATGTAGGTTGCACTTTCTAAATCTCTGAAGGATACAACTGGTAGACTTGCAGAGTTAGGATGGCTTCATAACAAAGTGCGAAAATATACAGATCAGAGGAGCTTAGATCGAGCGTTTGGACTTGTTGGGCAGGTATGATTTAACTTTTACTACCTTTAGAGGTGATTCCATTGTATGCAGCTGATGGATAACATCACTGTTGGTCTTTGTGTGATTTGTATCCTGTTGTTTCCCCCCACGGTATCTCATACACTGAAGCCAATAACAAGGAGATCCTGCTCCTGATACACTGACCAGATCACTAGTGTGGTATTTGATTTTCACATACCCTTCAAGTGGGTTCAGTTGCAGCAATCTGATTCTTAAAGAGAATCTGCCTTGCAAATGAATCCACCCAAAATAAATACTTGATTAAAATGGTCTAACTAAATGGTTCTTTCAGTGGCCTCAATGTTAAAAAATGTGTGTGTAAATTTTTATGCAACTTGCCTGATGTGAGCCCAATGACACTAAGGGTGCAATCACATGGTCCGTTCTTGGACCGAAAGTTCTTGAAGCCTTTATAAAGGCACTGAAAACACATGTGCTTTTGTGTGTTTACCATGTGGTTTGAGTCTCTGTCTTCATTTCTGGAAGTGTAAGAAGCTGTGAAATGGATTCAAACACCTGATAAACATGGAAAAAAAGAAATGCCTTTAAAAACGCTCCAAGAACTGTCCACTGTGTGACAGAACCCTAAGTGTGTCCGATGAAATACTGCAAGTGGTTACTTGCTTTGCCCTGCCCTCCCTGATTGACAGATCTAACTGCTAAGATATACTGTAATGTGGCCTTTACAGCCAAAACTTGTGAACCCCACCTTGTATTTTACATACCGTTTTTGTATTTTTTTCAATCTTGTATTATATTCTTTTAATATATGTTCATAATTACCAGCCAGTACCAACATAATATTTTGCATGTCTCTCCAGAGTTTTTGTGCTGCGTTGCATCAGGAATTAAAGGAATATTACCGGCTTCTATCTGTTCTACATTCACAGGTAACATTTACACGAAGGCTATATAAGTTCATGTAACGTTGTGTTTTATTGGATCAAGTGTTTCTGTAGAAATAGTGACTTTCTGCTGGAATCTTATTAGCCTCTTAATAATGTTACAATTAAAAGAAGTTGGCAGCTGTTTAGACCTGAATTTTTCTAACTTGTTGCTGTCCACGGTTTTGAGTATTGACTGCAGCATCCAACAAGAAATAACTTTTTTTTTTTTATTCCCAGTTATCTTGCTACTTCCGCCATACTCAGAATTCTATTTAAATTGGAAATATTCATTCCATAAACATTTTCCATTTAAAGCATGTTGCCCACAAGTGAGTTTGGTCCTCTAGCCTTAATCCATGGGTTTGCATGATTTACCCGACAGAACCTAGAATCACTGGACTGAACCAACATCCTCAGTGTCATCTTCTGATTCTAGGTTTGGTCGGGTAAATCTCGCACTTCATGAGACAAGTTTTTACGTCTCTTCTCCTGACAAGCCTGTTCTGGCAAATGCTTGTATCCCCTGTAAAGTATCTATTCTGGAGCACTGTATGAATAAAGTGACAACTAGGGCCCTGCCTTTCTACTTGATAAAGAGATGAGTCTCTACAGTCTGAAACTTTCACTACTGATTAAGTAGTGTTTAGAGATTGTAGGGATAAACCTATATTTAGTACTAACCAATTGTCAGTCTATTCATTACATATCAGGAGGAGTGTTGTTAAGAGAAATTCAAGTAACCACTAAAAACATGTTAGGAAAAGTTACAGGTCCTCATTAAATGAAAATTTTTGTAACATATATGTTTTTTTTTTTTTTTTTTTTTCTTCTTCAAAACAAGTTGCAGGTTGAAGATGACCAAGGCGTAAATTTAGGTCTTGAAACAAGTCTAACTCTTAGACGCCTGCTGGTGTGGACATACGATCCCAAGATGAGATTGAAGACTCTGGCAGCACTAGTTGATCATTGTCAAGGTAAGATGGAATTATGTTATGTCCGGCTTATATTAATTTGTCTCTGATTTATAATTGTATGTTCTTTATGAATTAATTGTTTCAGGAAGAAAAGGAGGAGAGCTGGCTTCTGCAGTCCACACATACACAAAAACCGGGGATCCATACATGCGATCTTTGGTGCAACACATTCTTGGCTTGGTTTCTCACCCCATAATGAATTTTCTTTACCGTTGGATATATGATGGCGAGTTGGAGGATACTTACCATGAGGTAAAGTGTGTGTGTGTAGGGATTTGCTACTAATTCTCTAATTTGCTTACCATGAACCCCACCTAATTATACTGTATATCAATTTCTGCAATACATAGCTGCTGCAATTACTACTGCAATGCAGCCTCTCCTTTCCTTACTAGCTTACTCGCCTCTGGTTTCTCAGCAATCTCAGCAGTGTTCCCCAGCGGGCAGTATTTTGCTCCCAATCCTGGTGACTATACAGGTGTAACAAAAAGGTTGGGACAGTGGAATATCTTGCAAAATATACTTTGGTTAAAAAAACTAGAAATGTGTCCAAATAATTTCAAAAAAATCTATTCAATGATGCCAAACTCTGCTCCACACTCACCCCCTGGGGGTGGTGGAGACTCTTTATTTTATTTTTATTTTTTTTCCTATTTTGATTTCCAGCAAGTACAGCACCATCTGACAATGAAAATGGTTTGAATTATAGATTTTCCTGCGGAAACTTGAATCTGCAATAAAAATAGATCCCTGCCCCTCCCCCAGGGGATGGGAGTAGGAGGCCATGTTACCTGAGTGAAGTTGCCCCCCCCACCTTGTTCAAATCAAACAAAATTGGTGTCAAACGTTTGTGCAGCAAAATTTTTTGTTTGTGCCGCTATCGTTTTTAAGATATTAATGAAAGTGTCCAGAGGTCATCAGAGGTCAACCAGCCCCCCACATTGCCCAAACCAAACTGGTGCCAACAATTCTGCTACGTTTGTGCAGGTTTGTGCTGCTCAAATTTTTTGTTTGTGCTGCTTCTGTTTTGAATATATGAACAAAAAAATTAAAGGTCAAAAGTTCAAGCAGCCCCCCACATTAACTGAAACGAACAAAACTGGTGTCAAACTTTAGTGCTACATTTGTGCAGGTTTGTGCAGCAAAAATTTTTGTTTGTGCCGCTATCATTTTTAATATATTCAAACTTTTTTTTCCAGAGGTCATCAGAGTTAATTTCTTCCAAAGTACAATGTGTTTGCTAGCCCCCCTGGTGATCAAACAAGGGAAGTGTCACTAGGTTTGTTTTTTACCAGTTCATCCTAAACACCTTTAACCTATGTAAACACCTGAACATACCTTAAAAATTATAGCAGCACAAGCAAAATTTTTTGCAGCACAAACGTAGCACTAATGTTTGACACCAGCTTTGTTTGATTTGGTTAATGTGGGGGGGCTGCTTGAACTTTTGACCTTTAATTTTTTTGTTCAGTTATTCAAAACAAGAGCAGCACAATCAAAAATTTGAGCAGCACAAACGTAGCAGAATTGATCGGCACCAGTTTCGTTTGGTTTGGGCAATGTGGGGGGGCTGGTTGACCTCTGATGACCCTGGAAACTTTCATCAATATCTTAAAAACGATCGCGGCACAAACAAATTTCTGCTGCACCAACGTAGCACAAACATTTGACACCAATTTTGTTTGATTTGAAGAAGGTGGGGGGGGGGGCAACTTCACTCAGGTGGCCGTGTTTGATATCATTGGATAGGTTTAAAAAAAAAAAAAAAAATATTTGACACCTATATTCTCAATTTCCTATCTGATGTGTATTTCATGAGAGAGTCCAACGTCTAACCTTTTTTTTACCCCTAATATATCTGCTATATAGACATGAAATTTTCTGTAATGCTAAGGTGTGTGATGCATTAACCTATCCACCAGAGCCCTCTTGGACCATTATTTTTTTAAATTAATTTTTAACTAATATGGGTGTTTTCTTGAGTTTTGTATTCTTTTAACTATACAAGGAACTTATTGATCAATGTAAAAAGTTTGGGAGATGGTTCTGGTATATTTATAGTTTGTAGGGTATAATAGTTTGATCGATAGGGGTCAAACCCTATGGTCAGTGGGGGGAATTCATGAAAGCTAGACACATTTGAGAAAATTAATTAAAGGGTTTATCCAGGATAAAAATTCTTCAGAGTCTCCCAGTATTCACAGTTTATCATCCTAAATGAATATGTCTTACCTTGATTCTAACTTTGTAAATATTTGCAGGATGATGTGTAACCATATATGCAAGGAGGATTAAATCTCAGATTCCTCTACAGACGTTTTTGTGCTGCAGAAACTACACTCCCCACAATGCATTGTGCTGTAAACACAGCAGAGAGTGTATCCACCCATTCCAGGCTTGACTGTGCTTGAAACCCCGCCGACTACACTTTCCAGGCTCTGCTGTTCCCAGCCCGCTACACTTTCCAGGCTCTGCTGTTCCCAGCCCGCTACACTTTCCAGGCTCTGCTGTTCCCAGCCCGCTCACTTGCAGGTCTGCTGTTCCCCCGCTACACTTTCCAGGCTCTGCTGTTCCCAGCCCGCTACACTTTCCAGGCTCTGCTGTTCCCAGCCCGCTACACTTTCCAGGCTCTGCTGTTCCCAGCCCGCTACACTTTCCAGGCTCTGCTGTTCCCAGCCCGCTACACTTTCCAGGCTCTGCTGTTCCCAGCCCCGCTACACTTTCCAGCTCTCTGTTCCCAGCCCGCTACACTTTCCAGGCTCTGCTGTTCCCAGCCCGCTACACTTTCCAGGCTCTGCTGTTCCCAGCCCGCTACACTTTTGTTCTTGGAGGCATCCTATATGTTATGGGGATATCTCAGATGTCATCATATGTGACCAACCAGAACCCCCTCACCCACCCCCCTGTGACTATGTCCATCCTGCAGTCTTATATGCCATAGGGTAGTGATCACATTTGTCTCATATGCCATAGGGTGCGACAAACAAAAGCATAGTTGTGTGCCACTGTTAAATTAGTACAGAAAACAACATGAATTTTATTAGAACACACACCTAAACACAGACAATACCATAAAAACAATTATAAATAGTAGTACCAAAGTACATACAGTGCAAAATTGTATTATTGATACTCTGATAGGTACAATAACAAAACCCCTCCTGAACGGGTAGCATAAACCAAGACCAACCCAGTAGAAATGTAAACAAATTAAAAGTGCCTGTGCATATAGCCAGCTGACAGAAAGGTACTGAACAAGTAGACTGGTGCCTAGAAAGAATATTCCTCAAAAGTTAGTAAGTAGGTACGAGGCAAATCCCCAGTATACATTACAGGTTATCTGGCATTAAGCCAGGCAGCATGGCAACCACATCAAAAGTGCGGGTTGGTGCCAAAAAATCAGGAGGTGGAGGGCTCCCCACATGTTCTGTCTCACTGGAGACTTCCTCAGCGGTAAAGATGCCCCCATGTTGCCAGGCTCCCCTTATATGCCCTCATAGCACTCAACATCAGCTGTTACATTACTTCGTGCCGGAAGTGGCGCGAGAGTGGATGTGATTCTAGCTGTCAATCAATACAGGCGCATGCGCAATCAACTTGGTCCGGACATCGAAAATGACGAGGCGTCGGACATGGTGCTTTTAAGGCAAGTATAGTAACCAAGCAACCAGATGCTACTGACAATAGATAAACCAATCCTCGTGCATAGGAGAGGTATGTAAACACGGCGTTCTATCATTCTGCGCCGACCATTTGGCTCACCTTAGGGTACATGGATAAAAAACAATCTATTTGTTATAAGTGAAATCGTGCGTCTTGGTAAATGTAGCACTCAATATGAAATAAACGAGATGAGTATTAAGAAAAAGAGAAAGACGAAAAAAAAGTGAAAATACTTATGTGTCAAGAAGACTCAAATAAATTCAATTGTCAAAGTAGGAATTTGTTACAAAACAGCAAGTGATATCATCCCACTCCTACACAAATAAATCAATCCTGTGTACATCAAAGCAGCTAAATGGCAACAGTGATTAATAGGACGACAGTGAGTCCAGGACCTCATTTCTGAGGCACCCAGATAAGAAGTGTGTAATATTACACCCACTCTACATAAATAAAATATTGACAACAAGATAAAAATAACGGAATACCCACATAAAGTCACCAGTGGGTATTGGTATACTGTATTGAAGTACTATTCAAATTTGAAATGACGCAAGGGAAGAGAGTTATAAAATAAATTGTATATTATATGCGACGCAATTACAATAAAGTAAAGTGTGGTAGCTGAAAATGGTGCCTGAATATTAGTCAAACAGTAACAAGGCTATAAAGGTAAATCATTCAAGTGGCCTGTTATGAGACATGTGTATCGTCCAGAGGTACTGAAAGAGTACAAGTGGGAGCAAATATGAGAGCCCTCCCCCTCCTAGCCAGAAAGATATACATTCCTGTGTACTGTGGGTTTGAGTCCCAACGTAGGTAGAAATCAATTATAAAGATTAAAGTCACATAGTCGCATAGGAAATCAGAAGTCCAAAATCAGTAGGGGGTAGAGCTGTTGACAAGAGCCGTGTTGGTTGTCCATATTACATTGAGTAGTCTATCTTTCTCTTTTCTTTTCTCATTAATTTTCCTGTTCCTTTCCTTTTTTTCTTGGATATTGTCCAAACCCACAAAACTGTATTGATTGACATCTAGAATCACATCCACTCTTGCGCCACTTCCGGCATCTGTAGTGCGCATGCGCGCCCGACACGCTGAATGCAACAGCTGATGGTGAGTGCTGTGGGAGCATCTTTACCCCTGAGGAGGTCTCCAGTGATAGACGTAACACGTGGGGAGCCCTCCCCCTCCTGATTTTTTTTTTTTTTTTTCACCAACCCGCACTTTTGATGTGGTTGCCATGCTGCCTGGCTTAATGCCAGATAACCTGTAATGTATACTGGGGATTTGCCTCGTACCTACTTACTAACTTTTGAGGAATATTCTTTCTAGGCACCAGTCTACTTGTTCAGTACCTTTCTGTCAGCTGGCTATATGCACAGGCACTTTTAATTTGTTTACATTTCTACTGGGTTGGTCTTGGTTTATGGTACCCGTTCAGGAGGGGTTTTGTTATTGTACCTATCAGAGTATCAATAATACGATTTTGCACTGTATGTACTTTGGTACTACTATTTATAATTGTTTTTATGGTATTGTCTGTGTTTAGGTGTGTGTTCTAATAAAATTCATGTTTTCTGTACTAATTTAACAGTGGCACACAACTATGCTTTTGTTTGTCGGATTCACTCCAGTGTGTCGTTCATATTTTGAATTGGTGTATACTACTGCTGTGCAGGGTTCCACATTCTTGATTATGCATATGCCATAGGCTGGTCACATATGTGGTGGAGAGGATTGTCACATATAGGTCCACTTAATATGTGTCAAATCTACCCGCCCATCACATATGTTGGTGGCCGCATTTGAGTTAAAGGAGGCTCACATGTGACCATTCCCCCATGGCACATGTGAATACATGAGTTCATGTAGGTATATATACCATATATACTCGAGTATAAGCCGAGGTACCTAGTTTTACCACCAAAAACTGGAAAAACCTATTGACTGGAGTATAAGCCGAGGGTGGGAAATGCATTGGTCACAGCCTCCCAATATAAAGGCTACTCGCGGCTACTCCACGCCCCAGTAGCCGCGTTACTTCGCCTACCAGATAATCTTCGGCGCGCAGCTCCTGGTAGCTGCGCGCCCTCGTCAGAGTCCCCCGTCTACTGCGCAAGGTTATCTGGTAGGCGGAGTAACGTGGCTACTAGGGCGTGGAGTAGCCGCGTCTAGTAGCCTCATGTCCGGCTCCACACCCCAGTAGCCGCATAAAAAAATTAGCATATAGCTACAATAAAGTTTTCTAAAAGACACCCGGGACATGAGGATTAGCCCAAAAAAGGGCTATCCTCACGTCCCATCCATCCACCTACCACCCCTTCTACCTTTTATAGGTAGAATCGGGGTGGTAGGTTCCCTTTTAAAACCTTTATTGAAGAAAAGGTGATTTCATCGGTAGCCACAGCTACACAGAAAGAACATCCCCAGAAAAGACTAAAACTTGTTATAAATTCTGAGTAAAAAGACTGCGATTTGGAAGCTCCCTTATGCTCCATGGCAGACATCAACAATCAGGACCATTCCTAAGATTTCTGATTCTCGCTACTTCTTCCAAATTGAAGACCTGAATAGCCTCTTAAAAGAAATGTGAGACCCTAAATATTGAGGAAATAGTTCCCACTATGTCTCCTGAGGATGAACTTTTTGGTGGTCTAAAAGCAAAACTGCAATGTGTGTTTCCTCTTAATGACAACATGAGGGAATTGATCAAGGACTAATGGAAAAAGCCATATAAAAAGATAGTAATATCTAAAAACTTTAGAAAATGTCTAGTCTTTAATCATCAATTAATCATCGGAGAAGGCACTCCCAGAACAGCACTGCTATAAAGTGTTCCCCTACTAAAGTCTAGCAGATGCTTCTGCTGAAGGAATTTGGTTCTCAGCAAAGGAAGAGGCATTAACTTATGCTTCAAGCAGAGCTCCCTGGCTAAAGAAGTGAGGGTGGTGATATCCGCTCCAAGACAAAAGTGTGTAGTGTCCCCTTCACTGGAGGGTTTGTATATGGACAAGATTTAGACGCCTTTCTGGAGAAAGCCTATGGAAAAGGAAGGGATTTCGGGAGAACAAGAGTTTCCAAGATGTCCTCTTTTCGTGGTTACAAAATTTCCAAGAATGCCTTTCGTGACCAAGTTAAATGGGGTTGCTGGAGCTACTCGAAAGGAGGAAAGGGTTCCTCTTTGCTAACCCACCTGACAGTAGCAGAAACGAGAAGCAGTGAAGCCAGGGTCGGGGATGACTCCTAGGGTTCATGACTCGGTGGTCAAAAATAACATCAAACCCTAGGGTCCTGAATATTATTCAGCAAGGATACAAGATGGAATTCGACTGTGCCCCCCACCTACAAGAGATGTTTCTCCACGGTCTTCTGCTTCTCACTCCACTCGCCTTCTCATCCCTCTTTCTCTCTTTATTTCTCTCCCTCTCTTGGGCTCGCTCCCTGTTTTGGGTATTAAACAAATAAAAACATTGTTACTTACCTTTCCTCATTCCCCCGGAGTCCTTCTGCTTCCTCTTCTGAGATGAGAGGGCAGCGCCAGGCGTGGGAGGAGCTGTCTCCACACATCTCTGCTTTAAAGCAGAGTGAGATGTGTGAAGTCAGCAGGTGATGATCCCACCACCCTTTCCTGGCCCCTAAGCCTCTGTAGTGTATCTGAACTCCCAACATTCTCCCAACTGAATCCACGTTGGTTAGGATCTATGGCGGTTAGTTAGAGCAACATCTCCACTTTGAAAATGCTAGACTGATCAGGTCATGGAATACACAACCAAATCTGCATACAATTCCACTATGTACACAAACTGACTGCTATGCATGCTGTAGATGAGTATCTGCTCAGGCGTAAATGATTTCCCATAATCATGTCAAGCAGTAAGGCCATTTTAGGTTTTTAATAGCTGACAACAACATGGGAAAATGACTGCTATTTACATTTTACTTTCTTGTCCTTGGCATTTACCCAATAATTAATGAGAAATCATAGTACAATTATCTTTTTTTTGCTCTTGAATTTTTCTGCATGTCATGATGAAAATCTCCCAGCCTTGAGCAGGAAATGCATCAGTACATCAGTGTATAATAACCTTGATTGCTTTTGTTCTTTTTTTTTTTTTTTTCACTAATGATAGGACTATATTTTTTTTTTCTCTGTGGTTGTTTCTTTGTGATTTCTAGGTGCAGATACTTCGTTCGCAGAGTGTAATTAGTTCTATATTTTTAATGTTTCTATTCAGATAGCGATTTTCATATTTAAAGCATCTTTTCCTAGTAATGTATTCCTTGTGTAGCGACGGTGTGGACAAATGAAAATTGCAGTTCCTGTCTCCTTTGGTCTACACAAAATGAAGCACTAGAGGTTTCTTTATGGCACTGGTGTTTTTCTGGTATCACATTGGCCTCTTTATGACTCTTTTAATAGACACATAAATTGAAGGCTTATATCTATATTTTATATAGAAAGAACAGGCTTTATTTACACATCCCTGATTTGTATCGCTTATTGTGAACCCCAAAACCTGCAGTGAAAGCGTTGTGGACAGTAGAACAAGGCGTTTTGTCAGTCTTCTTTCTAATTAGTGTTTAATCAAGGCAATAATTTAAAACGAAAGGAAACGGTATGTCTTTCCTGCCCCTAATAGTCACAGGTAAAACCCCTTCCCTTTTTAAACAGCTATAACGTCTTCCTGCTCAGCGATGGAAATATCCGTCATCGGAGCTGAGCCAGCATCAGGAAACATGGGGGGCCACAAATTTGCGGCTGGATATATGTTGCCTTGACGGGCATGTGAATAGGGCCTAACACTCATGGTCAGAGTGAGCTTCAATTGTGAGTGTGTAACCTGTTCAGAGCGACTATGGCCTTTAAATTTCTCCAGGAATTCATTATTGAGTATTTCATGGTAATGAAAAAGCAATTGGATGTTTGCTTGTTAATGTCCCATAGTGGGACTGATGACGAATGTAAAAAAAAAAGAGGGATGCATTTATATAGGACTGCATGTTAGGAGGCTAGAGGGACAGGGGGATGCATTTACATGGAACTGTTAGGAGGCTATAGGTACAGGGGTTACATTTTACATGGGACTGCGTGTTAGGAGACTGGAGGGATGCATTTACATGAGATTTAATGAGGGGCTGGAGGGATGCATCTACATTGGACTTACTGTTTGGAGGCTGGAGGGACAGGAGGGATGCATTTAGGCTCTCTCCCATGCCAACATTTTGAGTGTGATAAGATATCTGGAGAAGTATCACAATACTCTATACCGATACTTTTTTTTCTTTTCATGAAAATATTGTATTAGCAGAATGCAATTAGTAAAAAAGAGAAGTCCAGTTCACCTCCCCTGATCTCTCTCCATGCACAGAAGCTGCACCTTGAAAACCTCAGTTTGTATAAACTTGATCAAAAAGGCTTCCAGCACTCGTAGGAGATACTCTTCCAAAATCTTTCTTTCTCTAAAGCACATCTTTACAGTGGTGTAAGCATATAAGCCAAAATTTGTGAACAGGTACAAAGACCTACGCGTTTCGCTTCACAGCTTAGTCATGGTCTGCTTGTTCTTGAGAACAAACCCCTCTTAAATTCTCGTGCTTTATTCTGGGCATGTCACCATCACCTGATCCAACTCGCAAGACTCTATCACAAATCATTCTTGAAATGGTAAAAACTCTTACTAAAAACATATACACTGAGGGTACAATTGGAAGTTTAGTTGAGGTCTGGTGTTCCTATACGTTTTAAGTACAGGTATTACACATAGAATTATCAATTTATTAAGCACCAGAAACGTAAAACACTATTTTCGTTCATAGAGTTGATATTAACCTAGTGGGTAAATCGGAACAAGTGTCCAAATGTCGTACTTTAGTAATAACAACACAGAAATAAATTTTGTCTTAAGTTGAGACCCTACATTTAAATTAGTATTTTTTACATCCGATAAATGTTTCCTTATACAGATTTTCAGAGAATTTATGGTACATCCCACATATGCTATTAAATACACTACAAACTGCATCACTGAAGGTCCTTTGCATCAAACTATGTACTTTCAAATGATACAGGACAGCTTGTTTGCAATTGGCCGACCTGAACCATTTGATGAGTCACATGCTTGTGACATCCAGAAAAAAGAGAAAAGGACAGCAATCCTGGATACTCCTAGAAGGTTTGGGTGGTGCTCGCAGCTGGGGATCCGGTGCTCAGAGTCCCATAGGAAATGATGTCACTATCACTTTTTCTATATATATATGTTCACTCGTGTAATGAAATTTATGCTTGAGAAAGATTCATCTGGAATCGAAACGTTGCTATTTTATGCCTGATGATGTTATAATAAAGACGATTTGGAATTGAACCGTACCGAGTGCTGTGGCTCTCTCCACTCTTATGCTTGTGACATCACTACAGGCCCTACAGCCCCTCTCAACAAACCTCCTGTCGACTCTAGCTGTACTATACAGTTCCCATGGCAACCAGAAAGCATGTCAAATGGAGATTAGCCTAGGGGCAAGGTGAAACCTCTGCTCGCTGCTACACATCTGCATATAGCTAATTATATAACTTGGGCAAACGTTTTTGTACTTTACAGTTATACAATCTTGTCTTTGAGGGAATACCCCTTTAAAGGAAACCTACCACCATGGATCTACCTATAAAGGTAGATCGGGTGGTAGGTGCATCTATAGGACGTGAGGATAGCCCTTTTAAGGGCTAATCCTCACGTCCCTGCAATATTTTACTAACTTTTAATTCTGTAATATGTAAATTTTGTAACGCCCCAGTAGCTTCTTTGACCTGCCTACCAGATGTCTTCAGCTCGCATCTGGTAGGAGGGTCAAAGAGGCTACTCTGCTCCAGCTACTCCACGCCTCTTTACAAAATTTACATATTAGGGCATTAAAAGTTAGTAAAATATTGCGGGGACTAGCCCTTAAAAGGATTATCCTCATGTCCTATAGATGCACCTACCACCTGATCTACCTTTATAGGTAGATCCGTGGTGGTAGGTTCCCTTTAAATCTTATGTGTAAAGTGAAACTTTGCTTCATTATTACTGTTGACCTGTTACACATACAAGTAAAGCATATGAGCATCTTCTGATCATATTTTGTCTTTAGTTTTTTGTAGCTTCAGACCCCACTGTAAAAACAGACAGACTTTGGCATGACAAATATACTCTAAGGAAATCTATGATTCCATCTTTCATCACTATGGATCAGTCTAGAAAGGTAAGATGGAGTTATTAAGATCAACACTATATTTCTCTGTAGTTACATGATTATAGAAGATTTTTAGATTAGATTTAATAACAAAAAACTTTTATACCTGCCCCAGTTCCTACCTCTGATCCAACAGGGGACTTCTCGTCTACGTTGGTGTACAGAAGCTTGTAATGAAGCTGACGTGATTTTTGCAGTCTAATGCAGGTGCATGGTGTTGAGGAAATGGAAGATGCCACACTGGAATTTAAAAAAAATAAATAAATAAAAATGAGGCCATAATTACCTGATAATAAGGAGTGGTTTACTGCAAGATGCATAAGGCCTGACACAATACCAAATTCACATTGAATCGTGTTACAAAATGCAATTCCAACGCTAAAAGGCTGTGGGAAGAGCCTTGTCCTGACTACACTGTGTTAACATTGTGTTTACACCATGTTTACATACATGCAATGTTAGTGCAGTGCAAACACGCAAACTCCTCTCCGCAGCCCTTGTAACTGTGGTTGCTGGTCCCTTGGTATTGTGTGGTGTGTCATCTCCACTAACATAATTCTAGATCTGGTTGGCTGTCTAGCACCTGTCCTGTATTCTTTACCTTCAGGGTTTGCATCGCCCACCAGCAACTGGGTGCGGCCAAATTCACAGCAATGGCCCACAAGTTTAAAGGTAGCTTTTCAGTGTCTCAACTTAACTTATGCTTTGAATGGCTACCACAGGTAGCTAAAGAGTTGGTCGCTGTAGATAGTTGCAATAAGAGGACATGCCCATATGGTCCAACCAAGTTTTTTTCACTTTAAAGATTGGATGCAGAAAACTTCACTCTATTAAACAACTTTATTACTTGTCTTTAGGTACTTTTGATTGGAAAATCCATTAACTTTCTACATCATGTGTGCCACGATCAAACGCCAACTGCAAAGATGATGGCAGTAGCTAAAACTGCTGAGTCTCCCAAAGATGGTAAGTCAAAACTAGGTGACAGGCGGGTCAAGTTCTCAAAGTTTTGCTTGACCTAAAGTTTTTCTCCACCGAACAGAATTGGGAGAACTGAAAATCACACATACAGCCTGATGAAGGGAAAATGGCTTTCAATTCACATTAAATGGTCTCCGATGGGATTGAAACCAAAAGTACCTTTAACTATGAAACAGATATTTCTTAGAAACCTCCTCGGGTCCTTAAAGGCACAGTGAACATATGCCAACGTATTGTGTGGAGTATCTGTACTATGTCATATACGGCGTGCCCTAGGGACAACTTGAGAATAAACAAAAAGTCTATCCTCTATGAGGTGGTTTTGGAGATTTTTGTGACAACTGAGAGCAAATTACCAGGAGACAGAAGTCTTGATTTCAGGGTTGTGGAGTCGTAGCGAGAGATTGTGATCAAATGGACCAGCACCACCAACATATAATGAATTATAAAACAAAAATGATAAAGCTCCCTTTAAATGTCTGTTCCATTCCTGACCTAAGGATTTAAGCCAGGGGTAAACAACATTTCTTGGTCCACGGCCACATACTGCTCAACTTTAAGGGGCCACATCTGTTAATATTACCCTAAATGCACCAACAGCCATTCTTTCTCTGTGTCTGGTGCTGGTTGTATGCAGCAGCATCCGGACCCAGAGCAAGAGAGATCCCAGCTGCCGTACAGTACATTTCATGAGTACAAACCACTCCTATGTCCACTTCTGGTCCTGTCACCGGTGCATATACAAAGTCAGAACACTGAGTGGAGCAGCCTCCTGCAGGAGAGATCCCAGGAATAATGAGGACTCTCGGATGCATGGGTCTCCTGCACCAATGAACTCTACCATTAGCTATTGGACTCTGGGGTGCGGCTGCAACTTATGGTTTGACAGGCCATGTACATGCTCAGTACTGAAGCTCCTTTGCTACATATCAGAGGAGTAAGACGCTGGGAAGGAATGTCCATATATATCTCAGTTCTGCTATAGTTACCAGGAAAACAGGACTGTGGATTTGGATTATGTGACCATTTTGGTGGGATTGGAGTCTGAGTAAGGGAAATTGCGGAGTTAGAGGTTTGGCTTGCCAACTCCGCAGCCTTGCTTGATTTCTCATTTTGATTAAAATATGGAAGTTATAAATGATGTTTGTATGTAACATTTGGTGGTTTTCCATTTGTATGTATAGTTATTATTTATCAAACACTGTTTATTTCATGGTGCTGTACAAGCGATAGGGGGATCACACACTAAGACAACAACAAGTGCGAGTTAAACTGCTTTGTTCAGGGACAAGGGCAAGGCGGTCTCTGCCCATAGATGGAGACACAAGGCGGGAGTGGGCATATCATAGCATTATTGCTGGCTGCCTTGTATTAACCAGTGTTATTGTATTTTGCTTTAGCTGCAGATTTATTCACAGGCTTGGAAAATGCTTTCCAGACTAAAATTGATGCTGCATATTTTGAAACGAGCAAATATTTGCTGGATGTCCTCAACAAGAACTACAATCTGCTTGAGCACTTTCAGGCCATGAGACGCTATCTCCTGCTGGGTCAGGGAGACTTCATACGCCATCTTATGGATTTGCTTAAGTAAGTTGGTTATAGTGTTTGTGTCTACTCAGATGACTGTAATGCATCTTGTATAAAATCTAGTTGAATCACATTATATAAGAGTATTTTACCTTTTGAAATACATAGGGTAAATGTGTAAATGTTCCCTAAAGAGTTGTCTGATTTTTAAGCAGCTATTTCTACAATATACTGAATGCAAGTGCTAGGGTAACCAGGGAACATAATCCCTTATGATGGAGAAAAAATATTTTAATTTGTTTTTGTCAAATATTTTATTTTTCCTTAGACCTGAACTTGTTCGACCAGCAACTACCTTGTACCAACACAATCTTACAGGAATACTTGAAACTGCAGTAAGAGCAACCAACGCTCAGTTTGACAATCCCGAGATTCTTAAACGTTTGGACGTCAGACTTTTAGAGGTAAAATGCATCTGTGAAATAAACCACAATGAATATGGGATCTTTTTGATCTCCTAGATTTTAGACCTAAAATAGATAAATGTAAAAAAGCACATTGAACGCTTTCAAGTAAGTTGTATTTTCTCCATGTTTATTGGTGACATATTGATTCCAGTTATTTTAAGGCAGATAGAAGTGCATTTCATTATTTTCAATTTCATTGAACAACCTTGTGTAGCTTTAACAATTACCCATGTATTTCTCTTTCCTCATAAACACGGCTGTTGTTTCTACGGGTCAGCGTGTGAGCCCACTTCCCAAGCCAAAAAACTCAAGCGCACTTCCTATTACTGCAAGAGTTTGCGGCTCAGCCAGTCTTTTGCCCCTGTATCATGCTGCAAATAATGGGCTGGCTGCAGTGGTCACAATTACACAAACATTGGGGAGACCGAGATGCTGGATCCTGGGGTAATAAGAAGATCCAGATGGACTTTTTTCCTAGTACTTATTTACATGGGTTACTATTGGTTTATATTTTAAAAGCTAGGCAGTTTTTTGAAGCCTTTCTGTTTACTGGTGATTGCTTGCTTTTAGGCCAAAATGCACTTTTATTTTCTATTTGATGGTAATGGACTTGCCGTTATAAAACCATTCCCGGGCCTAGCTGAGACTGTTTCATTATCAAACTGTTTTTACTAAAACTCTTTAAATCATTAAAGCTGTCCCCCATTTTCCTCTACCTTTATAATATGCATTATCTATAGCAGGGCGTCATTGAGTATAAAAGATAAATTGTACAAATAGCAGTGATCCGGCGCCGCGATGGTAGAATGATTTGTTCTAAACTTGCAGTAAAGTAAGTACTTATTAAACTAACAGAAACAGGATGTTTTTTTGGTGCATAATTGGCTGTGTGTCATGCAGAAGACCCATGTATTAGATGTAATTTTCTTGTATTTTACTGTGTGAAAATGCACTAGACTAATACCTAGGCAATTGCATACAAATGCCTGCATCCTAAAACATTTATAGTGTTTAATTCAGCAGTACCTCCCTTGCCAATATAAAGTAATAAACAAACATCCTTAGAGCTGGCAACTAAAGTGCTGCTAGACAGAGCACATAATAACCTCAATTTTCTTTTGATGATTCAAATGGGGCCATTTACGAGAAATAAGAAGACATTATTTATTGCATTCATCCGCACTGTAAAAATCAAAATAAGAATCAAGGCCTCCTCTTTAAAATAAAACTCTCTTGTTATTGAGAGTGCCTGCAAGCTAATAACTCAGGCGCTCCTTTAACAAAAAGGAGACTGAAATATGTCACAAGACCAATCAGTTTCCCCCCTGTGCTTATAGCCCATATTGTTTATACTCTGGCTTTGTCAGACAGGGGATTTTTTTCTTTTTTGTTTGTATTTGAAATTTTTCTCCCTGCCATCTAATTGGCCACTACAATCCCAGGGCTTTTTCAGCATACTTTTTTCAAAAATTCTGTTTCAGTAGAATTAATAGCAGAAAATGTGTTTTGTATTACACAAAAACAGCACTTTATAAAAGCTATGCTTTTTGAATATTTTTGCCATCCAGCTTTTTAATAATTTCATCTGTTCATTCTCGGAATGATGGAACAAATGTAATATCCAGAAGCCGCTTTTTTTCTTTCACAATTAATATTGTATTATGCGTTGATGCTCTGCATAGATCTTGAACATTTTACTTGATTTTAGCTCTTACATTTTAGCATTTCTGCTCCCACACCAGGTGCATTTGACTTATTTTTTATGGAGCAAATTGGTAACAAAGGTTACCTTTATCCTCTGCCTCAATGTTGCTGTCAACAGTTTTTACCCCACTAAATCACTACCACCCTCAGGTAGGGAATGAAATTTCCTTTCTAGAATTCCCTCTATTATGTGAGATCTCATCAATTTACCTATTTAAAAAAATCTCCAACAAAGTCAGGCAAATAGAAGTCATCTCATGTGAAAATAAGGAAAGAAGAGTCCAGTTCAGTGGTTGCAGGGGTAGAGTCACTTCAGAAGCTTTGATTTTATAGTAGAAACGCACTTTTTGTGTCATATTCAAGAAAACCAAGTAAACAGAAAAAAGATGGTTTGCACTACAGGTGGTCCCCTACTTAAAAACACCCGACTTGCATACGACCCCTAGTTACAAACAGACCCCAGGAAGTTGGTAATTTACTGTACTTTAGCCTTGGGCTACAATAAACCACTACAACAGTTATCAAAAGTGTTTGCAGTTAAGCTTTATTGTTAATCCTGGTTTTTATGATGTCAGAGATTTTTATTTGGGGCCATTGTAAAGCTGACTTTCAAATTAACTCTTTCATGACTGCCCGGTACTGGGACGAGAGCACAAAACTAAGACACACCAGTCTCTTCGTAAATGTAAACTGTCCAATCTTTATTAGCGCTCAGCCGCATATATCAAATACAGGGTCATCAGCATAGGGGGGCGTGACAAGGAGATAATGTACTGCAATGCTATTGGCCATAATGAATTTTACCAGGACATTCTCCGAAAAGGTTAAAGGGGTATTCCCATCTGGGCATTTACATTTCATTTAATTCATTAGCCATTTGTAAACATTTCTTCAATTGAATGTTATTTAAAAAAAATGTTCCTTTGTGAAGATAATTTCTCATAAATGTAGTCATGTTGTCCCTTAGAAACGAGGTGGCTTCCTCGGATACGTCCACCTCTGCTGGAGGGATTGCACAAAGAAACAAAAGGTTTTTGTATATGAAATGTCCTGGAGTTACTGTATGTCCCACAGTCGTCCTGTGGCAATGATTGCTGAGTCCTGGTGTTCTGGCAGGACTCTATGGCGCAAGTCTGCCCACTGCTGCCTAAATCTGAGATGGTCGTATCCGAGGAAGCTATCTCGTTTCTAAGGGACAGAATAACTACATTTGTGAGAAATTATCTTCACACAGGAAATTTTTTTTTTTAATAACATCCAATTGAAGAAATATTTACATATGGCAAATGAATTGAATTAAATGTAAATGCCCAGATGGGAATACCCCTTTAACGTTTTCTTCTCAGAGGCCTTGTTTATACTAATTGCCCTGAGAAGAAGACTTGGGCAAGCCAAAACATAAGATAAGCAGGTGCTAGAGCAAAAATATAGGACAAGAGTGAAGGACAGACTTGCCTCTCATTAAATGTCAAGGAGAAGCTGGGTGAGCAAACCGGTTACATAAAAATGAAGTTTGAATCATGACAGTAGCTGGACAGTTCTTGACCCCTGGCTAATACTAAAATGGCCACTTGATACAAAATGACCGCTGTTTGGTTCTCTTGGTCCAATATGGCCGCTTTAGAGGAATATATCACGAACTATGACAACACAACATTTTTAAAATCCAATTGTCACAGAGCCCAAAAAAATTTGGCTGGAGTTACCATTATAAAAATATATAATTCCGACTTATAGAAATACAACTTGAGAACTGCCTGTACTTCAGTCTATGCTGTTTTCAACGGCTTTCGCCAAAAAAAAAAAAAAAAAATTGAATTTCAGCCATAAGACGGAGATAAAAAGCTGGACACTCAGTGACAGCGATGGACCATTTTGTACACACCTCACACCTGCGCTTAGTCAACCCTGTCCTATGGCTGAAATTCAATAAAGAAGATTTTTTTTGTAAGTACCGCACACTTTTGCTTTATTTTTGCTTTATTCAAGCAAAGGATCTCATCTTTCAGACCACATCAAGCTACCATAAAGAGAGAATTGTAGTTGAAAGAAAGAAATATATAAATATATATATTATTAATCTTGCTAAGAATTTGATTACCGTATATACTCGTGTATAAGCCGAGCTTTTCAGCACAAAAAATGTGCTGAAAAATGTCCCCTCTGCTTATACACGAGTCGTGCAGAGTAAAAAATACTTAGAAAATAATAAACTTATATACTCACCCTCCGGTGGCCCCAATGTGCAGTGCGGCTCCTCTTCTTGCTTGCACGGCCGTCTTCTTTCTTCTGCTGGGCGCTGCCATGTTTTTCCCCCAGGCGGCGCCTATTATGACTTCAGCAGCGGCGCGTCATAATATGCGCCTGCCGGCAGGGGAGAGCAGTGGCAGAAGAAAGAAGACGGGCACGCAAGCAAGAAGAGGAGCAGCGCTGCACATCGGGGCCACCGGAGGGTGAGTATATAAGGGCTGTATACTACTGGGGGGCAAGCTGGGCTGGCTGTATACCACTGGGGGGCAAGCTGGGCTGGCTGTATACTGGGAGGGTCTGTGACCAATGCACTTCCCACCCTCGGCTTATACTCAAGTCAATAGGTTTTCCCAGTTTTTGGTGGTAAAATTAGGATTCTCGGCTTATACTGAGGTCGGCTTATATTCGAGAATATACGGCAGATTTTATAGGTAAACAGGTGACATTTCACATAACTTGTGTGCAAGGCAGGGCCTTCATCTTTCCCACCAAGAATGTGCATCCAAATTAATATAAAGCCTGTTATCCCATGAGGAAGTTACACAATGATTGTAATACATGTGTGGTCAGTCAGATAAACAGTCGACATGACCTTTATTCCCCCTCCTTGCCAGATTGGTATGTTTCATTCATATGTGATGTCATTATTCACTAATGTATTGTTTCTTATTGTATTTTTTTTTTTTTGGTGTTGACTATACACTACATAGATGCATTGTCTATAGGAGACTTGCCCTCACCTGTCTCTATCAGTTGATACTTTTTATTTGTATAGCATAGTCTGAAGGAGGCCACATCTTCTCAGCCTCCTCTCTCTCCCAGGTCATGTTGTGATGGATGACTGCTACACCAGTCTCCCCTTTTATTTATTAAATCATTTTAAATGTTAACCTTTCACACTGACCCTTTTCACTTTTTTTTCGTAATGTAAAGTGGAAACTGTTACCACATTTTCATATATACAACTGGTAACATGTTCTTATAGAGCCTTATTAAAAAAACTGATACCTTTCTTTTAGCTAAAAACGGTTTCCCTTACATCTGCATAAACTTCATAATATGTTCCCTGGCATCGGCAAAGGCTTCTGCTTGGCCGGCCTCTCCCAACTACTCTTCCCAATGCCTTTTTTCTGCATCTCATGTGACCAGAGTGACATTCTCACAGGTCCGTTAGCCACCTAACATTAGCAAACTGTACACCGTTCATATATCTGATCACCTGAAATAACAGCATGCCTCCATGGAATTCTACTTCTACCCATCCTCTATGGAGGCTGATGTGATTTCATGGGATCAGATAGATACATAGGGTAGACGTTGCTGATGTAACAGGACCTTTGATGCTGACATCCTGGTCACATGACTTTAAGTGCCCAATGATGTAACGGAGCTCTCCATAAGCAGAATATCGTAGACCGTAACAAAAAGGCAGGGCAATACAAATAAATTTTACTATGCAGGACTCTGGTTGTGTGGTGGACTCGAATCAATTGAGTTGCTTATAAGTTTACAAACTGATTTTTGTAACCTTGAGGCAATGGAAGGGAACCATTTATGGATAAGGGTTATTTTTTTAAATCATAGTTTTGAATAAAGCCTTTATTTTGGATCAGTTAACTTGCATAAAATTATGTTTTGTTATTTGTTTGTAACAGTTCTTATGTTGTGTCTTCTTTATGTATGTAAGTGTACAAATGTGTCCTCACTCTGCTGATATCTAATTTTGGTTTAGGACTCGTAAAACCTTTTCATACAAAGTGTCTGAAAGACATCAGTTAACAACATGATGGCAATATGGCCCCATATATGATAGATTGCTTATTGTTCTGTTATCATATTCCTATTTGGTAGCATGTCTAACCAGTGGACACATCTGTAAGAGGAGTTAATTTGGTTTGCCCATGAAAGAAAGTTGTCAAATTATGTCCCACTAATGATTTTAAAATGATAAAGATAACTTTATCAGTTTTAACAGGTTTAGTACTTTATTTAGCTCCTATTACTGCATTCGTTTAAGCAGTGTGGGTGGGAACTGATTCCTCTGTGCATTGCTCCTGCATGAGATGCTGTTAGCTAACAATGTACTTAGATTATCATGATACAGGGTTTGCTTCTAAAGTTTCTACTAATATCTGACACATAGATAATGGCTGATGAGAAAGAGCAAAGTTATGAGTTTAGATATAGGACATAGTTGGGCAGATTTATCAAGCTGTCTGAAAGTCAGAATATTTCTAGTTGCCCATGGCAACCAATCGCAGCTTCCTTTTAAAATATTCATGAGCCCTGGTAAAATGAAAGGTGAGTTATGATTGGTTGCCATGGGCAAATAGAAATATTCTGACTTTCAGACAGCTTGATAACTCTACCCCAATGACACGCTCTGCTATTTCACCTAATGGAACGCACTCAGTAGTGCTATGCCCCCTTGGATCAAGAGCTTATCTTTCTGTAAAGCAGGTCTCTTTCTCTGCAGGCTGCTGGACCGGAGATGTGTGTTCATGTGAGAGGAATATGACCTCCCCAACCATAGTCAGGAGTTTATGGCTGTGTATTTTTGCTAATAACATTGAATTAGACAATGTGTTATGAGTATATTTAAGAATTTTATCTTTGTTGGAATACCCATTTAAATGGGAGCAGAAAAAAGTGTCATTCTATGTTTTTTTTTTTAAATATACTTTAACATATAACCTAATCTAACACAGATTTAATTTTTCATCGTTTTTTTTTTTTTTAGGTTTCACCTGGAGACACTGGATGGGATGTATTTAGTTTAGATTATCACGTGGATGGACCTATAGCCACAGTAAGTAGGACATAAATGGCAATGGCATACTGTAAAGCACATCTCTGTATTTAGAAGCTGGAGCTCCATAGAAGGATTCATCTGGTAGATTGTTACAGCAATGATAACGGTGTTTCCCAGGTACAATAACGAGGACCTTTAAGCTCTCATGACTGCTCTGTTTTAGTAAAAACTTGTGTCTTCTATGAAAAATAATTTAATCTTGCTCATGCGTATGTAATACGTATATGTCACAATACATTTCTAATAAATAGAATATATAAATATATATACTAACGAGAACCAGGGCACAGGTCCCAACTTATTTTATAGAGCGTTCCTGAATAAGTCAGTAAAATGGTGCACTTTTTAATATATCCTTGCCCTTAATGGTAAAAAAAAATTGATGCAAATAGCCACAAATGGTTCAGTGGTCCAGATGAGTAAATTCACAATATTTTCCTGAATGTTTACACAAGACATTGCATGCAAGGAATTTTCTTTTTTTTGTTTTTTTTTTTGCAATCCTCCTTCTGTGGTTCTGATTATTGCCACCATTCCCGTTAAAGGCTTACAATTTCTAAATGTGTAATATGTAGATAAATGCCTTTTATTGAAACTGTTTCTTATATATTTAATAATTCATTTGATCCCTTTCAGATTTAAGCAGGTCCTTAATAAAATAGTTCATTCATTGTGTTCCATTATTCATAGACTATCAACTAATTTGAAATAATTTGCAAGGCACTGTAAAATGCATTTAAGTGCTATCATATTTGTACTATTTAAAATAAAATATGATGAAGGATTCATTAGGTTTGATTAGAAAATGGCTGGTTTATTGTTCAAAAGCGTTTTACCCCATAAAATCTGTATTTTACTTAATGAACGTATTATATCGCTTTGTTCAAAGAGCAAGTGGTATCTCTCTCTTTTTTTTTTTTTTTTTTTTTTAACTTGAGTATGTTTGTACTGAGGACTGATCTAATTTGTATGTACGTTAAAGGAGTGTCTGCTCTGGATTTGTACTGAATGAAATTGCTTGTGTATATTATACCTTTGAGGTTGCATTTAAGCATATATATGCTTCAAAAAGGTGGTTATCCACTGAAACATTGCATCTTTGGAATAAAGAACACCCTGCTCTTACACACACACTCACACACACTCACTCACCTGAAACATCATATCTTTGGAATAAAGGACACCCTGCTCTTACACACACACTCACACACACTCACTCACTCACTCACTCACTCATCACTACCCTGCTCTTACACGCTCACTCACCACTCACTCACCTGCTCTTACACGCAGCACGCTCACTCACTACACTCACCACTGCTCTTACACGCACGATCCTCACTCACTCACTCACCTGCTATACCGCACACGCACTCACTCACTCACTCACCCTGCTCTTCACGCACACGCACTCACTCACTCACTCACTCTGCTCTTACACGCACACGCACTCACTCACTCACTCACCCTGCTCTTACACGCACACGCACTCACTCACTCACTCACCCTGCTCTTACACGCACTCACTCACTACACCCTGCTCTTACACGCACACGCACTCACTCACTCACCTGCTCTTACACCACGCACGCTCACTCACTCACCCTGCTCTTACACGCACTCACTCACTCACCCTGCTCTTACACGCACGCTCACTCACTCACTCACCCTGCTCTTACACGCACGCTCACTCACTCACTCACCCTGCTCTTACACCAGCACTCACTCACTCACTCACCCTGCTCTTACACGCACGCACGCTCACTCACTCACTCACCCTGCTCTTACACCACGCTCACTCACTCACTCACTCACCCTGCTCTTAACGCACACGCACTCACTCACTCACCCTGCTCCTACACGCACTCACTCACTCACCCTGCTCTTACACGCACACGCACTCACTCACTCACTCACCCTGCTCTTACACGCACACTCACTCACTCACCCTGCTCTTACACGCACACCGCACTCACTCACCTGCTCTTACACGCACACGCACTCACTCACTCACTCACTCACCCTGCTCTTACACGCACACGCACTCACTCACTCACTCACTCACCCTGCTCTTCCGCACACGCACCACTCACTCCCTCACCTGTCTTACACCCACACGCACTCACTCACTCACTCACCCTGCTCTTACACGCACACGCACTCACTCACTCACTCACTCACCCTGCTCTTACACGCACACGCACTCACTCACTCACCCTGCTCTTACACGCACACGTCACTCCACTCACTCACCCTGCTCTTACACGCACACGCACTCACTCCTGCTCTTTACCACGCACGCACACTCACTCACTCACTCACCCTCTCTTACACGACACGCACTCACTCACTCACTCAAACTGCTCGCACACGCACTCACTCACTCACTCACTCTGCTCTTACCGCACACGCACTCACTTCACTCACTCACCGTCCTACACCACGCACTACTCAACACCGCTCTTACACCACACGCACTCACTCACTCCCCCGCTCTTACACAACACCACTCACTCTGCTCTTACACGCACACGCACTCACTCACTCACTCACCCCTGCTCAGTCACACGCACTACACTCACCCACTCTCACCTGCTCTTACACGCACCACCACTCATCCACTCACCACCTGCTCTTACACGCACACGCACTACCACTACTCACCCTGCTCTTACACGCACACGCACTCACTCACTCACCCTGCTCTTACACGCACACGCACTCTCACTCACTCACCCTGCTCTTACACGCACACGCACTCACTCACTCACTCACTCACCCTGCTCTTACACGCACTCACTCACTCACTCACTCACCCTGCTCTTACACGCACACGCACTCACTCACTCACTCACCCTGCTCTTACACGCACCCGCACTCACTCACTCACTCACCCTGCTCTTACACGCACACGCACTCTCTCTCACACGCACTCTCGTGGCCGTACATACTTCCCCCATAGACGGCAATGTCACTTTAGTGACAGGGGTGGGGGATAGGCAGTCATGCACAGGACTTATCAGGGGGTTTGTAGAGGGGATACAGTGCATCCAGCAGTCCTGCTCTAGAAACACATTAGCAGCAGCATGACAACACTACCAATCCTGTTGCACAGGACTACTACTTCTATCCTATGTATATGAGCACAGAACAGTACTACTACTATTCCTATCCTGTTAATTTTTGGGCACAGCACTGCTTCTCCTATCCTGTATATATGAGCACACTGTCGCGTGCACTGCGTTTAACTATGAGACCACCTTCTTCTTCTTTTTTTTTTTCTTTTTTTTAAAGAAAAGAGGTCTATATGAATGTTTAATTAGGTAAATATTATTGAAAATATATATGTATTAAGTGTGAGTGTATCTCATTTATTTTTTAAATTATTTTGACAAGTGTATAGTGACAATGAATGAAAGGAACAGGAAATGGAGAATCATGCCATAGTACATGTAGCATCTCTATAGCAGAATCCGGCTGTGCTGGGCATCAGTAGGTGCAGGGAATGTTTGAATGCTGCATGTGTAAGGAGATGCTGAAGCCCAATAGAGAAAGGCAGCTGCTTTGCATTATGGGATTTGTGATCAACTGCCTTATAGGCCCCTCCCACATTTACTTGTGGTACAGAATGGAGGCTGAACAAGCCTTGAGAAAACAAATAAAATGTATTTCTAGTTCCAGTGATCCATAATGAATAGGTTGTTATGAAATATTTTGACTTTGGGATCTTTTTGAAGCAAGTTGAGTTGTGGCATAACCCCTTTTAAAAGCGATTATTCAGCCACATCTTTTTCTCCTACATCTACAGTATGGGGGATAAATTGTGATTTGTGGTGGTCTCATTAGTGGGAAGCCCATTGGTCATGAGAGCAGGGATCCGTTGCACCCCAAATGAATGGAGTGGCAAATTAACATGCATTCTACCACTCCATTCACTGTCTACGACACTCGCAAAAGTAGCTTAGTGGTATAGGAGCAGATGCAAGTGCAACCAGCTGCCCTATTTACTTGGGTGTACAACAGGCCCTCTTCTCGTGATCTGTAGGGATCCCAATCGGCAAGTTATACCCTATCCAGTGAATAGGGTAAACTTGAAGTGGGCCTACAAGCCCTTTTAAAGGGGTATTCCTATAGCAAGATTCTTAAATATATTTGTGATAACATTTTGGTTGTACCTGGTTGGATAATTCTCATGAATAGCTTCTCATGTCTGCATACTGTAGTGATCTCTTGTATTACAAGATGAGCTCAGACAAAGGCACTTCCTGCCAGCAAGCAGAACTATGCAAAGACTAAGGCCTCTTCAATACACGTCAATGCATGTCATATACACACGCAGAACACGCACGTGAAAAGAGCCTTACTCTACGAGCTGCAGATAAGGTCTTTATAGAGCTGACTGTGTTTTATGGATTTAGGTGAGTTAGTAGAGCTGAGAGTGTCATTGTTTTTAAATCTATTTCATGGATCTCCTAATCCCTGATCTGTGTCTTTTTGTGTGTCAGATACTAGTACAATGTTTAGAAGTTAAATAAGTGTAGACAAACCCTGAACCTTGAAAATCCATGCACATTGTCCGCTCACATAATCTCATAGCACTAGAGGAATCATAAAGTGGCTGCTTAGAGAGGCCTGCCCACACTCTGCTTATTGCTATTTTAGCTCCTATAACGAAGTGATGGTTAAAAAAAATTCCAGAGTAAAATTGTAAAGTACCATAAAGGGGTTAAAATGATCTTTATTGTGTAAACATCACCGGGGGATTCAAATTTGAGAACTTTCTTTCACGGGAAGCCCCTTTAAAGCCTGTCTTTTAGAACCTTCAGAAATCCAATTTCTACAGTAAAATATTTTATGGAAAAGTAGTATTTTTAGCAACTTGTGACTTATTCTCTGTAATATGTCTTAACATATTTTAAGGTTTATTAATGGACTTGAACACGTGCTTCTTAAACACTGGGTCATTTCTAACCCCATTGAAAAAAATCTGGCATCAGGTTTTCACCATTAAACTTATGTTTTAAGTTCCCACATACTGTGCCCCATGCGTTTTCTATAAAAATACCTAGCTCGGATCTAGCTAAAATCACTACCTAAAATTTTCTGGCACCTTGCCGGGCGACTCCTCATGTCACAAAGGGAATGTTTGAGTGATATGGTGCTTGTTTGTGACTAGCTGAAGAGAATTCCTGAGAGAGTTGAGCGAGACATTGGTTGTGTGTGACTCACTGAAGAGAAATCAGCTACCTCTACCCCCCCCCCCCCCCAATTTGCCAGACTTCGCACGATTTGCATATATGGAGAAATAACTTTGCAATCAGAATATGACCACTTTTGGGCATGAGGAGAAACAATTTAGAGATGGTTACATTGCTTCTAATGGCAGTTTTTAAAAATGTTTATTTGTGGGAGAGTAAATTTACTTATTATGTTTCCTTTAAGTAATCTACTGTGAATACACATTGACTCTTCTGTGAGCTACCCACTTGTGTGAAAGAATAGTACAGTATGATTTCCGTTTTGTAAGGCTGAAAACCCCATTATGAATACTGGAAACAGTATTCCAACCTAAAGCTTTAATTTTTATAGATCATAGTTTACCAGTTGTTCTGGGTAACGTGCTTCCAATGTTTGTTTGTTTTTCTTCTTACATCCAGGTATTTACCAGAGAGTGCATGAACCACTATCTCAGAGTGTTCAACTTTCTGTGGCGCGCGAAGAGGATGGAATATATTCTAACAGATGTCTGGAAAGGGCATATGTGCAATACAAAGTTACTGAAAAGTATGCCAGGTATGCTGTGAAAATGTCATATCCAAATTAATATTAGCTTTTTTGTATACATGCAGTCCCGGGTTACGTACAGGAGAGGTTCTGTAGGTTTGTTATTAAGTTGAATTTGTATGCAAGTCAAAACTGTATATTTTATAATTGTAACACCATACAAAATCTTTTTTGGATTTTATGATAATTGGATTTTAACGCCTTCCCGCACCTTGACGTGAGTCTACATCTTGAGATGCGAGTCGTACCAGCACCATGACATAGAATCCCGTCATGGCGATCACCGCGGGATGCTGCTGGTAAACGGTAGCCGGGATCCTGCAGTAGCAGCCGGGATCGCTACCCCGCCTATTTAACCCTATAGATGCCACGGTCATAGTGACTGCGGCGTCTATTGTGCATTGTTGCAGCGATTGGCACACTCCATGCACGGCATCCAATAAGGACCCCAGGGTTGCCTTCACTAGCAGCCTGTTAGGATCATGCTTACAGCACGATCGAACAGTGCAGCTGTCAGTCTATGCAGGATGCAAAGGCTGACTATGTAATATGCTGCAATACATTAGTATTGTAGCATATCACAATGCACAAGTGATCAAATGATCACTTGTTCATCTCCCACCCAGGGACAAAATAAAACTGTGATAAAAAGTTTTTTAAAAACCTTAAATTACATTTTTTCCTCTCAAGTCCCATCCCATGCCATAATCAAATAAAACATGAAGTGAAAATCGCTCAAAATACACAACATATTTGGTATCACAACATCTGTAACAACTCGTACATTAAAATAAAATTGTCACTGGACCCGTACGCCGTTGAACGCCGTAAAAAAACACGAACACCCTCAAACAAAAATTATGAAATTTTCACATCTGACCTCATAAAAAGTGATCAAAAAGTAACATTTACCCCAACATAATACCAAGCAAAAGTACAGCTTGTCCCGCAAAAAAATAAGCTCTAAAACAGCTCTGTAAACAAAAAAAATAAATGTTCTGCTCATTGTTACATGGTGATGTAAAAACAAGCAAATTTCTCACAAAATGAGTTCTATATTCTGCAAAACAAGTTGACCATAAAAAAGCCATATAAATGGGGTATCGCCATAATCGTGATGACCCATAGAATAAAGATAATACAATATTTTTATGCTACAGTGAACGTCCGGAAAAAAAATGCTAAAAACCATAATCAAGAGTGAATGATTTTTTATTTTTTTTTTTAACCACCACCAAGAAAGAGTTAATAAAATCTGATTATTATCTATTGAACCCCCTGTAAATGCTGTACCTGAAAAGTGGATCTTATCCACAAAAAAAGAATCTCTTATATGTCCAAATTGCAAAACAATAAACATTTTATAGCGTGTAAAATGTGAAGATGGCGCCTCCTTCTCTTCTATGCCCGGCCGTCACCAACACATATGGGGCATCTTCAAACTCTGGAGGAATTGGGTATCACACTTTGGAGTTTTTCGTCATTTAATACTTTGTGGCGGTTTAATTTTTTTTATCCAAAATTGTCTAAAAGATTTTACAGCTTGTAAATTACACCTCCATTTTGTTTTAACCCCAGTGAAACATCTAAAAGGTTAACCCACTTCTTAATTTTGCACACATTGACGCGTTTAGTTTCTTAAATGGCGTGATTTATGGGGTTTACTGCTATTTAGGCCTCTGAAAGTCACTTAAAAAGGAGCAGGTGCCTCAAATGAGAAAAATTGCACCCAAAATTCAGAACCTCCTAACAACCTAGAAAAGAGAAGAGGATGCATAAAACCCTATGACAATATAAAGCAGACATTTGGGAAATGTTAGTTATAACGTTACTTGGGTGCTAGGACTATCTGCCTGAAAAGCAGAAAATTTTGAACATGAATCATTTTTAGAAATCGTTGCCAAATTTCAAATTTTTTCATAACTAAAAACAAAAGATGTCAAAATGTTTCTCTGTTTTCTCGTCACACATTGTACTTCAATCTCATAATCCCTTGGATATGTTAAATTGTTACAAAGTTATAAACTCCTATAATGACACAGGGCAAATTTTCAAAATCAGGCCTGGTCCTAAGGCCCTAAAATGGCAGACACAAAGGGGTTAACTCTTTTGGGTTGTCATAACAACCAGGATTAACAATCTAAATTACAGACATCTGTGATAACTGTTACAGCTGATCATTGAAGCCTGAGGCTAAAGTACAGTAAATTACCAACATTCAGAGGGCTGTTTGTAACTAGGGGTCGTCTGTAAGGGGTGTTCTTAAGTTGGGGACGGCCTGTATTTGATTTACAAAGCAACGTCTGCCAGATTAAAACCCCAGTTAGTAATATTATTCATATTTTATACACTGGGCATAAGGAAAAGCTGGAGCTTTTATTACAGTAATGTCACAAATGTACTATAATTGGTACACCGCCCCTGAATTCGCTATGACCCTGTGGATTTTTTTTTTAATCCTATTTCTTTTTTTGTTCTGAATGTCAATTTTTTACCGTTTCATAAATTGATGTCTGTAAAGTTGGGTTCTCATAGAAAATACTCATAGCAGATTTGCCACCCAAAGTTTGATAACTGAAAGTGTAATACAGTTAGCCAAATTTCTTCCACACACACACCAAAAGAGTGATTTATATAGATATTGATATAGAGATGCATACTTTTCACAGATCATTAAATAAAAAATTGTTAAACAGTAAACCTTTCGTGTCATAGGACATTCTATTTTTGTTTTCTTTTCGTTATTCAATAAACAGTTTTTCCATTTACCTGTCACCACATTTGCACATGTACAGCTAGTGACACCTATAGAGCTCTATTAACTAACAGACTCCCTTCTTTTAGCTGAAAGTAGTTTTGCTTACATCCACATAAATTGCCTTTTATCTAGTGAAATGCAGTGATCAGATGTATGTAATGAAGCTTTATTGATAATTCTTGATCCCATTACAGAAAAAAAATTTGAAAATCCAATTGTGACTGGGGCAGTAGGACAAAAAAATTGTCTGGAGCAACATTTATACAATTTGCATACAAATTCAACTTGAATACAAACCTAAAGAACTTACCTTGTACATAACCCGGGGACTGCCTGTACCTCAGTGACAAATTGCTTACTTGTTCATTGTGTTTATAGGTTTTGTTAAATGAAATCTACCATCAAAATATCAAGTATGGATAAACCCGGGACTCTTGCTTATAGATCCAGGCACCGTGACTGTGGTAATCTTCTTATATTTGTTATCTATGGCTATTTTCTATAGTCAACTTTTATAATAATGCTAATGAGTGAGAAGTGCTCTGAGGGGCGATACCAGAGCCCCATCATGCTGCAGATTCACAGGCTATCACACTGTGCATCAGCACCTCCCTCCCTCTACATAATTTTACTGGTCTCGCTGCAGCAGAGGAAAATTGATCACACAATGCACAATGTAACAGTCCGTGAAGCTACAGAACAGAGGGACATTGGTAACACCACCACAGCCCTTCTGGCTCATAAGTATAATTTTAAAAGTTGATTCTACAAGGAAGAAGGACATGGATAACAAATATAAGAAGATTTACCACAGTCACAGTTCCTGGATCTATCAGTAATTGTTCCTGGTTTATCTTGCTTGATTTTGATTTCCTTTAAAGGTATAATAACATAGTGCTGTCTAGAAAAATCTTAAGATATGTACTGTTTCTCATATTTCATATTTATACTATTCATTTACATTACAGAGATCTCAGGGGTGCTTCATCAGTGTCACGTCCTGGCTTCAGAAATGGTTCATTTCATTCATCAGATGCAGTATTACATCACATTTGAGGTACAGAATTGATTTTACTTCAGGCTTCGATTACCTTGTATTATTTGTTTCCTTAGTTTTTTTTTATCTTAATAATTGGTTGCTTCTCCTGATTTCTTAGGTTCTGGAATGTTCTTGGGATGAGATGTGGAATAAAGTTCAACAAGCCCAGGACTTGGATCACATTATTGCTGCTCATGAGGTGTTCTTAGATGCCATAATCTCTCGTTGTCTTCTAGATAGTGAATCGAGGGTAAGGGTTTTTTTTTTTAATAAAAAAATTATATATACAGTACAGACCAAATGTTTGGACACATCTTCTCATTGAAAGAGTTTTTTTTCTGTATTTTCATGACTATAAAAATTGTAGATTCACACTGAAGGCATTAAAACTATGAATTAACATGTGGAATTATATACTTAACAAAAAAGCGTGAAACAACTGAAAAATATGTCTTATAATCTAGATTCTTCAAAGTAGCCATCTTTTTAGCTTTGATTACTGCTTTGCACACTCTTGGTATTCTCTTGATGAGCTTCTAGAGGTAGTTACCAGAAGAGTTTTTCACATCACAGGTCGTCCTGTCAGGTTTAATAAGTGGGATTTCTTGCCTTACAATTGATGGTCCTAACCCCATTTATATCTTAAATTTTTGTAGTCCTGAAAATATAGAAAAGTCTTTGAAAGACAAGGTGTGTCTGTACTGTATATGTGTATATATAATTATTATATTGTGTGTGGTACCCTTTAATAAATGAAGCATTGTTCACAACAAAAAAGAAAGATAATTTGTATTCATTGTGCTATACCATTAATATATATTGGTTTCTTCTCAGACGCTGCTAAACCAGCTTCGTGCTGTATTTGACCAGATAATTGAGTTCCAGAATGCGGAGGAAGCAATGTACAGGGCGGCTCTTGAGGAGCTGCAGAGAAGATTGCAGTTTGAGGAAAGGAAAAAACAAAGGGAGTCTGAGGTAAAATTTGTCAGTATAATTCTCGATCTAAATGCATCTTCTATATATAGAATCACAGCTGAAACCTCCTCAGGTGCCCATGATCAACACTATCACAGAAGGCCAAGGGTGCGGTCACACGTACATTTTTGATACCATTTAGATACAGAATCAGATCGCATAGGCGATTGATAACCTGCACCCGTTGTCTTACATAAAACACATGTGATTGGTAACCAGCACCCGGTGTCTTGTTTAAATAACAACGTGAATGCGATTGGGCCGTGACACGCTCCTGTGCGGTTTGATTCCATTTCTAAGCGTAATCAAAGCGCACACCCTCACCAGCATACCTTTCTGTCTAGAATTCCACATGGAACATTTTAAGGTGAACAAACACTTTGAAAATCTACTCCAAATAGCTCAATGTTAACATACCTTAGATTCTTCATTGAATATGATTTCTAGATTTTCTTCAGGCCGAAGCTTTGCTCTTTCTGGGAGTTTCTTTTTAGTAAAGTCTCTGAGAGGAGATCTATCATACACTTGTGCTCATTTTGTGCCAGTGTATGATTAAAGCTCACTCCTCCCAACAAGATTGATCTATCAGGCTGCTAAATCTAAGGCTGCATTCACACGAACGTGTGATTTCTCCTGTCCTGTATTTCCATACTATATCAATTATTATATACACGCCAATTTTCATCTGTATGTCGCCATACCCTTTCCGTATAAATTACGGTGGGCTGGCAAATGATGGATGTTTGACTATTGGCTGGCTGACAGAATGCTCCTCCCACTTGTTCTGGGTACTGCATGTATATACCGCAGCATACGGTGCAGCACATATGCAACCTCTATTTTATATGTTCCCATAGACTTCTATGGGGCATATAGATCGGAAATGCACGAGAAAATAGGACATTGCTGTATATTCTTATACGGCTCGCTGGCGGTACAGTGTGCAATACGGCCATGTAAATGGATGGCCATAATGCCCATTGAAATTAATTGGGCTGTATGCAAACCATATTTTTCATATGTTCATGTGAATGCAGCCTAACGGTCAGCCTATTTTATTTTCAACTATTTTTACGACACTTAATAATTCTTTACAGCCATTCTGTTACTTAATATGTTGTGTCCCAGCCACATAGCAGTCTTGGCCGAATCAGTGAGTTTGTGTAGATAAACAGAGTGGCACCGGGTTTTGAAAAGAAAAGCCACATTTGGAGGTGTGTGGAAGATTTAGCCGGAAGGGACTGAAAGACTAATTTTATTTCAATCCTGAGAGACCCCTTTTACATGTTTATATATAGCTTTATAGTAATGTACAAGCAGTTAATGTTTCTGCTAACATTCCACCAAATAACTTGTTTTATGAACTTATTATTATAGGGAGAGTGGGGTGTTACAGCTGAGGAAGAAGAGGAAGAGAACAAAAGGGTTTCAGAATTCCAAGAATCCATACCAAAAATGCGTTCACAACTGCGAATTCTGACTCATTTCTATCAGGTAAGTAGCAAAATGGCCTCTATGCCAAATAACAGGCTAACACTGGACATCACAGACCAGAATAACACTAGATTATTAACAGAAAACACTAGAATTGCCTTCACTGGCAGATGATGTCACATCTTATCTACAGAACTTCCTGTACAGAGAATGCCTAAAATAAAGCTCCATCATAGGGCTCAGTAAGTCATCTCTAGTCTATTGGAGTGTATTTTCATGAGGCCAACATTAAATACATTAATGCTACAAAAAAGAGGAGGCGAGATGGTAGGAAAAACAAACTGGTGATATATTCCCTTTAAGGAAAATGTGTTATGTCATTTTAGTTATTAAGTTTACTATTTTTGCTTTTATCTTTTCCCCTCTTAGGGTATTGTTCAGCAGTTTCTAGTTTTGCTGACAACAAGTACCGATGAAAACTTGAGATTTTTAAGCTTTAGATTGGACTTCAATGAACATTACAAAGCAAGAGAACCAAGGCTTCGTATGTCCCTGGGGACAAGAGGTAGACGTAGCTTACACGTCTAAGAGAATGATCTCTCGTCCTTTGTGTCGTGGACCTTCCGCTGGCAGAGGCGAGGTATATCCTGCAGTGTATGAATGGCTGAGCCTGTTCAGTAGATGCAATACATCTATATAATCCAGAGGTGGTTTTTGCTATGAATGAATGCTTAGCTTACTCAAGAATGAAAATGGACTGCAATAGAGACTACAAAATGACTCTGCACCCATCAAGTTGTGTATTACAACTTCTGTACATGTCGGCGCACTACACGGTGATCACACAACCACCAGATGCTTGTTCTTGGCCCTGTAATAAACACAAGCAAACCAGACAATGTGCAGTGTTTTGCTTCTATTTATTGACTGTAGGGTTTTCTTGTTTGTATTCAACACACTGAAAGAATTTTTTAATACTTTGCTGTCAATTTTTGAACCAACTGGTTCACACTGTATATTTAGTGTTGTATATATGTTAATTTTTTTTTTTGTGTCCAAATATTTTTCATGGGAAGACGGGAGGAGGCATACTATATTGCAATTTTTTAAAAAAGAAACCTGCTGCTTGAGGTTTATAGTTAAAGGGATATCCCACAAACATCACTTACAATGAGAAGCAGTCTCCCTGTTGGCCCACTTTAATTCAGCAGTAGTCCTATACCTCATCTAATGCTCCTTACAACTCTATGGAAAACCTAAGATGGCAGCACTCCATTATCTTTCCATTGAGTGGCAGCAGAAATGTGTGACCACTGTTCCGTTTATGATGAAGAACCAAGAATCTTCATTGTTGTGACTGACAGGACCGCTCTTCCTCCCCCCTAAGTAATCACATATTTATCTCCTATACTGTTAATAAGGCAAGAGAGGGACCCCCTTTAAGTAAACGAAGATTACCATTAAAGGCGATGTCCACTTTCAGTAAATAATGCTAATAAAGCTTCTATGTTTACTAGATAAAAATGTCCATGGTCATGTGATATCACACAGGAGCACAAGCTGTTATTATCACACGACTCTGATTACTCTCTATGATGATAACGGCTTGTGCACCTGCCTGTCCATCACAGGCCATGGACAGGTTTCTCTCCACTGGAAAGTAGCGTAAAAGATTTATATAGCTGAGATCTAGAAAATCGTCAGGAATTGATACAGAAAGTATATTGTACATTATATAACTTTTCTTTACACAAACAATATCAATTATTTGCTGAAAGTGGACAACCCCTTTAATTTTTTGTTTACTGGCTGCTTAGTCAATTATTTTTGTTTCAAGTGTATCTCGGGGCATAAACAGAAAATATTGTTTCTGCTAAAGGTTGTGTTGCTGTAGATGTCAAAGCCACTGAATGTGGGTTACACTGGTAGCATTGCCAGGCTGGAGGACACCTATATGTCTATTTATTAGGTTGCCACAGTATGTTGGTCTAGCATGCAGCCTTAGGCTACTTACACAAAAATGTAGACAAAAAAAGACAAAAGGCTGGTAAATTATGTCAATAGCTTATCCTACCCCTTGAAGAGTCACATAATTGTTTTATATAGCAAATAAGGACAGCACATGGATGACATTTGGGAAGATGAAAAATAGTGATGCCAAACACAGACTTCTATTGGAGGGTAGAGCCACAGACACAGGTAGGAATCTGCTCTGAGTTTTCAGAAGTCTCCCTACAGATCATTGCGAAACACATTCATGTGTTTGGGTCCATTGAAATGAATGTGTTAATGTGGCATATAGAGAGGAAGGAGGGAAGGAACAGCATTGCGTGATACATGTGAGTAATGCAGCCTCCCATAACTCTGATTGTGTCCTGCAGAATGCAGGACACATCCATGTTTACTTCTTGCTTATCTTAGTTTTTATATATAAATGTAACATGATGTATCGTCTTCTGTAGTATGTAAATGAACAGCTTTGTCATCGCTGAGGGTCAACCTATTTTAACTTTGTATATTTTTCCACTGTAATTATTTATATATTACCGTTTTAGTTCTTTGTAATATGGAAATCACGTATCATTTAAATCCATGTTTTACTATGTCACAAAAAAACACAATAAAAAAGCAGTTTTTTAAATGTTTGTTCGAGTGTATTACATCAGATTACAGTTTCTTACAGTTTATGATGACATTATGGTTACACAGTATGGTGTGCTGGTATTATTTGTACTGTGGTTTGCAATGTTCACATTTTTAGTAATATTTTGATGTCTTTTCCTCTGGTTCTAATGCTTCTAAAGGATAAATATTGTGCCTGGTGAAAAAACTACTATAAACAGTTTGTTTCACTTTTTTCTTATGGTTAACACATAGTTTAGAAATGTTAATACAAGCGAGTTACATACAAGATCTGTAGGCTTGTTCTTAAAGGGGTATTCTCGTCTGGGCATTCACATTCAGTTTCATATATATATATAATATTATACATTTCTTCAATTAGATGTTATTAAAAAAAATTCTCATAAATGTAGTCATATTGTCCCTTAGAAACAAGACTGTGTTCTTGGATACTACCACCTCTGCTGGATGGATTGCACAAAGAAACAAAAGATTTTTGTATATGCAATGTCTGGGAGTTGCTGCAGGTCCCACAGACGTCCTCCGGTAATGATTGCTGAAGCCAAGTGGCTCTGACAGGACTTAATAGCGCATGTCTGACCACCGCTTCCACCTCACATTTTGGCAGCGATCTCGTTTCTAAGGGACAATATGACTACATTTTATGAGAAATTATCTAATCTTTTTAATAACATCCAATTGAAGAAATGTTTACATATGGCAAATGTATTGAATTAAATGTAAATGCCCAGATGGGAATACCCCTTTAAGTTGGATTTGTACACAAGTTGTAACAGGTATGTTTTGCGAGTTGTAACTACAGACAAATATATTTTTATCCCAGTGACAATGGGATTTTTTCAAAACAATTGTGTTGTGATGGGAACATGGATCAACAATAAATCTTCCTTGCAGAGACTCTACGGCTGATCATTGCAGCCTATAGCTAATTCAGTGAATTATCAACATCCAGAGGACAGAAGGGACTGATGTATTAATATGGTTTGTCTGATGATCTAGAATGTTTTCAAATTTATTCTTGGGGAATTTAACAAAACATACACTGGTATACAAGCCTGGACATACCACCTCCGCAGGAAGTGGGCATGGAGGGGCATTGAGTGGGGCATGCAAGACTGTTCAGTAGACTAGCTATAGCCTTTGCCCTTTGCTGGTGCAATTTTATGCGACTGTGTGTCTAGCCCAAAGATCAAGTCCTGGGGAGCAAATCCCCCCCCATCCAATTTGTGTCAGATATACAGTATGTCAGATGTACGAAGAGGATGAATTCTATGCTAGGGCTCCTGAAACCCTCACTCTGGGCCGCTCTGTGGTTTGGTTGTGAAAACCTAAAATGCATGATAAATGCACCCCCCCCCCCTGATTTATTTATTTTCTAAGTTTAAGGGCTTTTCCATTAAAAACAATCTCTGGTGAATCTGTACTTCTATTTTGTTTGTTTTTTTTACGGATTGGAATGTTTGGAATTATTACTAGGAAAGTTTATGTTCGGGAGTCCAAGACTTTATACTCACAAATTCTTTTTACTCACAAAGCCATCACTTTCCGTTTTTTGTTTCTGCTGTGTTAGGCTATGCTGACACCGTATAGTGGGCCCCCGTTTTGCTATATAACCAGGCAAATTTGTTTTACTTCTGCTACATTTATTAAAATGGCATTGGTGTGGAATAAGTTCTACATGGATGAAGAAGCAGACAGGATGATAATTGGGATGCAACTAATTCTACCAGAGAAACATTATATTTATTTCATGTGTCATGATCTTTTCCAGGATAGTGAGTAAGAAAGGATAATTAACTCTAAATAGCGTGTCATATGTACTAGTCAAATTTCCCCCAGGCACTTTAAGTGAATGTCATTCCAATTGAATGGAACATTGATTGCTAGATGCTAAATAACATGTCACTGAGTTAATACTGAGGACTTCACACTTATAACTATTGATTTATACATTTGATAGAGATTCAAACAGGTTCCGTTCATACATTAGATTAGATATTCTAGTAAGTTATTTATATCCGCTGTCTGCAAATAAAGTAAGTTCCCACCTGACACATGTTATTAGCTATGGTTCTAAACCTTCTCATCGCATGTTTAATAGATGATTAGACAGTATTAGCAGATTTACACTTTTGTCTCTTCTGGTCATTGTACTATGGTTGCCCAAGTGTTAGTATTTTTTTTTTTTTTTTCTGCAACAAAATTTCTGACTTCTTGAAAAATGTGTGTTGAGACACTACCAGGAAGTAAGGACCAATCGGAAACGATTAAATTTCAGAATGTCAGAAAAATCTCATTAGATCATTCTTCCATTCTAAAATCTTAAGTAACTACTGAACCCCTGTAAATATGTAGATGCTTGTATGTAAGGGGGATTTGGTGCCTGTATTTAAAAAAACAAAACCTTAAAAGGATAGATTGGACAATTTATTTGCATAGAATGTTGTAAAATATGATAGGAATTATTGAGGAGGAGGGAAAATTACCAACTATGGCCGAGCAGCAGCGCGAGCACATTAATTGTTATAGTGCCGACGCTGCAGTAGATGGGAAGTGCTTCCACTACATGTATGGATAATGCAAGGACTCCTATCAAGGTGCAAGGTATGCCGTTTCCACTAAAATCAGTGGGGGGGGGGGGTATGTATTTAGCCTAGTGCATCATGTGCATGTAATGCCGAAATTATTAAGAGCTTCCGACTATGTTATTCAGGTGCCCCAAACAAAATCTTTGCCAGATCCTTCCTGGTGTAGATTTCTACAATTTCCCTATTTTTTTAGATAATCTATCCTTTTATCACTAATAAGTAATTGTTAACTTTCTTTGTAATTGTCCCGCAAAAACAGAAAAAAAATGTATAGTTGTATTCTGCGAGCCGGGTTCAGATCAGAGGAGATCACAATCCGACAACCCTTGATCAATTACACATCTAGACTTGCCGCGTTGCTAGGTTCCCATAGTAACGATACTTGACTTCCGTCCAATCCTGGATTCAATTGGCCTGTTTTCACTGACGTAATGAGTAATGGGGGCGGGTTAAAGAGTATTTAAATCTTGATTGTAAGCTCACTCAGGGTTATTACCTCTATTAATAAGCTGCTAGTCATGCTATGATTTGGTCTCCCTGACGAGTCTTTAGAAATGTAAGGCACAAAACGTTCAGGAGAATTGGCATTGACAGGGCAAGTGTGCAATCATTAAGGGAGAGTGCAATAGGGACACACAGTGCAATACTGGACAGTGTGTATATTGTCTGCAGCTACTTGGGAAAAAATAACGAGGCTAGATTGAGAATGTGCAATGAATTTATATGGACACCGCCATCACGACAGCTCTGCTGACATATACAATACACACTATGACCTATTCCCTTACTATCCCAAGAAACAGGAGAAACTTGACCCGCAGGGCGGAAACCTCTATATGCGGGTTTCAGTTGGGATTGCATGCATTAAGTATATTTTTGGGTTCTAAACCCTGCAAGCGTTTCTCTCTCCCTTCTCTAAGCATTAATGACCATACGACTCTGATGATGTTCTTTTAGATAAAATTAAGAGAGGTATATTGTGAAAAGTGTTTTAAAAATTTTAAGAGTTCTTAATAAAAGCTATGATTTATTATCTCTTCTTCACCGTCCCTACATCTTTTGCATACATTTCATGATGAATACTGGTAGGGGTGCCATTACAGCGTGACAACTGTAATAGTTGTCCCTGCTGTAAAAATATTTACAAAATAGATTCCTGCCATAACCGGTGCCAGATGACGATAGATTTAGTGGGGGTCAGTACCCTGCCGTGCTACTCTCCCCCCCTTCCCCCCATCACCGAGTTTTAACTGATTAGGTTATTGCTTCCTATCGGAAAATTTCTAGGACTCCTCATCAATTAATGCATGTGACCTGTAATGAATAACATGTATTTGTGTATCTTACCCAGGGGGGTAACAGTGGTAGCAGCCATTTTAGCAATGGGACAAGCAGTGTCATGGGGCCCCAGCATCCAGGATATTGGGTCTGTATATGGTATTTGTATGTATGTGTGTATTGTATATTGCTGTAAATATATGTGGTGTGTGTGTATATATGTATACTATGTATTGTAACTCAAATGAGTGAGTACACAAATATGTATATGTTTTGTGGGTGAAGGGGGGGGGGGCACTAGACTCTGCTATGGGGCCCAGCCTCCTCTACTTATGGCCCTGATATCAGCAGAGGTCTCTCCACTGGTTTCTTAATGTTGCACTTCCATTAATTGGTACCTCCACAGGTAACTATGGCTGCTAATGATAATTATAGATCACATAGTAATAGTTATTAAGTTGACAGTACAGCCTCCAGGTGTACATATGTGCTCTAAGTTTTTTTTTTTAAGATGATTAAAGAGAGAGCACAGTTTCTGACTGCCCAGATGCATCACGGTTTACAAGAATGACAGCACAGAGGTGGTGAAATCTGGGTGAGCTTCAGGCCTGTCGTATAGTTCTACTTTAGCATGGCACAAGCTATACCAAATGCGCCAGGCTGGGGTATTCCCAACCCACTCCTGTACTCTTGGTGTAAGTGGATAAAACGTCACAATTCCTGGATTACCTTTTATGTGCTCTGCGGAAAGGTAAGTAACGATTAAGGTGTTTTCCAGGACTGTCTTTTTAAAGAGCTTACATTGTGAAGTACTAAATGATTAAAGGAAATAAACCATCAAAATCCATCATGATAAACCAGGGACACTTACTCATAGATCCAAGCGCTGTGACTGTGGTAAACGTCTTGAGACATGCTCTTCCTAGACAGTGTTACAGCCTGTGAAACTTCAGCCTGGAGGGGCATTGGTAACATCCCCCACAGCCATTCTGGCACATTAGCATAAATATAAATTTTGATTCAGAAAGAAGGATGTAAGAAGATTACCATAGTCACAGTGCCTGGATCTTTGAGTAAGTTCCCCTGGTTTATCATGCTGGTCGATATCCTCCAGATACACAACTCATTTAATTACAGCTGTACCCATAATCAATCTGATGTTAGCATTTTATTAGTGGAATTTTTGAATGAACTAGCCCATATTTACCAAGTAGAAATGTCTACATTAAGGCCAGGATATTGTAGTGAATTGCCTTTATTTTCTAGAATGAACATTATAACAAGAGGACCGTGCACAAAACAAATACCATCCAGAAAGTGGGGGAAAAAAAGGAATTTTTTTTTCACAATTTCCCACAAGACTTCAACTTGACGACGTTCACCTCCAATGTGGGGATGGAAAATGATGTCACCACTTGCCGTAATTTGCATCAAATGTGTTAACATCGACCCAAAACAGACATTAAGAAATTCCTGTTACAGTAAGGTTTGTCTTGGTCCCATTAACAAATCTAAAAAGTAATGTGTCAGTTTATGTGAACCTTATAATATGAAATAAAATGCCCCTAATGATTTTTTTCGAGACAAATTGTACTTTTAAAGGTCTACACCCACGATCAGCACCAACATTTAAAGTTAACCCATCCAATCCACCCTGGCAGAGAAATCAAGCCATAGCCAATACATTAAAGCGTAACTCCAAAGATACCTGGCCAAAATGGTTTCTAGTTCATAGCATCAATGCCTTTACAATCCAGGAAATGCTGACATAGGGACGAAACCCTGGCCCCACTGCACCTGTAAATGGTCTCACAATGGGTCTGAGAATATCATACTGGTACCTAATAGCATTCAGGGTACCTCAGGCTTGCACATGTAGAGCTGTGTAGCCCTCCAAAGAAATGCCTCCCTTTTTGAGTTTTATAAATTTTATTGATTTTAATCATACATACGTAGAATTAATAGAATACCACAAACATACAGCATTATTTATGTCCTGTTACTTATACAAAATATGCACCTACTAATACAGAGAAAGAGAAAAAAAAACAATATATACTATAGCAGTGGTGGCGAACCTATGGCACGGGTGCCAGAGGTGGCACTCGGAGCCATTTCTGTGGGCACTCAGACCATCACCCCAGGACAGAGTTAGCCAAATGGGACCAGATCCACCAAAACTTCCTGCAGTCCCAGGAAACTTGAGATGCTGCTCTCAGCACTATTTTAAAGAGACACTTCATTGGCCGTTTGGAATTGCAGGAATAGTGAGAAGGTGCTGACAGAACTGCAATATCTTTGTAGGTCCTCCTGCTGGACCCAACATTCTTCCTCTACTGAGAGACCCTGTAGAGAAGCTACAATGATGTCTGAATTTGCCCTCCTTCTTTGAAGTGTATTGTTGGCCTCAGGGGGCCGATACGATTGAAAGATTTGGAAGAACAGGGAGCAATAAGTTACTGCTTCAAATGCCATGTTGGCACTTCACGGTAAATAAGTGGATTTTGGTTGTAGTTTGGGCACTTTGTCTCCAAAAGGTTCATCATCACTGTACTATAGAGTAAAGAAGAAAAATGCAGCATTGAGAAGCATTCAATCGTGTTATAATGTTTATTTATGTATTAATCCATGGCAAAGAGTTTGTATGTTCTCTCCGTGTTTGCGTGCGTTTCCTCCGGTTTCCTCCCACACACTAAAAAAAACATACTTGTAGGTTGATGAGATTGTGAGCCCCATGGGGACAGGGACTGATTAAGCAAGCTCTGTGTAGCACTGTGTAATCTGTGTGCGCTATATAAATGAATTGTTATTTATTATGGCAACTCGCATTATGCCACTGGACCAATTTCCTACTTTCCTATAATAATTCCATATTTTTAAATATTTTTTTTCGTAGAAATAACATTTTTCCATTTCGCCCACTATGTCCTAGTCTGGTAGAAGTTTGTCTCTCCAATGTTTAACTATGTGTGCACGAATTATTGCACAAATTCTATTCACTACCCAGATAGTTTCTGCTTGGATATTTTCAATACGGATATTGAGCAAGGATAGAGCTGGGCAAAATTTTATTTTCCAGTCATAAATTTTTGAAATCCATTTGATCCCTTCTGCCTCTTAGTCTGTGGTGACAATGGACAAGTGAAGCTGTTACTATGAGGCACTGTGCTGCCTGTTACCTTCCAAACTAAGAAGATTCTCTAAATGAAGTACAGTCATGGCCATACGTTTTGATAATTACACAAATATTATATTTTCACATGATCTGTTGCCCTCTGGTTTTTATGTGTGTTTGTCAGATGTTTTTATCACATACAGAAATACAAGTGCAATCATATTATGAGTAACAGAAGCTTTTATTGACAGTTAGAATGAGTTAATGCAGCAAGTCAATATTTGTAGTGTTGACCCTTCTTCTTCAGGACCTCTGCAATTCCCCCTGGCAGCTCTCAATCACCTTCTGGACCAAATCCTGACTGATAGCCATCCATTCTTGCACAATCAATGCTTGCGTTTTGTCACAATTTGTTGGTTTTTGTTTGTCCACCCGGCTCTTGATGATTGACCAAAAGTTCTCAATGAGATCAAGATCTGGGGAGTTTCCAGGCCATGGACCCAAAATCTCTATGTTGTGTTCCCTGAGCCATTTAGTTATCACCTTTGCTTTATGGCAAGGTGCTTCATCATGCTGGAAAAGGCATTGTTGATCACCAAACTGCACTTGGACGTTTGGGAGAAGTTGCTTTTGGAGGACATTCTGGTGCCATTCTTTATTCATGGATGTGTTTTTATGCAAGACTGTAAGAGAGACGATTTCCTTGGCTGAGAAGCAACCCCACACATGAATGGTTGCAGGATGCTTTACAGTTAGCATGAGACAAGACTGGTGGTATGGCTCACCTTGTCTTCTCCGAACAAGCTGTTTTCCAGATGTTCCAAACAATCGGAAAGGGGATTCATCAGAGAAAATGACTTTACCCCAGTCCTCAGCAGTCCACTCCCTGTACCTTTTGCAGAATATCAGTGTATCCCTGATGTTTTTTCTGGAGAGAAGTGGCTTCTTTGCCGCCCTTCTTGGCACCAGGCCTTGCTCCAAGAGTCCTTTGCCTCACAGTACGTGCAGATGCAATCATACTTGCCTGCTGCCATTTCTTTAGAGATAACCATGGTTAACAAAAGAGAAACAATGATGCCAAGCACCAGCCTCCTTTTAAAGTGTTCAGTGGTGTGATTCTTACTTAATCATATCACCAAAATTTTTGAAAAACACTAAAGAATTATAAATTCATAGCGTACTAGACAAAAAGTTCTTTTATTGAAGAAAATAGACGGCAATGCAACAACAACAATACAAGTTAAAAACAGAGAGTGCCAAGAAATTGTAGAGTCATAAATCAGTTGAAAAAGTAAAAACTGGTGTATGCCACATGGTATCAGACAAGAACCTGAATAAAAATCACATAAACAGAGATACTTTATACCTCACATGGAGCTAGTATAGTTACCTAAACCAGTAAAAAGGCACACGCTTGTACACCCCGACACGTGTTTCGCAGTTAGCTTTCTCAAGGGGAGTGTCTAGAATAGGACTGGGTAAGCTTATATGTGGGTGTACACCAATGGGGAGATACAACACTTAAGATAAAATAAAATACACCTGTATATCTGCAATGTGCAGGCAATGTGGGAAAAGGGCTGGACGACAAGGGACCGCAGGACGTCATAACATATCCCAGAAGTCAGAGATATCGCCATATCTCGGACATACCAGTGTGAGTTGTGCTGCGTATGCGCAGTACCAGCGCCAAGCGACAGTGTGCGGGAGATAAGGCGCAGCACATGCGCAGTACCCACACTCAGCGGCGGAATGAGGAAATTAGGCGCAGCCGCAGTGTGGATACAAGGGGATACCAGAGGAATATGTGTAAACAAGGGGGGTTGGGGGATATTCTGCTAGTAGATCGCACTAGCTAATGAAAAGGGATGGGGAGGAACAACATATGTAATAAAAGTGTATGGTCTAGAAAAATACTAGAGGCGGCATATGAAGCATCATAGCCACAATAAATTGAATTAATAAGTGCATCAGTTACAGAAATGTATGGCTCGAAAATGTATGGCTCGATATACAATGTAAAGTTATAAGTGCTTTGGTTACAGTAAACAGATATATGTACACAATAAATGTACAATAACTTAATCATGACAGATTGATCTCCAGCCCTGTCCTCATCAACACCCACACCTGTGTTAATGGAGCAATCACTGAAACAATCTTAGCTGCCCCTTACAAGGCAGGCCTGCAATGAAGTTGAAATGTGTTTTGGGGGAAAAAGTTAATTTTTTAGGAAAACATTGACTTTGCAATTAATTGCTGTTAAGCTGATCACTCTTTATAATATTCTGGAGTATATATGCAAATTGCCATTATAAAACCTGATGCAGTAGACTTTGTAAAAATTAACATTTGTATCATTCTCAAAACTTTTAGCTATAACTGTATAAATGAAATATATTATGTTCGCCAGCCCTTCCCACTTGGTACTGCCCACATTATGGACACTGGCTATATGTAGTATAAACTACTACCTGCTACACTAGGTGGCAAGGCATCTTTTTCCTTATACCTAACCCATCAGCCACAGTATTCTCTACAGTATAAAAAATCAGGCTTCAATCCTTCTCTATAAAGCCCACATAGATATATGTCATGCCATGTGATCTTCCAAACACATGATGGCGGTATTTTAGTTAGAAGTTATAAACCCCTTAATGTTGAGGCCCTTTTTCATTTTTGTGAAATTTTTTCATTTTTTACTCCCCACCTTCACAAAATCTATAACTTTTTTTAATTTTTCCATGTAAAGAGATGTATGGGGCTTGTTTTCTGAGTAACAAATTGCACTACATAGTGACTGGGAAATGGGAAAACCATTCCAAATACAGTGGGCAATCAGGGGCAATCATAGGGATACCAATTTATATAGGCTTTATAATGTTTTCAAAAATTAATTGTATAAAAAATATTATTAATTTTGCCATCTTCTGGCACTAATAACTTTTTCATACTTTCATGCATTTTCAATGCTACCATTGATCAATTTTTATTGATTTTTCTTTTTATATATATTTTTCAAAATGGCAAAAAATTGGTATTTACTACTTTAAGTCAGTATATGGGGATTTTTCTCATCATTCGTTACAATATGTAAATCACACATTTTAATGAATAGGTTATCCAAGGCCGTGCCCATGTGCCCCCATGATTTAAATGCCTCCGGCATTTTTGCTGGCGGCATTTAAATAGTTACTACCCGCAATTGGTGCCAGCTCTGACTGCGAGTGTTACCGGTGGGTGTTTGCTGCAATATAAAGCAAACGCTCACCGTGTATGGAAAGGGCTCAGTCCTCTCCATTCACCATACAGTCCTCTGTATACACTAGCAGCCGGCTGTCAATAAGGGGTTAAAGTGGTTGTCCAAAGTTTGAAAAACTTACCTGCTCTATTTCATAAACGCCACCACATCAAGTACAATGCCAAGTAGTACTTATGGTCAGATGTGATGCGGTTTTTGGAACAAAGCAGTATAGTAGTGTTTTTATTCGGTCACAGTGTTAACAATGTCATCACAAGTGATGTTTATCACAAAAGATAATTTTAGGGTTTATCTTCTGAAGAAATATTACCCAGAATTCTGAAAATTAGGATGGCATCCAAAAAATGGGGTCACATTCAGGCTTAAAACAAGGGCAGCGAAAAAATTGTAAACAGCTAAGTGCCTCATTGCCAACAGCCTTTAACTCTACCATTGCGGGTAGCTAACATTCTACCACAACATTGCACTCAACAGGTAAAACACCTCATTATAAAAATTGATATACTGACTCCCCCATTACAATATGATATGCCCTCTATAGAAATTCATTTAGTGCCCAAACCTGCATTGCCCCCTAAGTATAGCAACTACTTAAAATGACCCTATTTGAGCAGCTCTTCCCATCTACAATGCTACTATTCGATAGACCTTCCAAATTATAATGCTCGTTTTCTGTCTACCAACCTAAACCCCCTTTCTATACCCTCCCCCTTTCCATGCCTCCTTTCTGTAGCCAACTCCTTTCTGTAGTCAGAGACACCAGGAGACCTGGTCCTGCTCCCATGCTATTGAGAAAAAAACTGTAGCAATATCTAAAAGTGTTGCTGTGTTGTAGGAGCGTAACTGCAAAATTCAAAACAATACATTTCTTGGTTGAATTATAATTATTGTTTAAACAGTCTTCTTAATCCTGCTGCTTACATTTTGACGACATGAACCCAAGATGACACCTGATCAACCATCTCTTACCATTCCAAGGCTCCAAGCAGGATGTTACCGGAAGAGGTCACTGAGCTTACAGTGTCACAGAGTGTCATGGTCAGGTGACAAGAGTGATATAGAGAGATTGGAAGAGTCACATAATGGCATAGAAGTGACCATCCTTTGGCCACACGAATGACCGCTTAATTGTGAAGAATATCCTGAAAACTAGACGATGAATACCTCACGAATTCAGGCACATGTAAGAGAGATGAGAGGCACCCATGTATCCCTTCAGTCCATTTAAAACTGTTTACATCAGCATGGTTTGTGTGCTAGATGACTTGTAAAAGTCCACTCCACCAGGCACAGTCGTCATCATCTTGCATGAGCCAGGGAGCATCTATGTTGGTTGAGGGATCATTGGGCCTCAATGCTGTTCACACTTCACGGAAATGATGGCCACTAATGATGTTGAAGATGTCAAGCCTCTGGTGGTAGTACAGTGCAGACGGGCATGTATAGTCACTACAGAACGGCCCTACGCTTTGTGAATGGTACAGTGATGCACCAATGCTACTTAAATTCCATAATTAATCCAGTCATTGTGCCTCTGCATGAACAACACAGGCCTAATTTCCACTTCATGGATGACAAGGCACCAGCTCGTTGAGATCACATAATTAGAGAATATATGCTGGAGATTGCGGTATTTCAAATGGAGAGGCCTGCACTTTCTCCAGACATGAATCTCAATGAATCTCTATGGAATCAGTGATTGCATAGAGACTCATAACTCTGCACCCCAATGGCCTCTGGGCTTCTCCTTCAAAAAGATTGGCAGAGAATTAGTTGACTTGTGAACAGTATGAGACATTGTTGTCAAGCTGTAAGTGATGCTCAAGGCCACATGACAAGTTATTGAGATATTGGTAGAGAAGTGCCTAATAGTAAATCTCTTCTAGTTGCATGCGCAGGGTCACTTTTCCCATGACACGGGATGGAAATTCTGCCTCAGGCGGTAGCTTGCAGGCCCTTGAGGGGGAATGAAAAATCAATTGCATTACCTATTTTAAGACACTGATGCAATTGACAGACAGAGTGGCATGTCTACTTGTATTTATCTATGGGTGGGTCTGGGGTCCTACCTGTCTATACTCTTTATTCAGGGGGTGCCTGTATGTATTTCCTATACGGGGTCCTGTCTGTATATACTATCTATGGGGTGGGGTTCCTGCCTGAATATACTATCTGTGATGGAAGGGGGGGTCCTGCCAATATATATTATCTATGGGGGGTTTTCCTGTATATATTATCTACGAGGGGTCCTGTCTATACTCTTTAAAGACTGGGAGGTCCTGCCTGTATATGCTATCTGTGGGTTTGCGAGACCTGTTTGTATATACTTTGTATAGGGGTGTGTCCTGCCCGTATATATTATTTCTTTTTGTTGGGTCTTACTGTGGATACTATATGGTGGATGTCTGGGGTCCTACCTGTATATACATACTGTAAGGAATGGGAAGGCTTCCTATATGCACTGTCCATGGGGGTGTTCCTGCCTATATATACTATCTATGAGGGTGGGGGGCTGGCCTGTTTATGCTATCTATATTGGGGGGTGCCTGCATATATAATATATGGGGGTGGTCTGTGGACCTGCCTTTATAGACTCTTTATTCAGGTGATTGGCTTGTATATACTACCTATAGGGTGTCCTGAAAGTATAAACTGTCTGGTGAAGGGTCCTGTCTGTATATACTATCTTTGAGGGTGTCCTGTCTATATATACTCTCTGTGAGGGGATCTGCATGTATATTCTATCTATAAAGGGGTGGTCCTATCATTATATACTATTTATGGTGGAAGTCTGGGGTCCTGCCTGTATATACTAAATATGAGGGGATATCTAGCTGTGTATACTATCTATGGTGGAAGTCTGGGGTCCTGCCTGTAGATGAATATATCTATGAGGGGTGGTCCTGTCTGTATATACTGTCTATGAAGGGTGGGGGTCCTGCCTGTATATAGTATCTATGAGTGGGGTTCTAGTGTATATACTATCTATGGGGGGGAAACACCCATGTCTCCAGCAAGAAATGTAAGTGAAAGATGCCGCTGTAAGCATGAATGACTGATCATAAGACACTAACAAGTTATGTCCAGTTATGACACAAGGACACTTTAAAAAAAAAAAAAAAAAAAAATCTGCTTTAAAGGGGTTGGCCATTTTCAGCAAATAATTGATATGGTTTGTGTAAGGGAAAGTTATACACTTTTTAATACACTTTCTGTATCAAATCCTCACAGTTTTCAAAATCTCTGCTTGCTGTCTTTGCTCCTATAGAAAGCTGCTATGTTTATTTCCAATGGACAGAAAACTGACCATGGTCACACAGGTGCACGGCTTGTTATAACACACAGTTGTGATTATTGTCTGTGATATAATGAGCCGTGCACCTGTGTGATCATGGTCAGATTTCTATCCACTGGCAGTAAACATAGCAGCTTTCTATAGGATGACAACAAGCAGAAATCATTGACAGTGAGTAATTGATACAGAAAGTATATTGGAAAATAAAACAAAACCACATAAATTATTTGCTGAAAGTGGAGAACCCTTTTAAGCAGCAGATATAAACTGTAAACACATAAGGTATAATTTTTGAAAGAAAAGTCTCATTTCTTTCTAGTCCATCCTGTATCACCCATTTGACTGATCATGATCAAACCAGTCTAAACATGCGATGTGTTCTGCATAGTTAACATTAATAACATCAACATGCACTATATATAGTGTTATTACTTTTTAATCAGTTCACTTGAATTTAAAACTACACATAATAAATCTGTAATGGTAAATCTAAAACGTAGTTATGTTACTGCAATCTTAAGGACTTTTGTGACATTGTTTACATTTAACTATTATTACATTTTAAGCAATATATAAATATCATATAAGAATCAGTATGTATTATATTTACTGTTCAAGTCCTAAGTTCTCTCATTATGACAATTGATATAATTCTATATTTATATTTTTTAAGAAAACATTGCTAAATTTTAAATACTGATGATAAAATATACCTTTGTTTTTCGGGTCCTATTTAGTTATTTTGATATTTAATAGTTTATCCCCAACAATGTATACAAGTGGTAGTGTATGTCCAATTTACAAATGGTTTCTTGAATTCCATAAATCTGTTACCAACAATATGCCTGTAGATCTCATATGGATGAGGGACATGTGGTTTCATCTTTAGTGCTATCGATCACATGTAATTGCCACGAGTTTCCTGAATGTTTAGCATTCTAATAACGCATGAAATTATGCAACGTGGACAGCAGAGGGCAGTATTCTCCATGCTTTGTTATGAAACAAATCTAAACCAACATTTTTGGAATCTGTGCGGTAAAGAAAACCCACACAATGATCAACCTTTGAGTGTGTTTTGTTTGTTTGCTGCAGAGCAAGGTTCATAAAAAAATAATTTTTAAATCTAAACATTTACATCTATCTATTTATTTGGTAAAGCAAAAAAATCCCTACAAAAATCCCTATATAAATGGTGTGATATTAATAAATATATTATATGTGTTAGAAATTAAAAATAATTTTGTAACTGTGTTTAATATCACAATTGTTAGACAGTAAATTTACACATTACGAGTTAGCATCTATGTCTTATCATACTGTATATGTCATATGTAAACTTTAACTTAACAGTGAACTGTAGGAATAACATTTCTTTACATAAAGTTGTAATGTAAAAGTATTGTTGTGTGACAAAGCTGTCAAAGAGTCAAGGCTAATGTAGTTGCTACTCATTTAACTATTTGCAGTGAGCGTGTACATTTGTATTGTCATCTATGATGATACTTTAGTACAGTCAGACAGGTCCAATTGATCCAATTGCACCCAGAGAATAAGATACTTTATCACTTAACATTGGAATTAATGGTTTATCTTACAAAGTTTACATCTCATAAACAAATCACTCTATGTAAATTCTCGGTTATTATCAGAATAATATCCATTGTTTTGGCTGGTTGTAAGTTTCTGATGATCACATGGCAGGCAGCGCCCAATGTACACAAGTTATATTAAGCTGTATCTCTTACAAGGCACTATACCATAAGAAGCATCTTGAATTAAAAAAAAAAAGCAGCATGCAAAATCTATGAAATGACATTAAACACATTAATCACATTTTTTTATTTACGATTCATTTTGCACATGTGCGAGATGCGAGTGAATTATATTTAGTTTTTAATTTAGAAATTGAAATTAACAGAGGTTGGGTAATTGCATATCATTCACTGGTTCATAAAGATGCCGGATATATTTATTCACACTTTAATGATGATATGTGATTAACACATTTTTTTTTTTTGCCCAAGACACAAAATAAGCAGATTACTGCCAAAATAAATCTGAATTTGCATAATTATTAAAAGGAATTGCAGGGAATTATTCATCTCAATATTCTATGCTACACTTTGATCATAACCAATATTTTGTATGAGAGAAGCTGATTTGCTATGAATATATCTTCAATACCTGAATCATCAACTTATCTCAGAAAAAGTCTGGATAATTTATGCGGTTTGGAGTTCATCTGGATTGGGTATGGATAACGGTCACATGATCTGAATTAGCTCAAAATGATAGCTATTAGACATGATGTCTAGCAACGTTGCATATTTGTAGCATTGGTTGTTAAATAAGCAAACAACTTAGAAAAAAAATACCAATCAGGAGAAGGAAACAATGGACGTGGTATTAACCATAGAAGTTCTGCACTGAAGTAGAGCTTTGCTAATCAGCAGTTGGGTTTCTTTGTTAATCTTCCCTTGGAGTATATGGAAAAGAAAGGGGTACAATACTAAGTGGCCGCACTCTGCATTGCTTCTGCTGACTTCCTATTCATTGCTTCTTTGACAAGCAGGGGGGTGGAGAGCCGCTGAGCTGTGTTTTGTGGGAATAGGCTCTTTTAGTTCTGGTTTATTACATGGCTAATTAAGCAAGGTCACTGAGCTCCTTTTAAAGCCAGTCAATAGAGACATCATGCAACGTACATCCTAAGACCTTGAATATATGATGTGAACCTAGACTTTATTAGTTAATATGATACATAGGTAGTTCCTCCACTGCATGCTCATAAACAATGATCATTTGGATTTTGTGTATTGAGTCATCTTGCATATTACAAGCCATGGGAAGAGCCTATGTGTTTGCAGCAATATTGCCTGTTACCAAGACTAAACTTGTTTTGGGTTGTGAACACTTTTAGAGTAGACAGATAGCATGGTTTTCTGTAATAATGAAGAAATAACACATCTTTATTGATACTATCATATTCAGCAGCGCTATGAGGCCCATTGGATAAATATACTGACAAAATTAGACAGTAGAGAGCAATAATCTGGTCATATAAAATAATAAGGCAGGCGGCACACGCTGACGTTTTGAACCTGTTTTTGGGCCGTTATTAAGCAGTCAGTATTCAAAAAAAATTTTTTTAATGGACTGCTTAAAAACGGCCCAAAAAGGGCTCAAAATGCCACATGTACCGTCGGCCATAGGGTACATTCCGACGGCCATTTGGGGGATGTATATGCGACCACACACGTCCCCATAGATGGCAATAGCGGCGAGGAGGCAGTATGGGCTGCCACATGTGCGGCCGTGCGCCACTTTTCTTTATGGAGGAGGGGTCACCTCCTCATCCTCTCTAGCGCACAGCGGTATGCCCGCTGTGTAAATGTACCCTAAGGGTGAGGGTCCTGCTCACAAGAGCTTACAGTCTATGAGGGTGTAGGGGTGACACAGGATGTATAATCACATAACCTTAAGTTACATTATTATAATGAGACCATTGCATGTGGACCTGATCATAATCATAGAACAGATTGTTTAGATACCTAACCCTAAAATGGAAAATGAAAAACATGAATACAATTATGGCAGAAATAAAAGTGAAGGTGCAAGCCATCTCCTAGCAGTCAGTCCTTTACCCGTTTGCCTCATGGCTCCAGGAACCCTAATATTCGATTCAGCAGCTGTATCCCGCCCCCCTTCCAATGGTCAGTGATGCCCTTAAGCTGTGCACTCTGAAAAGAAAGGAGTTATAATAACCTTTTAATAAGATCATTGAGATGTGTCTGAAATTTTCAGATTACTCAGATTTAAGGAATCTTTAGATGGTTGTAAATGTAAAATATCTGCATCAGACCACTGCTGAACAGATTAGATTTACCTGTACAAAAGCTGGTCATAGGTATCTTAATGCATTATAGGGTGAATGTGTAGTTGTGATGAAACCTTTTCTTGCTCTTTTTCCATTTGTCAGCGAGTTCGGCTCCTGGCATCTCAAGCCTACTTTATCTGGAATTAGGGAATCGTTTGTTACTGCAGCCTTTTAGAGTGGCCATGGAGCTGCCATTTCGCAACAGGGATATCTCCACATGTAGTTTTAGTTCAATAACTTCAGATTTGCTTTAAAGTATAAGTGTACTTTTATAGGCTGCAGCTCAAGCCTGCACTTATGTCAATGTAACTATTCAGAAGGAATCAGAAGTCAGGAAAGAGTTAACCCCCTATAAAGCAAAATTACCTTATAATTGTCTGCATGAGGTAGTTTGTGTTTCCCAAATTGGCAGTATAAAAATTCTATTCGCAGTTGTCATAGGAACATTGTAAAATAGCAGGCCTGGGTTGTTAGTAGCAGCAGGACTGTGAAAATATATTTATATTCTAGAACATTAGCTGGGTTTTGAGCACTGAAGGAGTCTACTCAAACTTCAATGCTCTTAGCTGTTTGCATTGAGCTGCTGCACAACTTTTCCCCTTTGTTGTTACTGCTGTAGTATTCAAACAGAAGCCTGTTACAGCTCTTACTTAGAGCAGAGAGGAGTGATTGTTGAGCAGCTCAATGCATAGCTTTCATAATACAGCTGTTTGAGGAAACTCTACTATTGCTCCAAGTCCATCAACAATCCTGGGCTAGAAATGCATTTTTCAGTCCTGTTGCTAGAATAAACATGCTTGAATTCATGAATACACAACTCTCTAAGGCTGAAACCTAAAACTGTCTTCAGCTTTACATGGTCAATCCTACTAACTGTTACCTGTTATAGGAACAGTGCTCATGGCTGGACAGCAGAAAATAATGAACACATGTCTGTCCCCCATTGCTGACATTTTTGTGGGGTTTTCGCTCCTCACACTTGATATGCTAAGAGGTTTGAACCTGCAATACTCCGGCAGGGGGAAATTAAGACTGGTGTTTAATAACTTCCATTGTCTTTTATTTAATGTTCCCTATGATGACCACCTGTCTAAGCTAACTGTATCCCCTTACCCGCACCCTCAGCACTTGTGCAGTGAGCACTTCCTATTTCAGGGGTTGCTGTGTCACTTCCTGCTCACTGCACAAATGATTAACGTAATCAATTGCATGTCCTAATGGATCTGCTATCTGCTGACTGGCAGATGCGGGCCCCTTTAACTCCAGCTACATGCCCATTAGACTGCGATCATTAAGCCTCTGTTTTTGGGTCAATTAGAGTTTCTTGACCGAAACCTATATTTCCAGCTTTTGGAATTTTACTTACAGGTCAAGTGTGAAACTTACATTTTAGTAGAATTGTTTAATTGTTTTCTGATTTGTGGGATGAACTGTGATACATTTTCAAATTTCATTCTGGAAACTTTCCTTTTCATATCTTAAAAAAGGTACACTAATATTCAGTATTTATAAAAGAATATTTTTTACCTTTACCTAATTTACCTTGACAGACGTGATCATTAACTTAGCAATGGATGAAACTGACAGCTGTAGCCTGTATCTATATCCCTAGAAATAAAAATTTCCAGCAGAAGAACTTTTGATATATTATTAACAATAGTTTAATTTAGTGTAAATTTATTTTATTTATATATATATATATATATATATATATATATATATAAATTTATATTATATATATTATAATATCAGACAATCCAAAGTAATGATCCAGTGCGTGAAGTAAGGAAATCCTCCAAATTTTTATTGCCTTCCATAAAAAGTATACCATCAAGTATCCAGCATCAAATTATGACCCAGTGCCATAGCCCTAAATTGTACCTATAATCTGGCTGAAATTTGTGTTTCCAGATCACAGCCACAATCACAGCCATCCAATGTCACGGTATAACATCATATAACTATTCCTTCACAAGATAGCTATTGGTCATGGAGTGGTGTTAATAATACAATAATATATTGGTGCACCATGGTCAATTATTACCACCATTCCATGACTAAATAATAATAAGATGGTGTGCTGTATTTGGTAATAGTATGGTAGCATTATTTAGTAACGGAATGGCGGTAATAATTGACCATGGTATAGAAATATATGGTAATATTATTCACTAATTCTGTGGTGGTAATATTTACACTGTTTTGTTAAAGGGGTTTTCCCACAAACTACAGTTAGATCCCATCCATGGGATAGGGCCTAACTTGCTGAGACCCCCAGAGATCGCGAAAACAAGGGGTCCTTCGGACACCTCGTTATTCTGTCAGACTGGTGAAGCAGACGACCGCACATAACCGTTCTGCCCCATTAATCTCTATAGAGCTAACCGAAATTGTTGAGCACAGCACTCCAAGATCTCCGTAGAGATCATGCACGGCTGTCTGCTCCATTAGTCTGAGGAGCTCTTTCGCGATCTGTGGATGGGACCTAACTTTAGTTTGTGGGAAAACCCCTGGTATGGTGATATCATGAATTCCCTGTGTTAATGTTAATATTTGCTCATGGTTTATTAGTATTTTTCATATATTTATATATATACCGTATATACTCGTGTATAAGCCGAGTTTTTCAGCACAAAAAATGTGCTGAAAAACGTCCCCTCGGCTTCTACACGAGTCAATACTTATGTACTCACCCTCCAGTGGCCCCGATGTGCAGCGCTGCTCCCCCGATGTCCGCGCGGCTTTTCTTCTGGCTTCCCGGCTCCTCTTCTGTAAGATCGTGCTGGGCGCCGCTGGCGGGTGAGTATATAAGTTTATTATTTTTTTTAAATTCTGGGCAGGCTGTATACTACTGGGGACAGGCTGTATACTACTGGGGACTGGCTGTATACTACTGGGGGCAAGCTGTATACTACTGGGGGCAAGCTGTATACTACTGGCGGCAGGCTGCATACTACTGGGGGCAAGCTGGGCTGGCTGTATACTGCAGGGGGCAGGCTGTATACTACAGGGGGCAGGCTGTATATTATAGGGGGCTGGCTGGCTATATACTGGGGAGGTTTTTTTTTGACCAATGCATTTCCCACCCTCGGCTTATACTCGAGTCAATAGGTTTTCCCAGTTTTTGTGGTAAAATTAGGGGTCTCGGCTTATACTCGGGTTAGCTTATACTCAAGTATATACGGTATATATTTAAAGGGAATCCACCACCACGATTTTCCTACCTGAAAAACTGCTTATTGCCACCCATTCATGTGTATTTATAGTTCAGCTGCTCCTTCTGTGCTTAAACTTTAGAAATATTCAAATGAGGTTGAAGTGATTTGGGGGACAATAGAAAGGGCACCTCAGGGCCAGGAGTGAGGTAACGGAAAGTGGCAAGATAGGAGCCCATCAGCCGCTTAAAGAGGACCTGTACCTCAAATAAATGCACTAGGATCTGCTGTAAGCTCTGTCCGGCATTCTTATTGTATGGTGCTGCAGTGACTCCTAGCTTTATCGGAAGCTTAAAATGGGGTAGTGCTAGGAGCTGCTCACTTTGGTCAGCAGCTCCTACTGCGTCTTTTGGGGTTTAAGCATCTCGGACTCAAGGTAGAAGACTATAAGAGGAAAAATGACACTATGAAGCAGGTAACTTTCATTCATGTATATTTTTCACTATATACAGTATATATATATATATATATATATATATATATATATATATATATTAAATCCAAAACTATACTTACTGCAATGGAATATTTCCTTGTATATCCTTATCAATTTGTACTGAGAATGATTTGAATCCCCATAATGCTATGCTACACTATGTGAAACACCTGTACTTAAAGACATGGTCCTCTAGGTCGTAACGCATATGCCAGATTTCATCTTTTGTTCCCTTTCAATTAGCACCTACTTAAAGGATAGGAGCTCTGCCTAAGCGCTCCATCAATAGACAGCAAACATTTGTCTTCTAATGAAGCAGAGGTCAAACAGTTTCACTTGGCCATAAACCTTGGCAAGATAATTGCTTGTGATTAGCAATTTTAATTAACAGGTGCACTAGAGGGTCATGACTTGTAGTTATCGTAATTTAACAAGATGTAATAATAGGCTATATCTGTTATGTTTGAATTAAACATTATGTAATAGAATTAAACATTATATAATACCTGTTTCCTACTGTATATATTTACACAATGCTCTATATCCATCTATGTATGTAAAGTGTTCATATGCTTGACTCTTCTCTATAAATATACACTTCAAAAAACTAATATGGTCTTTTTATAGTTTAGAATTTTAGGACATTTTGTATCATTGCATATACGTTAAAGGGAATCTACCATGAGGAATCTACGTTGTTAATTCTGGGATGCAGCTGACGTAGAAATAAACTTTAATCCTTGTATATGCAAATTTATTCTAGAGGCTACTGGGGGGAGTGGAGTAGCCTCAGAAAGCTCTGGGGACGAAGGCTAAACCACGCCCTCAGTCGCCCCTGCATAGCCGCTCATCGCTTCCGCTTCTCCGGCATCACACAAACTCTGCACAAGCGCAGCAGCCCCTGCCAAAATGCCGACAGACGTACAGTGCAGTACAGTGCAGTATAAGTTATCATCAATCCAGTATTTGAGAAATACAAGCTTTTTCATGTGCCCCTCAAAACATTTAATTGAGATTGGTCAAAATAACAAATGTTCTAAGGAAATTGTTAAAAATGTACAGAAGCCAAAGTGTGAGGAATTCAATTCAAATCTGTGTAATACAAAGGAAATGCAGTGATGAAATATGGCTTTGGTGCTTTTGGGCTGGTTGGAAGGTGTCAATTCACTCAGCCTTTACAGTTTATATTGGAGTGTAAGATATTTTTAACTAGGACTCAAAACAGTCCTTCATGTTGTAAGGTGACTTTCCGAATTAACCCTTTATAGCCAAAAATGGCTCCCCAGTACTGGGACGACAGAACACACTAAGACACACAAGTCTATTAGTAAATGAAGAACTCAACTTTATTAACATGCAGCCACATATATAAAACATAGAAGATCAGTTTCATAGGGGCATGAAAAGGTGATAAAATACTGCAATGCTATTGGCCATAATGAATATCTCTGGACATCCTCTTTAAGACACTCTTCCAAAATGTCTATGAACTATACTGTACACTGTTTCTTCCAGACACCTGGTTCTCAGATAAACAGTATGTTTATATTATCCCAGCTGTAAAATGTACAGAGAATGGCTTCTTGCTAACCATAACAAGATAAGGGGAAGAAAACAGGCTGAAGGACAACTATCTCTAACAAGTGTCAAGGAGAAGCTGGAAAACAAGCCAGCAGGTTACACAAAATGGCTGAATCATGACATGGCTGACAGTGGTCATCCGCTTAGTCCAAAATGGCGTCTGTAAAGGAATATATGTCTTACAGGAGATATAAAGAAAACATATCTGTCTTAAGCTGGAAACATCAATCAAGGTGGACAACCAAATATGTTCAAATAAACTAAAAAAAGAACTAACTCATAAAATGCACAGGGTTAATTCCAAAATAGATCTAAGTTAAGATAAATTTGTATATAAGTTAATAGTTCATATTCATCTTCTAATACAATATAATAAAGTGCTGGGTTGGTATAAAAAGATGAAGGCCCAAGTAGTGCAGATTGTACAGGCTCCCAGATTACCTAAACTTTCCCTCATATATGATGATATATGTCTAATTAATCCAGAATAATAATTCATTCTAAAGTAAAAACTTTAATGAACCCTCGGGACTACAGCCAGAAGTCTCGGTTTGGCCTTCAGGCTCCCCCCAATGCCTGTTACACCTGCCATCATGTGTGTCAATGCAGCATATGCACCATCATTTACACTCCACCATTTTTCTGTTAACACCTACGATTGATGCCAGAACGGATCACTGGTGATGAGTGATAAGCAGACATTGCTGCCAGACCAGGTCCACGCATTACTAGTTATAGGGGGACATGTATCACTCCTATTGCTTTCTTTTTCTTTTTTTTGTGTGACTTTTTGTGCGACTTTTTGCAGTTTGAGACTTTTTAGGCGCAGAGTTAGCTGCCTCAAGGATTTAATACAGTGTGCCAGATTATGTTTGTTCAACTTATGAGTCTTTTGGGCTCTGAAATTGTCCTATTCTTGCACATAATAGGCCCGATAAGCATGCTAGACACACACTTACTTTTGGGAGCTACTATTTGGGACTTAAGAGGCGACAAAAAGTCGCCAAAGTGAGACTAAACAGGCAACTCATCAAATGTATTATAAAGGGGTAAAACTTAAGATACATTGAAATGATTAAGTAAACTTCAGGAAATTTGAGAAAGGGTCAGCTGAAAAAATATGATACATGTTCCCCATAATGTATAAAAGCCCAAATATGCAGTTCTCAACTCACATATATCTAAGGGTTCTTTCACATTACGCTGTTTTACGCAACCTGGTTCATTCATTTTCATGGATGTCTCACTGAGACACTGATTTCCATGGGTGTTTCTGTGGAAACATTTTTTTTTTTAATAAACATTTTATTAAAGTTTTAGTAGAAATACATATACAATGAGACATAACATTTTTTAACTGATGAGGCTGGGGAAGCAGATGTTATTTTAGAGCTATGTTAAAACTTCAGTTTCTTTGCAGAGACCAAATGGAAGCAAAATGCAACGGATGCTGAACGAACACGCAATACACATGCCAATGTAAAACTACCCATAGACAAAGGAAATTAAGTCATGAAATGGGGCTTTGGTGTTGGCGGGAATGTGAATATTTAGCTTCAGTTCACTCTGCATTCACAGCATATATTGGGGAAATATCTCAAGAACATTTCTTGACATATTTCTCCCAGATATGCCGCTGCATTCAATTACATATGTCTACAAAAGGGCTACAATATTAATGGAATGGGTTTGAATGGAATGGTAGTGTTTCAGACTGCCGTCATATGCGCTGCAGAACAAAAGTTACATACTAACCTTTACCTTCCTAACAATAGCAAAAAGGACACGCGTTGCCTCTGTTGGGTGAATGGTTGCCTAGAGATATCTTTGATGTACAGTATGCTTTGGGAGATTTCTTGGCACATACTGCAAATGAACACTGCAAAAGCAATGTGAATGTAACCTTACAAGGAGAAGAATAGATTAATGAGCCACAATGGTTTTATTTAATCTAAAAGTTGGTGAACAATATATGTTTTGACCCTGTTATTCTATTAAATACCTGTTAATGTGGTCATTTTTATTTATCTTGAAAAAAGTGGAAAATAAACTTTTGATTATTAGACTTTCATATACAAGATGATAATAATAGTTAACATCTCAGATGCATCCAGCAATTTAACTTCTCCTAAGAATTTCAAAAACACAATATTTTTTCACCCTGTAACCAATACATAGATCCCAGTGGTCATGAGGTCACAAAATGGCATGTCAGCTGTTTGACTTTTTCAATTACTAGGGTATCTTTGCTATTTATTGCAAGACTGTATAATGGTATTGGTTTATTGAACATGTAATGGACTTGACAGTTTTATGTATTAGACAATAAGGTTTTATACACTATATAACTCACAGAACAAGTCAGTGTTCTCCTGGAGCATTGTAGCAAAACACCTCTAACTTGTAGTGAGCTGTAATATGGACAGCCGCTCATTCCTTGCTACTTTTAGATATTTTGATCAATCTTAATTCTTCTTGTTTCTATAACAGTTTTGCAGACGACAGGTCAGACCTAACTATTTTTGTGCCCAGACATGACAAAGGGAGAAGGTCCTGCTACAACCAGTTGCCTTATAGAAGACCTTGAAGCAGAGAAGAAGGAAGGAGAAATGGTCTTAAAAAGACAACAGTTTTTATATGATTCTTAGTTTACCCCAATTTTGAGACATAATAGTAAGAGAGAAAAAATAAGTAGTAAACACTTTATTTTTGTTCATTTTCAAGGTCTATTGTTCATGAAATGATTACTTTCTCATCATTACTTTCCTAAATTAAGATATTGAGATATTTACTAAAAGTGCTGTACTGTGTATGGAAATTAATGATAAATATCAGTTTATTTTTGGAACATATTTCATACTACACATTTCATGATTTCCTGTAGTTATTACTTTTACTTATTCTTAAATATTATTTAGGCAATTATTGGGAAATGTTTTTATTTTGTTTTTTGAATATGCCTGCTTTACCTCCTCATTATAATATTTTATAATACATTGGTGGAATTTATCATTGTAGTTACATCTGTTTTCCAGCATGCAAATGTTTCAACTGCCAATTTGCACAAAAATGTGCACCTTTTTTGAGACAAATTACAGCCTACTCCACTTTTAAATTTAGCCTACTTATGCCAGTTGAATACAGATATGATGGACAGATTCATAAAGTGTGACTTATGGGGGAACATTTATCATATGCTGGCGCTAAGAGCAGGTTACAGGCAGAGTGCCAGGAAGAATGCCCTGATTAAACAGTGTTGAGGGATGAGTAGTCAAAATTCCCGCTTTGTACCAAGAAATGTGATTAAATAACAGCTTTTACATTTGTTTTCAAGTTTGGTGAAAATTCATACAAGACTCATCCTGCTGTAGGAAAAACATAGGGATTAGTTCCACAAAAATTTGATACCTTTGTTTTGCAACTTTTCACCAAAAAATCTCCAATGCAATACAGACATACAAAAACTCATAGTCATTGTCACAGTCAAATCCCCTCATCGTTGACCCCCCATGTTGAAACTATTAGGGGAGCATGTATCCTCATACGGTAGCAACAGTGGGCATCTGAGTTCTTTTTTATTACTATGATCTGACTGTGAGCCCCATGGGGACAGGGACTGATCTTGCAAGCTCTTTACCACCAAAAACTGGGAAAACCTATTGACTTGAGTATAAGCCGAGGGTGGGAAATGCATTGGTCACAGACCTCCAGCAAGCCCCCAGTAGTATATAGCCTGCCAGCCCCATATAGTATACAGCCTGCCCCCTGTAGTATACAGCCAGCCTCCTGTAGTATACAGCCAGTCCAGCCTGCCATCAGTAGTATACAGCCAGCCCCCTGTAGTTTACAGCCAGCCCAGCCTTCCCCCAGTAGTATACAGCCTGTCCCCAGTAGTATACAGCCAGCCCAGCCTGCCCCCAGTAGTATACAGCCAGCCCAGCACAAAAAAACCCCAAAAAACTTATATACTCACCCTCCGGCGACCCCGATGCGCCGCAGATCTCCGATGTCAGCGCGGCTCCTCTTCTGTCTTCCGCGCCTGTCTTCTTTCTTCTGTAACAGCCTGCAGGGCACGGCCATGGAAGAAACATGTCCACACCCTGCAGGCTGTTACAGAAGAAAGAAGACGGGCGCGAAAGACAGAAGAGGAGCCGCGCTGACATCGGGGACATAGGGCAGCTGCGCTGCGCCGGAGGTTGAGTATATAAGTTTTGGTTTTTTTTAAGTGCTGGGCATGTGTGTTGACCTGTGTATTGAGGATTTTCAGCACATTTTTGGTGCTGAAAAACTCGGCTTATACACGAGTATATATGGTACTTCTTAGGGGCACATTAGGTTTTCTTTTAGTTGATTTTAGCATAAAGGTTTAAGCATTTGGAGTACATATTCATTAAATGCATATAACTTCTGTGATAATGTCCAGCAGATCCAATAAATCTTACTATTTTAAGTAAAATTAAAACATATTTTATTCCATGACTTTATTTTAAAACATGTTTGGTTTACAGTTGTAAACCTTCTTACAAGAAGAAAACATACCCTTAATGGCCATGGAAAAACACTTAACAAAGGGGTTTTGAGGAGAGTTCAATATTGAGACAGAAGACTGAGCGCTGGGGGCATTTATGCTCCATATTAATATTAGCTTCCAGCTGGGAAACATGGTACAAGACAGTTTCATTTTTGTAGTGTGGAAAATGCAGGTATTGTACACCTGAATTATAATCTTGCTGTGATAATATGCTTGTATTGATTCTGAGAGAGAAAAAATTGAAGACGGAAAGAAAAGAGAGAGGGAAAAAATAGAAAATATGTATCTGTTTTTCTCTCTGAAACTTTTCCACTAACACATATATATATCGTCTAATCTTCAAGATAAAATTGAAAAACAGCAAAACAAAAGTGAAAAACCACAGACGAAAACATTCTAATGTAAACTGTAACCAGTTCACATATGAAGAGGCTATTTTCTCTATTAGCAAATGGTACGAAAAAGCTTTTCTGCACTGTTTGAAGAAGAAATGTTCAGATAAGGAATTACAAATTAATAATGCTTTTAATAGGATTATGGTATTAGGTTAACACATTCTCTCTATCAGGTCTCTGAAATGGTTAATCCCCTACCATCAACCAGAAGGCTGCACTTTTCACATATGGGCATTCTAGTCAAATGAACATATTCAGAATATAATCCCCTAATTGAGTCATCTCATTTATTGCAACTAAAATGAGGATTAATTTATTTGTGCCCTAATTGGCACCTCAAAGGGTCCCAATGTATATATTGTATTTGCTTCTTGTTTTTTTTTATTCTGCCAGTTATAAATGTAAACGGTTATCTTGTAACAGCTAACATTTTTTACATTAATGTAATAGCTTGACACGAGCTATTAAGCTTATACGAAGCTTTGAAATGAATGAAGTAATAAAGCCTTGACACAAATGTTTGGTGAAGTAATAATAAATTATGGACACTAGCTCATTTATTTATTTCTAGAGACTATATTAAAGATGTTTCACTCATTGTGGGTACCTTTTTTTGAGTTTTGGGCTTTTTACACTATGATCTTCAAGGACCATGACATTTTTTTTAAACAGATAATACATTTTTTGCTCTTGCCCGAATTACTGTTATCTTCAATAAAGCTGATTGTGTTCAGATGAAATATACAGTATATATATATATATATATATATATATATATATATATATTTACATATATACACATGCCATTTTTTGGTTACAATCCAATAGAATACTGAAAAGTCTATACACTTAACATTGGGTAGAATTTACTATGTAGAAAGTTACAGTTTTATGATGCCAAAAAGTCACACATTTTTGCACAAAATTTTGACATTTTTGTTGTATTTCTCATCACAAACATAACAAACCGCACTTAGGAAACACCCTCTTGTCTAATGGAGGATTTTAGGCATGCTCTGTGACATACTGAGATGTCTTTCACAAAATGCTACAAATGCAGTGGACACATAACTAAAGCAAAACCTCCTTAAAAGTATTACCATAAAAGTGGTGGTGTAGAAGTTGGGCAGTACGCATAATATACATTGGAAGTAAAAAAATTTCACAGGATAAGGGGTTGTTTTATTTTAGAGGATGGGGGCATTTATTATTTTTGGCACCTGATTTTAGCGTTGATCTGTACTGTGATTTTATATTGTGGCACACGGCCTTAATGTATTTGGTGCACCATAAGATGAACTAAAGAGCGTCAGAAATGATAAACCACAGTGAAGAATAGTTTTAGAAGTTGGTAGACTTGCTTTTTGTTGGTCTTTTAAAAATTTTGCCAAAAAAGTGTCAAAAAACTACAAGTGCAAGAAAAGTATCAGAAGAGCTACACCCAATTTGTCTCAAACGAAGCTAAATTGTGACGCCCAGATACAATAAATTTAGTGCATATGGTGCAGCAATAAAGCCAATAATAAATGTCCCCCAATGTCTTTTCAAGAGGCCTTACTGTATTAGCTGTTTCTCAGTACACTGCGTACTGTAGTTTCTACAAATAGGTCCTCTTCAGTTTTTTATTCAAACTTATTTTTATATGCATTTTTTAATTTCAATCAGTCCCAAGAAAGACCAAAACACAACTGTTTTAGCATCCCTCTGTCTGCATTGTTCCCACTGCATCCCTCTGTCTGCATTGTTCCCACTGCAATCTCAGTGAAACTCTTTCTTCAATAAAAAATATATTAGAGAATAATTTTTTTCTGCTTTTATAAAAAAATGCTTATAACAACCAGAGTTTCTTTTTAAGAGTAACAAAAAGAGCAAATCCCAGTTTATGCAAAATATATTTCACTGTCTGCCAAATGATCCATTACACACTAGTGAGAAAGAAAATCATTGACTTTAAAGGAGCTTAGGAAGAGAGAACCACTAACTAGCAAGTGTTGTTAAGGACCTCAGATTCACGACACTTTAGTAAGGTCATTGACAAGGCGAAAATAGAAGCAGAAAACTCAAAGAACAAATAGCCACGGACACATCAATACCGATTGATTTTTTCATGTTGTAAGAAAGTGGCTTTTTTTTTGCTCTGGCCTCTTGGTGTGAAAGAATGCGTGACATTTTACACAATTCATGTAAACCGATTTAACCACAGCCAAAGGATTTGCATATCTGGCTGACTTAAAACGTGTTATTGTCTGGTGTATAAATATTAGGATATGGATGACTCATATTTTTGGTGTGTTGTGCTTGCTCTGGTTGTTTTTATTCTGAGTATTGTAGACTGTATATGAGGCTGTCCATTAATTTTATGTAATGCTATTTGCTTCATGAAGTAGAGAATAGGGCAGTACAACAAATACTTTGCTGAGATCTGTCTACAAGGTTCTGCATTTAATAAGAACCAGCAGAACTGTAAATGTTAAGGTTTTACATAGAAGGACATAATAAAAAGCTCTGCACATAAAATTAAGTAAACATCAAGAATCATGAATGTTAATGTCATTATTTATGTAACAAAAACAATGCAAAATATTAGAAGCAACATGTGAAAAAATAAGGATAATCTTAAAGGGGTTGTCCGAGTTTTTTAAAAAAAACTATATGTGTCCGGGAGCGGGCTGCCTAAAACAATAAAGATGTACTTACCTTCCGGTGCCCTCCGGTATCCAGCGCTGCTGTTGCTCCGGTCCGGGCGCCATGTAAACAAACATGGCCGCCGGTGCAGCGCTGCATTCAGCTTCCGGCCGGACCTGACAACCTTAGGCATACCCAGCCACGGCCGGCCAAAAGCTGAGTCCGCTGGATACCGGAGGGCACCGGAAGGTAAGTACATCTTTATTGTTTTATGCACATGATCCCAGTATAGAAGATATTAACTCACCCTTTGTATGTAATGGGCAGGAAGAATAAACTGTACGCACAGGTTGCCGAGATACCGCAAGAACCTCCGGGATTGGGAGCAACTGCCCATAACGCGCATGCGGAAGAGTGGGATGACATAGGCAGTGGGCCAGACAGATGGTAGCTGCACATGTGCCTAGCTACAACCAAACCTGTATCTAGGATGATTAACTTCCATGATTAAAAAAGGAGCACTGAACATATGGGCACCCCGGATCGGGGCTATATTCTATAAACATAGTGACATAGTGATGAAAGTTGATAAATAGATATATATTATATTTTATTTATGATAAATAAATAATATTTTATCAATACAGATACATATAGATATTGCACAACATCCATAGCTAATCTATAATACAATATAGAACAGTGATAAAAATATATGTATGTGTTCTCTTGCACAAAAACTACAAGAGGTAACATATTAAGAATCAATTATACAGTATATAACATGATATAAGTGTACAAAAATTATGTTTTACATGTATGTTAAAATATATAGAGTGACACGTAGTTCACAGTGAAAAAACCCATGGAGAGGTGAACACATGTGAAAATAAGTATAAAGTATAATAAGGTAGAGAGGGAAAATTTACCCTACCTTTAGGCATTGTTTGTTGTATAATTTTGGCACACACTTTTTATTTAGATGGCCGATAGTTTGCTACTTTGTAATGTTGTATATATATATATTGATAATGATTCTAACTTTGGAAAGTCATATTTCTCTCTTTCAGTTCAAATCAAATTTGTGACACCCGCAATCGTTTTGTGGTGTGGCTGCACTATACTTCATGCGATACAAATTCCTACACGTCCAGTCGGACCCAATTTAATGTGCAAAGTCTGACAGAAGTGTGTTGCATGGCCCATGTTAAAGCTTCACCCAAAAGAAGTGGTGCATTCATAAAGAACATGCGCCAGAAATCAGGAATCTGGCGACCTATACATTGTACACAGGCAAACTGCACTGACTCGGATGAACTTATCCTCCATAGCAGAGGTGAATCTTGGTCTTCTTTCCTGGGGCAGTTTCTTTGTAGCGCTTGATTGTTTTTGCAACTGTACTTGGGGACACTTTCAAAGTTTTCCCAATTTTTCAAATTTTTTTCTTTACTTAGCTGTTTTTTCTAGCCATAATACAAATTCTAGAGTTTTGGAAGAGGTTTTCATCCTGAATATTTCTGTACTTGTTGCAATTGAAGCAAAGGTGAATGAGGCCCAGTCGTCCAGTCCTGCAGCTGAAAAATACCCCCATAGCAAGATACTGCCACCACCACCATATTTCAGTGTTGGGGTTGTATTTGGCAGGTGGTGAGCAGTGTCCAGTTTTCTCCACACATACCGCTTTACCTCTCTCCAAGGTTCATCTCCTACACTTGCTTAGTTTGTCTGGACAGCCATGTCAAGGAAGAGCTGTGGTCATCTCAAACTTCTTCCAATTTAGGATTATGCAGGCCACTGTGCTCTTTGCAACCTTGAGTGCTGCATAAGTTCTTTTGTAACCTTGGCCAGATCTGTCTCAATAGATTTGAGACAATTCTGTCTCTGAGTTCCATGGGTAGTTTCTTAGGCCTCATGATTCTCATGTCCTTTGACATGCACTGTGAGCTGTAAGGTTTTATATAGACAGATTTGTGCCTTTCTTGATCAAATCCATTAAACACTCCAATGAAGGAGTAGAAGCATCAGCAAAGGCTCCAATTACTTCTGACTATGTGATATTTTAGTTTTAATTGTTTAATAAATTAGCAAAGATATCTACATTTCAGTTTTTTTCTGTCAAGATGGAGTGCAGAGTATACATTAATGAGCAAAAAAAACCCATTTTTGATCTAACTAATTGGCTGCAATGAAACAAAGAGAGAAAAATGTAAAGAGGCCTGAATACTTTTCGCACCCACTGTAAAAGGAAAAAGAAAGAAATAATTTTTAAAAATTAATTAAAACAAATAAAATAATTCTTTTAAAACAGGTATTAAACATTCAGGAGGAGGAGGAATCGGAGGTGAATGTGGAGGTGTAAGTGGAAAAGGTAAAGGCGGAGGTAGCTACTAATCACTCACTCAGGTTCTGGCACATCCAAGTCCCATGGGATTCATGGCTGGTTCTTCTCAACGAATGTAAGAACGTCCATGATGGCTGCGGACAGGCAGATCCTCTTGCTGGTGATGACACCCATGGCGTTGCTGAACACACACTCTGACAGGATCGTTGCAGGGCAGACCAACACCTACTAGGCATAGAGGGCAAGCTTTGGCCATATAGTTAATTTACCAACCCAAAAATTTAACAGGGAGGACCCATTGTCAAAGACATGTTGCAGTTACTGCACTATTACACAATCTGACTATAAGAACGCAGTCACTGCGCTATCACGCTGTCTGATTATAGAAATGCAATTACTGTGCTATTACACCGTCTGAATATGGAAATGCAGCGACTGCACTATTAGATGGTTTCAGTTTAGAAATGCAGTAAATTTGCTATTACACCAGCTGTATGTACAAATGCATTTAACGCGCTTTTAGACCGTATGATTATACAGATGCAATTATTGTGACTGTGCTGTAAGAGAATATGGGTGTACAGATACTGTAACTGCACTATAGGAGCGTATAAGTATAGAGATGCAATTAGTGTTATAGCACTATAAGAGAATATTGGTATACAGATGTAATTCTTGTGATTGCACTATAGTAGTGTATGAGTATACAGATGCAATTATTGTGACTGCACTATAGGAGCATAATGGTATACAGATGCAATTACATTAAAGGGAACCTACCGCCACGATTCTACCTATAAAGGTAGAACGGGTGGTAGGTGGATGTATGGGATGTGAGGATATACCTTTTTAGGTATCCCGGCTATCTTTCTAAAGCTATAATACCCTAATATGTAAATTTTCTTAAGCGGCTACTGGGGCGTGGAGTAGCCGGACATGAAGCTACACGTCAAGGCTACTTCACGCTCCAGTAGCCTCTTTTCTCCTCCTACCCTGCCATCTTCGGCACGCAGCTCTTTGTAGCTGCACGCCCTCGTGCGAGAAGCCAGAGTTCTGCGCATGCCTCATGTTCGGCTACTCCACTCCCCATTAGCCGCTTAAGACAATTTACATATTAGGGTATTATAGTTTTAAAAAGATACTATACGTGTGGGGTTGTGTAACGATTTTGACCTTTTTCAAATGTCATTTTATGTGTTAATAGTAATTTTGGGCATTTTAATTAATTTATTAATGTATTTTTTATTTTCTATTTAAACTTTTTTATTTCTTCCACCATGGGCGCAATCATGTGGGTTCAATCATTATTTATTTTTATTCTACGGGTTGTTACAGATGCGGTGATACTATATGTGTGGGGTTGTGTAACGTTTTTGACCTTTTTCACATGTCATTTTATGTGTAAATAGTAATTTTGGGCATTTTTATTAATTTATTATTATATTTTCTATTTAAACTTTTTTATTTCTTCCACCATGGGAGATGAACAAGAAATCATCTGTTAAAGCCCAGCACTCTGTGTCCGATATATCGGGCACGGATCACTAACAGGTTAATGTAGAATACTTTTATTTAAATGTTGTAGGTGTGCAACTGTCTAGTGGTAAGCTTCATGGCATTAATAACCTAATGGGTTCTTCTTAGCAACTGCTTTTCCTATTATGGAAGACCCATGTTGCTTAGTTTTGTAATAAGATGGCAGCCAAGCCTAAGATACCATAGGGACTTCTGTTAAAATACTCATTAGCTATCACTAAAGACAAGAAAATTGCATTAGCTGGCTTAGTTTAAGGGGTTGCCCTATAATTTTGAGCAAACCTATTAAAATAGTCTAGAATAAAAAAAATACTGTCTCACCTGTCTGCTCCTCTGCACTCTTACATTATTTTAGACGTTTTCCATGGATTAAAGGTAACCAGCATTTCAAAAAAACTTTTGATATGTGGATTAGTTACCCAAATCTTGCTCCTTGCTCTTGTTTTCTGCAGCCTTCCACTTGTTGTTAGTGACTCGTGGAATAAACACCCTTGTTTTTTCACTACTTTGGAGTGCTGCCTGTCTTCATTTTTTGGATATCTATTACATTCTGACTGGTGAGAGTGAGGATAGCACCCTTGTTTTTTCACTACTTTGGAGTGCTTTGGAGTGCTGCCTGTCTTCATTTTTTAGATAGATAGATAGATAGATAGATAGATAGATAGATAGATATGAGATAGATAGATATGGTGTCACTGGTCAGCAGCAGGTGCTTGTGATGAGGTGACAGGAGGCAGACTCCGCCCCTTTATATTGATGATTGTATTTTTTTTGAGAGCTGAAAACCCTGGTTGCTATGAGACCAAAAAGGTACTAAATGAGGACCGAGAGGCAAAATACTTTGATGAATAATTCCCAGGGACACCTGGAGCAGAATTATGTATTTTAGTTTTTTTTTTTAGCTCAGAATGACAGTTACACTTTAAAATAAAATTACGAGGACAATCTCTTGTGGATGTAACACAGGATCTTAATGTTTAAATTTAATCATCTATATATAAATGTGTTTGTATGTATATATATATATATATATATATATATATATATATATATATATATATATTAATACACACATTTTGTTTACTTTCATTATGTTTTCCTGGTGGCTAACAGTGTTTTCGCCTGATTACTATGTATTCAGTTTTGGATAGAAAGTTATATTTTACGCTTACTCTGCAACACTATTTTGCTGCAGTATTTCAAATGGTAAAAATACACAAATTCAGGTGATCTGCATATTTTAAAGCTTTTCACATCATGAATACTCTGGTGATTTTGTATGACTAGGGCAATTTTCTACATGTTCAAAGAAAAGTATACACTATGGGCATGTAAGACTTTTCTTTCTTTTTATCAAGGGCACCACAGATTTACGAGTATTGTTTATTATGTGGGAAGTTTCTTGCAGCACATTCTACCCGGTATAAATTAGATTTGGAAGAAATGTCAATGTTAGGATGTAGTTCAGTTCCTAAAATGTCATGTTCATTTCATTCAATCCATCTAAGTTATCAGTTCTTTTTTTGGAAAAAGATGTTTTGTAATACCATGGGGAACTTTGTGGAAATCTCCCTAAACTTTTGGTTTGGAGAGATTTTGGGGCAGAGGCAGATACAAGCTACCATGGGTCATGTGCTGTAGATTGTGGCTACCCCACCTGTTCATTTTTATTAAAAATGAATGTACAAAACTATTACAAATACTCTAATGATAAAGTAACAAATCTTTTCACATAGATATAGTACTAGCACCTATAACCAATGACGTAGAACCTGTATCAGAAACAAGCTTGCCACATATACATGGTAAACTTGGTAAATATGAATACCTATGCGTGATATATTGAGCTTAAACACATCAAATAATAAATACCAAAAAGTGCAACTAAAGTAAAGCTTATCTAGTCATAGCAAAACATACCTCCATTATGGATGAATATAATAATACTATTTCCAAACCTTCCCCAAATAAATCTTAAGATAAATAGAGCAACTTAAGATAAATCTGGCCTAATGTATTTAATCTGATAAACATATGACAATGTACAACAGTGTTTAAAAAGACCAGCATGTAACATAGAGGAATATTCTTACAGGAATGTTCTTATAGATATTCTCCAGAGATATTACTTATTCTTCAATTGTTGAATAATTTTTTGGTTTGTAAATATTTTCATAGGCAAGAATAAACAAAAAAAGAGTTCCTTCATAAAAATTTGTATTAAGAGCAGAAAAGAAAAACTATTAAATCATACATACTCAGTGTATGAGATCTATATCATTGTATAAAAAAATGTATATTGGGTCTTGTGACCAAGGGGTGAATTTATCCAGGAGGTCTTTGCTGTCAGGTCATAGGGCCCTTTAGAAAATTATTTGAACAACTTCAGTTATTGTGTTTTTGCTGTTGTGCAAATTTCTAATATGGCGTCCGGCACTCACGATTAGTTGATATCTGGCTGGGTTTGTGATATTCCTTCTTTTCAGGTCTGTGTTTTGTCCCGTGGCTCCTTCCTTTCATGTCCTCAATCGAGCCTATTGTTTTCGGATCTGGGGAACACCGTATGGAGCGTCTCAAAACTGTGCTGGCTGCTCCCGTTCCTTGTTCAGCAATGGCGCTTTGAACGCCGTCAGAAACGCTGATGCCTGGCTTGCAGATCTTCACCTCATGCAGCCCAAACTAGATGATCTCAGCATTGAGCGGTATTGGCACTTGCGGTGCGCACGGCACAAAAATGTCTCTACCTCCGGGACAGAATGTCAAGGTATAGCAGCGCTTTTTGTGAAGGTAGTTCACCGGTATGTAGTAGAGATATTGCAGAATTTTATAGTAGCTGTTCAATTCTTTGCTAAACGTGTTTCGAAGCAGAGAGCTTCTTCTTCAGTAGCTTTATTTTAAAGCTACTAAATATATTAAACTGAGCATGATTTAATAGTTTTTCTTTTCTGCTCTTAGTACAAATTATTATGAAGGAACTTCCTATTTAGTTTTTATGTTTATTTTTTTGTTTATTCTTGCCTATGAATATATTTACAAACCAAAAAATTATTCAACAATTGAATAATAAGTAATATCTCTGGATCCATTTGTATTAGAGAATATCTGTAAGAACACTTCTGTAAGAATATTCCTTTATGTTATATGTTGGTCTTTTTAAACACCGTTGTATATTGTCATATGTTTATCAGATTAAATACTATGGGGGTCATTTACTCAGGGCCCGAATCGTGTTTTTACGGCGGGTTACCCGAATATTTCCGATTTGCACCGATTTCCCTGGTTTTTGGCGCACGCAATCGGATTGTGCCACATAGGCGCCTGCGTGCATGCGACAGAAATCGGGGGGCATGACCAAACGAAAATCCGATGGATTCGGAGAAACCGCCACATTTAAAAAAAAAAAAGTGTCGCTGGACACGCGCTTACCTACACCCAGCAACGGATCGTGAACTGCCTTAGTGAATTGCCGGAAGACCCGAATCCACCGCAGAGAACGCGCTGCTGGATCGCGAATGGACCGGGTAAGTAAATCTGCTCCATTGTAATTTAGACTTTTTATCCCTTTATTGGTGGTATACTGTAGGTTTTTTGTGGCAGCACATAGAACTGGAGAGCTAAAGGTTGATAAGTGCCAATACAATACCATATATATTCAAAAATTAACCAGAGCAAAAATGATTAACCATCTTAGCGATCTAGACAAATTCCCAGTTTTTGCTAATTTAAACCATGTAGCAATAAAAACCCCATGTCAGAGGGGGCCCCAAAATATGAGCTAGTAAAAGTATCTGGACCCTAAACATAGACATACCAGTACGGTAACACACTTTATGGCACATATTACATACTTGCCCTGTGTTACCAGAATCCATTCACCCCGCCCAGTCTCCAGTCAGCTCCCTGACCAGCTGGAGCAGAGTTAACCCTGATTTACACATGATGGGGGTCATAAAAAAATAAATAGGTAGATAAAAAAAAAAAAATAAAATCTGGAACCTAACTTCACCTCGTCAGCATGTACCAGAGAGGGAGATTGAAATGTACTAAAATTACCTACACACACATAGACAACTACACTATAGTATCTGTTGCCTGTATAAATAAAACCAAATTTTTTGTTGTTTTTCTTGTAAGGCCAAAACAAAAGTACCACCAAAAAAAATCATTGGAGACTGTATAAATTTTGATTTTAGAGTACAAGCGCGCAGGAGCTCTGGTCTCAGTTAAAGAGTTGTAACAACTTAAGATTTTAGCTTAACGCTGTGCACAGCAACTTCTGACACCCCCATACTATTAGATTGATCACCAGGATACAATAGAACCCATTGGGGCCTCTTCTTATGATTTGTGGACCCTTACTGATCACTTTGTTATCCCCTATATAAAGGGTACACCCCCATTTATAAATGTATTTATTACTTGTCTACTATTTGTTAACAGTCAGATGGCAAGCTGGAAAACCACGCAGTGTGCTGCTAAAAATAGTGTATGTATCTGCACCCTCAAATTATAGCTAATAATCAAAAATTGTTATCATATAGATTATTTGGCACAGGCACAAAGCCTTTTAAAGTCTTAACTGATTAGGATTGAGGGCCCTGCTCGCAAGAGCTTACATGTAGATTGGAGAATAAAGTAAGGAGGACCAGGTAGGTCGCTGGGTTCCTGTAGATAGAGGAGGTAGAAAGAGTTCTTTAGGATAGACAGGGCAAATAGTAGAGGAGGTGGCATATGTCTATGACAACAGTCAATGAAGAGAGTAGGCGGAAACTTTACAGGTTCAGTTTCAAAGCCAGAAGAACACTGACAAAATCTATAGACCCCTCCCCCAATATCACTGAGGAAATAGAAGTTCACCTATACAAATAGATGGAGTGGGCTGCACAGGAAGGGACAGTAGTGATTGTGGGAGAATTATCAACTGGGTCAGAGTTCGTTTTCATCTGTGAAGACATTTTATCAACTTTTTATTGGATAATTTTATGAACGTTTGTAGAAGATTCTACAAAGGATGTATTTGTTGGATCTTATAATTTCTTGTAAAAAATCTTGCAAACAATGCAGAACTTAGAAATGTTGGTAGCCAGGAAACCCTCAAGAATAGTGATCATAATATAATTTCTAAGGAAAATATATATAATGGTTCAGTCTTTTTTTATTTTAGCACTATAGACATTTGAGAGACGAACACCAGACAGACCACAGAGACCCAAATTAAGAATCCAAGGAAGAAGCACTTTAATTACGTATAAATGGTTTATTTACCAACAGTGAGAAACATACAATGTTTCCACCCCTCAATGGAGCCATTTTCCAGGGAATACATTGGGGCACATTTACTAAGGGTTCGAACACCGCATTTTCGTCGGGTTTCCCGACTTTTTACCGTTTTACCCTGAATTTCCCCAGGTTTTTGCCACATGCGATCGGATTGTGGCGCATCGGCGCCAGCTTGCATGCGACATAAATTGGGGGGCATGGACGTCGGACAACCCGACTGATTTGGACAAACTGCTGAATTTAAAAACGAAATTGGGTCGCAAAATCAGCACTCACATATACCGGGAAGAAGAAGGTGAACTCTGGCGGATCTCAGCGGGGGAAGCGACACATGCAGGATATTGGGAGCACGATCTTAGTGAATCGTGGCAGACCAAAATCCTCATCGGACAACGCACAGCAGAGATTGCGACGGGACGGGTAAGTAAATGTGCCCCATTGTGTAACATAGCAGGTATATATGCCCCAAAAGACATGATATCACAAAGTGATCATCAATATTCAACAATATACATACAAGAAAATACTGATAAAAATACATACGGAGTCTTAGTGGGCCCTTTTGCAGTGGCGGCATTAAAAATACAGAAACTAAAACAGCCCTCTGTTCCCTAAAATATTCCCTAGTTTATCATCCCAAACATCTCTGTCATAATTTTGTTATATACAGCCCCTCATGGTAATATTATACACAGCACCACATGGTTATATTACATACAACACCCTCATACTGTTAGTTATTTTATATATAGAGGTGCCTCATAGTGTATGTTATTTCATATATAACCATAAGGGCATGGTTATATTATATACAGTCTAGGGTGGGGACACCTGTTGGATGAAACTTAAAAATTCATAGTCTGTGTGGCCTGCAAGGAGCTGAAGGAGCTGCCATGAAGAGAAGACAGAGACACAGGGAGAAGAAGCCGAAGGTGAGTATCGAGTTGTTGTTTTGTTTTTTTTTTTAAAAAGGCTCTGCAGTGGATGTTTCATTAAAGGGGAACTCTGCAGTGGACATTTCATTTAAAGGGGTGCTTTGCAGTTCACATTTATTTAAAGGGGATGCTTTACAGTGGACTTTTCATTAAAGGGGGCTCTGCCGTGGACATTACGTTAAAGGGTAGCTCTGCAGTGCAATGGACATTATGTTAAAGGGGGGCTTTGCAGTAGATATTTTATTAAAGGGGGGCTCTGCAGTGGAAAGGTCAAAGACACAGGGACATTAAAAGTGTATGTGGGGGGGCTATAGAAAAAGGTGTATTATAGTGTCACCTTTTCTATACCCCCCATCTTATAAAGACAGACAACAAAAAAACAGCACGATCAGGAGGCCCAGCAGAAAAGGGAGCAGCTGCAGGAAAGGGAGCATTTTAGACTGGGGCTGCAGGAAATGGCACATAATACGGCAGGGAGCATGTGTGACCGGCTTCCCTATCAAATTCATGATTTGTGGGTACCTCAATTAATTATTGCTACTAAGCACAGTATGTAACTCTTTGACTGGGGGGGGGGGCGTCTTTCTATAATTCACACAGGCAGCAAAGTGGCTAGGTTCACTGCTGCTGGCAGTATATGTCTATGGAGTGTGGGGTGGATGTTTGGTGGGATCCTAGCCTCGGAGATCGTATAAGAGCGCCATTCAACCCACTAGCTCGGAGACTACTAAACTGTAAAAATTGAGCCAGAAGAGGGAAACACTGCTAAAATTCAGAATGTAAGTAATTTAAAGGCTAAAAAAGGTGTTATTTTCCATGTACAGATACTATACTATTGACTTACACAAAGTTAAAATGTTATGTTTACTTTTTTCTTTGAAAACAGTAAAGATCTATGTAATGTTTGATAATTTTGTATTAGAATTTTAGTTTGCCAACAGCAACTGTGTCTATTATCCAATATTTTTCCTTAATGGAAATTCCAGTACCTTATGATGATTCCAGTAATATACTTAAAGAATAATACGTATATATTGTTAGGCTCAATGGTAAAAATGTGTGCTCTACAATCTATGAATATATAATGAAGCATGTCTTATTAGATAGGAAGTCTCTGATGAGATGTTAATAGTGGGGGCTTCTTTTATTGACTCTTGGGTATTTGATCAGGGACTAGTGATTTAATCATGGCTTATTTAAGCAGACTTGTAATTGATTGTAAAGTAATGGTAAAGTCAGTCTCTGTATAGCTATGAGATTCTGTTCCCTACACATCTAATCGCCATTTAATACGGCTCTGTTAGCTTGTAGGCATGTGGAGTTTAAATACTGTCTGCAATCTGGTGCCATGCTGATTTACTAATCCTTGATCTTAGCTGAACATGATCACAGGACTTGCTTGTGTTCTTAGGGGATAGGCTTACTGTTAATTGACATAGTCTGGCTACTTCCCAGAAGTACTGTAATGTAGGAAGGGAAGAACTAATACAGTTACAGTGATCCAGGCTATTTCATTTACATGGAAATAAACTCCTCTTAATGAATATAGACAGAAATCCTACTAGTTTGTCTGGTGTTTCAGTTCTATGCATTAAATATGCTATAGGGAAATATATAAATAAATGCAATGTCATAGCCTCCAATCATCAGTTATGTAGCTGCTTTCATTTTCCAGTTGTCATCTGGGGTAAAATCTCCATTTCTAAAATACTGTGTTGGGAAACTCCTCTGGGAATTATGTAACAATGAGTTTCATTTTCTTTTTGGTCATGCTACATGGGAGTTAAACAAGCTGACCACCAATTGTCAGAGCCCCCTGTGCCACACTGTCGTGTTTGTAGGATGTATTTCTTGCACAGCATGAAGAAGGCACGTAAGCAATTAGCACTGAACATCATCTTTATGTCTTATTATCTTCAATAGTTTTACTTTGTCACTGCCCTGGTTAATAGCCACTGGATCTTCTAGTGGACACTCACCTGTAAACAAACAGAGCCACAGCCTGAGCAAAATGGCGCTGTAGGACACCGGGAGCAATGGAAGAGGTGAGTACAGGTTTTTTGTTTTTTTTTAAATCCCTACCAAGCCAACGGCAGAATTTTAAAAACAATTTGACAACCTCTTTAATACTATAGAGACTGACCTTAATACATGGAGTTCTCTTTTGCTATCATGGTTTGGAAAGATGAACTCTTTTAAAATGGATTCGCTACCTAAAATTTTTTAAATCTTCCAAACTGTGCTCTAGACTTCCCACAATCCTTTTTGCTCTGTCTATGAAAGATGGCCACGAAATTTGCATGGAAATAGTTCTCTCCCCACCTGAAACACAGCTTGTTGACTAGATATAAGGATGAAGAGTAATGCGGAGTTTCGAGACTTAACTTAATATCACACAAGAATATGTAAACCTGTTCCCGAAAACTTTGGGTTGATATAGAATGCAGTTCCCCCTCCTTTAGGAACTTTCCAGCAATGTTCTGGTTACCTGTGAAGATCGATTGGGGGTCACTGGAGGTCTCCCTTTTAATGTCCCAGGTATTGAGGGCATGGGGTCAGTTTGCAGTCAGTTCTAAAATTGTTGTCATTCCCGGTTTGTTATCCATGGCACGGGATTATTCTGGAATCCCATTGTTATTAAGGACTTGTCCTCTTTTTTCCCCTATAGTGATGGGTGACAGCGGACAATTAGCAACTTTATTACAGAAACTGGAGTTTGCCCCTTTACTGACTTGCTGAAGGGGAAGGGGTTAACCAGGGTTAACCAGGTGATGATTACACTACCTACAGTTGAGGAGCTTTGTGTCCGCCCTGACCCCGCACTTTCATCCTGGCGATTTCCGTTTTGCGCTGCTGGGACAGGGATTTAAAAGTGGTTTTTGGCGCACACGATCGGATTTTGGTGCAATCGCGCCGGCTTGCATGCGACACAAATCGGGGGGGGCGGTCGTCGGAAGATCCAACGGATTCAGACAAACAGTGGGATTTAACTTAAAAATTGTGTCACAAGCCAAGCACTCACATACAACGGGAAGAAGAAGGTGAACTCCGGTGACAATCTTCATGAATCGAGTGCATCCTCGTCGGGCAATCCGGAACGGGGATCACGCAGGGACCGGGTAAGTAAATTTGCCCCTATGTCTCCAGCAGTTGGTTTCCCCACATGGTGTGTCCTTCTTGTATAGGATGCTTTCAGGTAGTAATACTGAGGGCCTGTCGTTGTCCTCTATGTCAGAGGAATTGGGGGAGAAGTTTTCTAAAGAATCCTGGGAGAAATCTCTTATCTTCACCCACAAACTGTTAATATCTGGTAAAATCCAGGAAACTAAGTACAAGATCCTCACATGCTGGTGTAAGACTCCTGTACACTTAAACTGTAGGTTACCCTCTGTGAAATAGGTATGTTGGAGATGCCACTCAGCCCTGGGTTCCATGTTACACTTTTGGTGGAACTGTAAGTTAATTTCTTCCATCTGGTCTTCTGTCTGGGATTTATACACAAGCATCTACTGTACAGAGCTTCTAGGGACCTTTCACCAGCTAATGCACTGTTATTAATGCTCCTGGGCCACCCCCATGATATTAAGAAAGGTCTATTTTGACATTTCCTAATGGCTATGAAGTTGGTGCTCACCTATACATTTTCTACCTGGCTCACTAGCAATCATTAGTCACCAGGATACAATCTAACACCCTTTCTGCAGTTTCTGGCTTCTGTGTCTGTCTTGCAGAGTCACGGGCAGCCACTTAATCGCCCCCCTCTTTCCTCCTTCCTTTCCCCCGTTCTGGTTTTTAAAATTGTTTCCAGTTCCTTCTTGTTTGTACATGTCTGAGGTGACCAGGTTACTTGCTCAAACGTACTGTAACTTGTGATTTATACTTCATTATAGGGTGCATAATGCTCTGTGGGTCTCCTGGTCCCTGTATTGATGTTTTATGTACTCTTGTTAACAAACCTTTATTGAAACATAAAGAAGAGATGATGAAGACCCTTAAAGGGGTTGTTTTATGGGTGGGGAGGAGAGCCAGGTGCTGCACAAAAAAATTAACTTTTGTTTGTATATAGAAATTCAGTGTCCAAGTGTATTACTGAGTCAGCTAAGTGTGGGCGGTTCCCAAACATACGAAGCGCTCACCAACACACAGATTGGGATTAATAAAACAGTAATACTTTATTATTGAAAATTACATAAAACCATATAATTATATCCTTATCACTTAATTATAATCATGAGAAGCAAACATCAATATATTTCCCGGATATTGTAGCATCACTTCCCTATCGGGGGACCTCGACAGAGGAAGGCAGTTTCCCGGCTTGCATCACAGACAGACGTGCGTCCACTTGTCCCGTCTGGAAAGTCCCTGCCCCCTGTCAGGATCCCCTTGTTTTTATAACATTTCATAAACAAAGGCATTATCTGTATTAGATACTGCCGCATCATCATTTTGTATCATATATGAACATGAAATGAACAAAGGCATTATTCGTATTCGATACTGTCACATCATCATTTTGTAACATATGTATCAATGATCACGCGCTAGTATGTGCAGAAGACTTGTTATTGTCCTGTGAAGCGCGTGATTCTCGCTTTTAACACTGCGTGATCACGTCATGGATGAGACAAAGGACAAGGCTTTACTCCATTTTGTATAGTCCTTATTAGAAACTTAATAGGCAACATTGTCACATCCTAATTGATGTAATTATCATTCACACTCCAAATGCTTCACATTTGTATCACACCAAGAAGACCACTGTCGCAGCGCTGTATCAGATTCTGGAAAATAGTGATGGGTGAGCGTGAAGCTGACCAGAAGTTCTTGGAGCGGAGATTCTGTGCCCTGTAAACAAACAGGGGCACGGCACCGAAGGACCACGCTGCAAGACAATGGGAGTACTGGATGAAGTAAGTACATGTTTATTTTTTGTGCTAATTGGACTAAAGAAGATAAATGAAAAATTATTTTTAAAAAACCTGTACCACATGGCACTAGACCACATGAAAAGGTTTTCAGCAACTTTGCCTGTCTTACAATAATGGACTAGACAGGATACAATGCCAATGTAGTGCCTGTGGTCCTTAAGGCAGAAGTTGCTCCCATTCTTAAAGGGGATGTCTGGGATCATAAAAATGGCTGGAGGGTTGTATTAAAACAATAAACCTTTTACCTGTCTCCTCACTGCTGCTCACCCACTGCACAGTCCAACACTGTCAGTCTATGTTTGTTTGTACAGGCTGTCAATGCTGTCCTGACCACTGCCATGCGCAACTACTGCCTGATACTAATGCTGCATGCGGCACTGCCTGCCTCTGTATACATAGCCTGGGAGTGACATGGAACACCTAGGGTGAACGGTAGCGAGGAAAGAATTAAGGGATTTATCAACATTTTCTTATCCTGGACAACCCCTTTAAGGACACATATAACATAGTGTAATTGTATGTAAAATATCAAATACAGAATAAGAAAAACAGATTCAGAGTCACCATAGGACTCCAAATGGACAAATGGAGCCAAAATGCACCATTAAAGCTATAGGCAGCATTCTACAAACAATAAAAAAGATATTGGGGCACATTTACTAAGGGTCTGCAGCCGCGAATCCGTCAGGTTTTTCCCTAATATTTCTGCTTTGCGCTGTATTTCACGGGATTGTGGCGCACGCGATCGATTTTTGGCGCAATTGCGCCGATTTTCACGTGACAGAAATCGGGGGGCGTGGCCACCGGACAACCCGAAGTATTCAGAAAAATCGCGGAATTTAAAAAGCCATTTGTGTCACAAGATCAAGCACTCACATACACCAGAAAAAAGCAGGTGAACTCCGGCGGACCTCGGCGCAGCAGCAACACCTGGGGAATATCGGCGCACGGACCTTAGTGAATCCCGGCAGAACCCGAATCAGCGATGGAGAACCCGCCGCTGGATCGCGACTGGACCGGGTAAGTAAATGTGCCCCATTATGTCTGTTACTTTGGTCAGTATGGAATAAATAAATAAAAAATACATTTCACTGAACTTTACATTTTTTGGCTTGATTTGCTGCCCTTTCCTTACATATTTATGTGAATACACTTCCAGCTTATTTCGGAGAAATGTAAAACTGTGGAAATTAGTAATACTTTTATCTTTTTTATTATGTATTACAAATGCAGTTTAAAATCTCTCTCAATTTATACATTTTTAGCTCTCTTAATTTTTACCCATTGAATATTGGTTATTTATGGTATTTAGGCCCTATTTTGTGGCTAAAGTTTCCGAACTCAAGCAATAGATAATAAACCCAATGTATGTTATAACATATGTGAGTCACACTTCCACAAGGTAGAAAAATAATTTGTGTGAGCAATAAAAATAGTGTGGTAAGTATTATACTTAACATCATGTTAACATCAAGAATACCGAAAATCAATTCTCAAAGGGTCTAAACCTATGGCTTCAAAATCATTTAAATTAAGGCATTATTAGAACTAGTAGATGTACGGATGACAGTGATTTGCAGACAAACATTAGACTATTGGTTTAAATTAGAGTGTGCGTTGCTGTGGGTAAATCATTGTCACAGTACTCACAGTAACTGTATTTGAGCACTTTTAATGTATCACCTTTATATTATTTTTTTATCTGCAATTTTCAGCTTTGGTATGAATAGTCAGTCATCTGTAATCAAAGCAAAATACAAATCCACAGCAGTAGGAAAGTTATTACAAAATCAATTGCAGAAATGAAAAAATACTGAGTATATTTTAGCCATACATTTTTATTTGCAGAACATTGTACAACAGCTAATAGCTGGTAAAGGCAAAAAAATTGTTAAATAATTTCAATTAGAGTAACAAAGAGCTGTGTAACGGTTACCAGGCCTGTGGCCCACTTTAAACTACATGGCCTGTGGAAAAATGTATGAATTGTAGTGACATCTAGTGATGTTATTGTGCATCCAACAGTTATGCAAATTAATCACACCTAGGGGATTTAGACTTGGTTGCCCCAAATCTGTTCATAGTTTGTTACTTATACTGGTGTAGCTCCAATTGTATTTAGTCACTTTTATTTGTACTGCAATCTACCCATTGCTTTGTTTAGCCTGCTTTAGATTTCATTTGTATACACAGATAACTTATTATTCTGTCTGTGGTCTGAAAATGGTTTGTGTCGTTATGTATTATTCTATGATGGGAATTTATCCCTATCTTGATTCCAAACAAATAGTTAAATAGAGAACCAACTGTTTTATATTAATAAATGGGAGGCAGATTTGGGCACTAAACTTAACTATGCCGAAGGACGAGAATATTCGTCCTAATTAGCAGGCCATTTGCAAATTAGAACAAGTATTTTCATGCTGATGATTAGGCTGACACTGTGAGAGTGTCAGCCCGATCTTCCGCCTGGTCCCTGCTTCATCTGCCAGGCATGAAGGTCTATTCATGCTGTGCAGTTAACACCTTAAGTATCATGATCAAGCAGAATCACAGCAGCTAAATAGAGAGACAGAGGATCAGAGCTCTGAAAAAAACCTCTCTAACTGCTATGTGCGGAAGCCTATTAGGCCTAGTCCAAGACTGATTCTAATAGGCAAACTGTCAGTAAAACGCTGAAACAAAGATACAATACAGTTCAGTTTAGAAGTAGTGAAATGTATTGTATTAGGGATCAAGTTTTTAAAAATAAATTAAAATTAAAACCCCCATACCTGTATAGAGGTTTAAAAAACAGAAAAGATAAAAAAACACCCCCAAAAGCAACCCTAAGCAGCCTTTGCTAAACAGATATTTTGTTATTATACTCGTATGCAAAGGGAATAAAAAATAAAACTACAAATTTTTTCAAAATTTCAATTATAATGCTTCCTAACTACAAAAAAGTGTAATAAAAAGGGATCATAAAGTTGTACGTACCCCCAAATAGTACCAATCTTACCATTTTCTTATCCCACAATAAAAAAATCCTAACAATGCACTTTTCATTGTAGAATAAAAAAAATTGAGCTTTTAGAATATGGCAACACATAATAATAATAATTTTTCCTCAAAAGGGTATTTTCCTTTCTGAAGTAGTAAATATAGGAAAACCAGTACGTCTGGTATCTTCTTCAAAAACAAGTGGCAGAATAGCAGTTTTTTCGCTCCACCACAAGAAAGAGAATTTTTATCATTGCATTAGTTTTACCCTTAAAATTAACTTATTGGAAAATACAACTTCTACTTCATAAAACACACCCTCATATGTCAGATAAAAATAAACATGTAATGTCTGTTGGAAGCTAAACAAGGAAAAACTAGTAAATGTCCTGAAGGCCATTTTAAGGAAACTCTGTGGGCACAAAGATAGGAATCCACATGTAAAAGTGCTCAAAACAAGCTAAAGTTGGAGACCTCAATTAAAATCCAAATGCCATGCTACCTGGTCCCCACAAGTATTGCACACAAAGTGGCTGGATGTTCCCTCAATTTCTGCAGAAGTTGCTCTGTGGCGTGGGACATGCTCTTCACATGCTGATCTTGTCCCAGAACTTAAAGCCTGTGGATTAGGGTCTTAAACTTTTTGAAATGTGTTACCTTTTTAAATATGTGGGGGGCGTTATTACTATGCAAAATTGTTGGTATCCCCCAAGCCTCTAAGCCTATTTCCTTCTTTTTTGGCTACCAAACAAACAATATGAGCTTAATAAGAGAAAAGCACACCTCTATCTTGAGTGATTGGCACAATGGGGGTAATTTATAATTAGGTTTTTTGTTTTGGTGCAGTTGTGGTACAAATGCTGTTTGGCGACTTAATATTGCGCTAAATGAACATAGGGCAGTCCAAAGTCACTTTGACTTCAGTTTAGGTCTGATGGGACTGGGAAGGTATATAAAGCAACTCCCAGAGACGCCTCCTACTGGAGGAGCTGTCCATCACACCCTTTGTAACCCTTTGCTGGACAGGAATAAGCTAGAGAGAGTTGGGCTTGGCTGAATAAACAAAAAGGCTAAACCACAGTTCACACACGAGAGACACCAACAGATATCAATGTCTTCTCAGCCGCAATCTGCAGACAGAGGATGATGCTGGCACGGATATTACATTAGTTCAATAAGGAAAAGTTATTTCAACTGAAGGTTCCAGTGGAAGTTAAATCTGTATATTCCTAAGGGCTTATTTACACAATCGTAATGGGGACCGATATGTGGCCGCATCATTTGCAGCCACATATCGGTCCCTGTTGACGTCTATGGCACCAGGTCACTCTGTAGTGAGCACACGTTGTCTCACCACAGCGTGATTGGCAAAGTATAGGACATGTCCCACATCTCCCACAAGGGAGCAGGCCGCTCCCTTCCCTATGGAGAGGGGAGAGGTAACATGACATTTTGTCATGTCATCCATGTCACTAACACATACAGAAATATATTTACTTGGTGATGTGTTCAATACTTATTTCAATTTGGACCGCATGCAGTGAGACTTGAAAATATCTGTGATTTTTTTTGATGATGTAACACTGCAGTTGATTGCTTAGATTAGTTTTCAGGGAAATTATAGAAGAGTCAAATCACTTATGCCTCGGAAAGTAGCTTTTGATGCTTTACAAACATTAGCCAGATGTCGGCATTTTTCTGCAAATTTGATTATTTTCCCAGGGAAGATAGGCCACATATTAGCTTTACATGAAAGTGGTGTTCCAGAATCCAACATCAATCAGATAATTCTTTAAGCTGCAGGTATTCAAATTCCCTGCAAGGTTCTGATGGCAGCAGAATATTGGCATTATCTCTTTCTGGTGAGAGTTTTCCTTTAAATAAATAATAAACTTATAATAAAAAATAAACTTACTGTAAGTCAAACTTATTTACATATTATGATAAACTGAGTGTTAGTATAAGGCAATAAAATGCAAATAAAAAAAAATTAATGCCACTTTTGAATTACCGTATATAAATCACCTCACATTTATATGTAGATATTGTCATTTACATGAAGAATATATTACTATACAAAAAGTGTTTAGCTGACCCATGAAAAAAGTTGCTCTGAATAGTTTTAGTTAGAAATTACGCAGATCATAATTTGGCCATTTTTGGGTGCATGCATAATATCTGCTCCCTTCAATTGCAGTGAGAGTGTTGTTTTAGGCTTTATCTACATGCTGCAGAACATCTATAACCCCATGTAGTGCGCAGATCATGCTGGTCCATATGTACGGATGAGATTTATTTCTGACAAATAAAGGCTTTGAGTGAATGAGTTATCTAATAACTATGAAAACATCTTTAAATAAAAAGTAGTTCTGCAAAGATATTGGCTTTGTTCTGATAGAATTCTTCTTACTTAGCCAAACTAGATGGTATTCCTAAAGTCTACTTTATTTACTAAAAATGCTCGGAAATGACATGTTTTAGTATAAAAAAGCATTTTCAACAATGTAATGATTCCACTTGAAAATAAGCTTAGACTTAGCTTACTATTATTCTTCTGCTTCCCATCTCACAGGTTACAGCCCTAGTGGTGGAAGCCAAAGCAGGAGGTCATAGGCTCTTTCGCACTGCCACAAACTACAAGGTATCCATTTCACAGTCCCCTGTAAATTTAACAACTGGTTCATGAGATCCTTCTGGATCCCAGCACTGAACATTTCTGATTTTTAAAAAAGGCACAAAAATGCTGATAGGAAAAGTTGTAGGAGGCCTGATTATAGGACTAGGCAAATGGCATTACATGAGGATGAGACTAATAATGGGAAATCTAACAGTATAGGAGCTATATATATTACCTGTGGCAGTGACTCTTCGTGGGAAAAAGCAGTTGAAGCAAACAGAGTTTCTTATGCTCTTAATAGGTGAAATTGTACTTTAAAATGGCTAACATGGCATAACTAATTATCACACGCTTTCTTTAGATTAAGAGTAAGAGCTGTGTTTAAGTTTAAGAATACATTTATTTTCCATAAAATATATTTATTTCCAAACTTCCCATTGTCAATTTGATCTATACTCAAATATATGCCCCTTGAAGAATATTATGGCAAAATACAGTGTGAGTGAGTGTGGTGGAGGATGTAAAGATTTTGTTAATCCTTGATCACAATCATGACTTTTGGTGGGTAAGTAACACCTCTTGAGCTATATTTTTCTTTTACACTGTACTAGAATAGAAAAAAATGTACAGGCGGTCCCCTACTTAAGAACACTCGACTTACATACGACCCCTAGTTACAAACGGACCTCTGGATATTGGTAATTTATTGTACTTTAGTCCTAGGCTACAATAAAAAGCAATAACAGTTATCAAGGTGTCTGCAATGAATCTTTATTGTTAATCCTGGGTTTTATGAAAACCCAACATTTTTAAAATCCAATTGTCACAGAGACCAAAAAAGTTCTGGCTGGGGTCACAATGATAAAATATACGGTTTTGACTTACATACAAATTCAACTTAACAACAAACCTACAGACCCTATCTTGTATGTAACCTGGGAACTGCTGTATTTATGTGGCACCATCCAATGTTAAAAGTCATGCATGTACCATGGAACATGAAATGCATTGCTTATCCGCTGGACAACTGTCTGCTCTGGGAACATTCTAAATGGATTATTAAAGAAATCAGTAAACATTTATTGATGTATTAAAGAACCACTGTTTTGTTCTTTTGAATGGGATTATAAAGGCAGTCCCCGGGTTATGTACAAGATAAGTTCTGTAGGTTTGTTGTTAAGTTGAATTTGTATGTAGGTCGGAACTGTTTGTGTTATCATTGTAACCCCAACCAAAATTTTTTTGGTCTCTGTGACAATTGGATTTTAAAAATGTTGGGTTGTAATAAGAACTAGGATAAATAATAAATCTTAATTACAGACACCTTTGATAACTGTTACAGCTGATCATTGTAGCCTAGGGCTAAAGTACAGTAAATTACCATCTTCCAGGCATCCGTTTGTAACTAGAGGGTCGTCTGTAAGTTGGGTGTTCTTAAGTAGGAGACCGCCTGTAGTATCATATATTTTCACCAAAGCTTACAATTATAAGTAACAGCAATTATTCTGCTCTGACTTGTTTTTAAAGTTATCAGTCATGTAGTCTTAGATGACATCTGAAATATTAGGTTGTCACTTCAAAAATGTGTTTTTGACTTGAAGCACAGTAATTGCTAAAACACAACAGTAACTATTAGTAATTAATTAGTAATTAATTATTAATAGGACAGTTTAGTAAAGAAGAACTTCCTTTAAATTGTTGAACAAATAAATGTCTATCATTTTTGTTTTTGCACCAGGGTTTTCATTTATACCAGCTTTTGTAGAATATTATTAATTCATAAAAGACCCTAATTAAAACCCTGACAAAACAATATGATAGGCTTTGGTGAATGAGTAGGAATAGCCTTAGTTTTTGATTTTCTAGCATAGAGTTTGATTTTGGTAGTTATTTCAAAACACGAGGCAGAGATATAACAGTTAATAGGTAGTTTAACCATTTAAAGGCCCATCTTTAAATTTGTGTAGTCGACTGTTATAAGGCAGAGTCATTGTTGGAGTTGGAAGTATACATATACAAGTATACACAAAAGCGTATATACATTTCTCAGCATCACCCTTTAGAAATCTCAACATTTCTTTTCTAGTATCAGCATCTTTACCAAAGTCTTGTTGTGCCTTTCACTGTCAGGCTAATAGCAAGGCCATAGGTGCTAATTCAGATAAATAAAGGTGCATTGCGGTTTAGCTGGGTAATATTGAATTTGAAAGATTTTCTGGATGAATAATGCTTTGAAGCAGGAAGCTATTTGACAGTATTTTTTCACAGACATAAAGAAATATAAGCTTTTTCCCTACACTTGAAACTGTCTTTAAATCTCCCTGCCTGATTTTTCTGTCACATTTTGTTCATTCAGTAATGTTAGTCATGCTGCTACATATTGTATCTGCACAAGTTTCAGGAGGTCATTACTGAAGGAATAATGTGATTTGTTTTTATATGTACTTATTACTCCATAACACCATTCTTGATAAAGTCATAGTTCATGGTGCATGGCCTGGATTTTCTTTCCTTATGCAACCTCCATGGCAAGTGGGTATGGAGGGGCGCTGAGTGCGGTGTGGTTGCCAGCAGCGCAGGGCGTCCCATTCCCACACCACACTGTTCATGGCACAGGTTATAACTAGAGATGAGCGAGCACTAAAATGCTCGGGTACTTGTTATTCGAGACGAACTTTTCCTGATGCTCGAGTGCTCGTCTCGAATAACGAGCCCCATTGAAGTCAATGGGATGAGCAGTCAATGCTACTTGCATAATACACTGTTTGAGGAAATCTACTATTGCTCCAGTCATCAACAATCCTGGCTAGAAATGCATTTTTCAAGTTCCTGTTGCTGAATAAACATCTTTAATTCATGAATCACAACTCTCTAAGCTGAAACCTAAAACTGTCTTTCCTTTACATGGTCAAATCCTACGAACTGTTACCTGTTATAGGAACATGCTCTGGCCTGACCAGCAGAAAATAATGAACACATGCCTGTCCCCATTGCTGACTTTTTTGGGGTTTTCGTCCTCACGCTTGATATGCTAAGAGGTTTTGAACCTGCAATATCCGCAGGGGGAAATTAAGACTGGTGTTTATAACTTCATTGGTCTTTATATTTAATGTCCCTATGAGAACCACCTGTCTAAGCTACTTTATCCCGCTTACCCGCACCCTCAGCACTTGTGCCGTGAGGCACTTCCTATTTCAGGGGGTTGGCTGTGTCCCAACTTCCTGCCTCACTTCACAAATGAGTAAGCGTAATCAATTTCGATGTCCTAAATGGATCTGCGATCTGCTACTTGCAATGCGGGCCCTGGCCTTTCACTCCATCACTGCCCTAGACTGTCTATCATTAAGCCTCTGTTTTTTTGGGCAATTAGAGTTTCCTTGACCGAAACCTATATTTCCGCTTTTGGAATTTTACTTACAGTCAGTGTTAACAAATTACCTTTTATTAATTGTTTACTTGTTTTCTGAGTTGGTGGGATGAACATACATTTTTCCAAATTCATTCTGGAAACTTTCCCTCCTTTTCATATCTTACAAAGGTACCCTAATATTCCTATTTTAAAGAAATTTTTTACCTTTAACCTAATTTACCTTGACATACGTGCTCATTAACTTCGCAATGATAACGACAGCTGTAGCCTTTCTTTAGATCCCTAGAAAATAAAAATTCCAGCATAAGAAACTTTTGATATATTATTGACAATGTTTTAATTAGTTGTAAATTTATTTATTTTATTAAATATATATATCTCGCTACTTCCTCTCTCTCGGTATCTCCCTTTCTCTTCGCTTCTTCTCCTTCCCGCCCGCCTCCCCCGTCCTAGCTCCCGTGCGGCCTCAGGACATCCTCCCCTTTTTTCGTGCCTTCCCCTCCCCCGTCTCCCCCCCCGTCTCCCACCTCACCATTCTCCCCGGTGCCCCTCTCCCTCCCTTGTCCCCTATCCTCTGGCTTGCATATTGTGTTTCACCACTCCCCGCCCCAATCACAAGCCAATGCCATGTCCGGTATGACTCATAACTCTTCCTTCAACCGATGCCTATTGGTCAATTAGAGTGGGGTTGTTAATTACAATACTATGTTGGTTGCCCATTGTCAATTATTACCACCATCCCTGACTAAATAATAATAAGATGATTGGTGCTGTAGTGGTAATAGTATGGGTACATATTTATAAGAAATGGCGGTAATAATTGACCATGTTATATAACATAGTAAATGTAAATTATTCACTAATTTCGTGGTGGTAATATTACACTGTTTTGTTAAAGGGTTTTTCCCCACAAACTACAGTTAGATCCCTCCATTGGATAGTGGCTCACTTGCTGAGACACCCCCCAGATATCGCGAAAACAATGGGGTCCTTCGACACCTCTCGTTTATTTCTGTCAGACGGTGAAGCAGACTACCGCACATACCCGTTCTGCCCATTAACTCTGTAGAGCTAACCGAAATTGTTGAGCACAGCACTCCAATATCTCCCGTATAGTCATGCACGGCTTGTCGGCTCCATTCGTCTGATGACTCTTCGCTATCTGTGGATGGGACCAAATCACTTTTGTTTGTGGGAAAACCCCTGGTATGGTGATCGTCACGCAATTCCCTTGTGTAATTTAATAATTTGGCGCATGGTTTCTAGTATTTTCATATAATTTAATATCTATACCGTATATACAACTGTTTATAAGCCCGGTTTTTCAGCAAAAAATTGTGCTAAAAACGTCCCCATCGCTTCTCACGAGTCAGACTTTATCCTCACCCTCCGTGGCCCGATGGTGGCAGCGCTGCTCCCTCCCTATGTCCGCCTGCGGCTTTCTATTTCTTCTGCTTCCCGCTCCTAGCTTCTTTAAGATCGTGCGGGGCGCCGCTTGGACGGTAGTATATAAGTTTATTAATTTTTTTTAAGTCTGGCAGGCTTTACTACTGGGGACCGGCTGTATACTACATGGTGCTGGCTGTATACTACTTGGGCACGATGTAGACTGACTGGGGCAGCTGTATACTACTTGTGGGCGGCTGTATACTACTGGGGCAATCTGTAAAAACCTACTGGGGTGGTGCAAGCTGTTATACACTGCGGCAGCTGCATAGCTACTGGTCAGTGCGGGGTGGCTGTATACTGCAGGGGGCGGCTGTAAACTACGGGGCACTGCTTAGTATATTCTAGGGTGCTGGCTGGCTATATCCTGGGAGGATTTTTTTTTTGACCATGCATTTCCCACCCTCGCTTATACTCCCGAGTCAATAGGTTTCCGTGTTTTGTGGTAAAATTGGGGTCTCGCTTATCCGCGGGTTAGCTACTACTCAGTAATTCGGTATATATTTAAAGGGAATCGACCACCACCGAACGGATTTTTCCTACCTGAAAAACTGCTTTTTGCCACCCATTCATGTGTATTTATAGTTCAGCTGCTCCTTCTGGGTGCTTACACTTTGAAAATTTTCAATGAGGTTGAAGTGATTTGGGGACAGAGAAAGGGCACGCTCATGGCCAGGCAGTGAGTTAACGGAAAAGTGGCAATAGGAGCCCATCGCCTCTTAAAGAGGGAACCAAATGTACCTCAAATAATGCACTAGATCTGCAATGCTTGTAAGGAAAAAAGCTCTGTCCGGAATTCTTATGGTTGTATTGGTTCTGCCGTGACTCCTAGCCTTACGGAAGTGCTTAATGGTATTGCGATGGCTTCATCACATTTGTCAAGGCAGCCCTACTGCTTCGTTTTGGGGGGGTTTAATACAGCTCTGGAACTCAAGGTGAAAGAACTTAAATAGGAAAATATAAACAACTGAACTGAGGCAGATTAGCTTTTCATTCATGTATAGGTGTTTATACACTATAAATACATAGTATATAAGTAGTAGTATATATCTGAATATAGCTATTAGTATATATGTAGTAGGAAATCCAAAACTATAAACTTACTGCGATGGCTATTTCCTTGTTAGTCTTATCAATTTGTACTAATGATTGAAATCCCATATGGCGGTATGAAATGGCTACAGAGGACTATGTGAAACCCAGGTACAATTAAGACATGTCCTCTAGGTACTTAACGACCTTGCCAGATTTCATCTTTTCCCTTTCAATTCAATTATACACCTACTGGGTAAGATAGGAGCCTGCTAGCGCTCCATCAATAGACCAAACCTTTGTCTTCTAATGATCAGATGTCAAACGTTTCACTTGGCCATAACCTTGGCAGATAATTGTGCTTTGTGATTAAGCAATTTATAATTAACAGGTTACACTGAGGGGTCATGACGGTTGTAGTTTCGAGTAATTTAACAGCGAAATGTATAGATAGGCTTATATCTGTTATTTTAATTAAACTTATGTATAGAGTAACCATTTTGTAATCCCAGGTTTCCTACGGTTTTATATTTCACAAGTGCAATCTATATCCACTATGTAGATGTAAAAGTGTTCATATGCTTGACTCATATCTCTATAAAATACACTTAAAAACTGACTATTTCTTTTTATAGTTTAGAATATAATTAGGAAAACAGCATGGTCTGTATCCTTGGCGATATACTTAGAGGATCAAACTGAGAATCTAGCGTTTATCTGGATGGGCGCGGACGTAGAAAAAAAAAGGTATGGTAATCTTGTTACATGCAATAATACTTCTAGAAGCTAACTGGGGGGAGTGAGTAGTATGCGCTGCAGAAAGCTCTGGAGTACGAATCAACCGCAGCCCATCGTCGCCCCTGCATAGCCTGATCGATAAACATACTTCCGCTTACTCCGGGCAAAATCAACAGCAACGTCTGCACAAGCGCGCGCAGACCCCTGCCCAAAAATGCGACAGAAGCGATACCATGCGAGTACAGTGTGACAATATAATTATCACAATACCAGTATTGATAAATACAAGCTTTGGGTTTTCAATGTGCCCCTCAAACATTTAATTAGATTGGGTCGGGAAAATTAACATGTTCTACGGAAATTGTTAAAAAGTACGAGAAGCCAAAAGTGGAGGATTCATTCAAATCGGTTGTGTAATAAAAAACAAGAAATGCATAATGATGAAATAGATGGCTTTGGTGCTGTTGGGCTGTGGAAGGGGGTGTCAATTCACTCATCCTTTACAAGATTCTATTGTAAGTGGTAAGGTATTTGTAACTAGACTCAAAACGAGTCCTATCCATATTATTTCAGGTGATTATCCGATTAGGGACGGAGCTTGTAGCCAAGGATTGGCTGCACCTCAAGTAGTTGGAAGTCCAGAAACACACTAAGACACACAATGTCCATAGTAAGTGAATACTGACTTTCTAAACATGTCCGCGCCACATTAATTAAAAACAATGCATATCAGAATTTCATAGGGCATCAGTGGGGTGTGACTTACTAGGGGAAACAGAATCATAATTGGGCCTAATGACTCATCCATGTACATCATCTTGATAAGAACACTCTTGAAAACCAAAATGTGCTATGAACGGTAACAGGCAAGTCCCCGATTTACATCAAGATCGATGTCCGTAGGTTGGTTTATGTTAATCTTACTTGAATTTGTATTAATTCTAAACTGGTAGCTTTTATAATAAAGTATAGATCCAGTCGCCAAAAATTTTTTGCCAAAGTCAATTGGATTTTCAAAATTTTTTTGGCTGTAATGTACCAGGATTTTCACTAAAGCTTCATTACAACACCTTAGCAGCTGATCATTGCAGCCTATGACTAAAGGAAAATGCATACCCGAGAAGCTTCACCAAGTCACAGTCGGGCTAATGGGTCCGTTCATTAACTATAGGTAATCGTCTGTAAGATCGGAATGTTCCTTAAGTAAAGCGTCGAAAGGACCGCGCGTACCGTTGTCTTCACGACCCTGAGTTCTCAAAAATAAACAGTAGGTTTATATTATCCCAGCTGTAATGTACCAAGCATGGCTTCTTGCTAACCATAACAAGATAAGGGTGACGAAAACAGGCTGAAGGACATCTATCTGCTAACTCGTGTGGGCAGTGAAAAGCTGGAAAACAAGGCCGAGCAGTTACGCAAATGGCTGTATCTGACATGGCTGACAGTGAGTCATGCCGAACTAGTCCAAATGGCGTCTTACAGGAAGTATATGATCCTTACGGAGATATAAAGAGAACGTATCTGTCGTAAGCTGGAAGCATCAATCAAGGTGGACAACAATAGTGTTCAAATCAGCCTAAAAAAAGAACTAACTCAATAAAGTGCCAAGGTTGAAAAGAGAAGGAATTCTCACAATAGATCTAAGTTAAGATACATTTGTAGATAGTTAAATAGTCATTTCATCTTCTAAATCAAATATAATAAAGTGCTGTTTGGTATAAAAAGATGAGCCAAGTAGTGCCGATTGTACAGCCCAGATGAACCTAAACTTTCCTCATATAGTGATGATATATGTCTAATTTAATCCAATAATAAGTCTTCTAAATAAAACTTTCTGCCCTCGGATACAGCCAGAAGCGCGGTTTGGGCCTTCAGGCTCCCCCCAATGCCTGTTACAACCTGCCATCATGTGGGTCAATGCAGCATATGCACCAGCATTTTACTAGGACTCCGACACCACGCATTTTCTGTTCGACGACCTAGATTGATGCCACGAACGGATCAACTGGTGCTGATTGATTAAGCAGACATTGCATGCCAGACCAGTGCCACGCATTCCTATTTATAGGGGGACGTATCCAACTCCATTGCTTTCTTTTCTCTTTCTGTTTTTTTTTGTGACTTTTTGTGGCGACTTTTTGCAGTTTGAGACTTTTTAGGCGCCGAGTTAGCTGCCTCAGATTACATACAGTGTGCCAGATTATTTTTGTTCAATTATGATCTTTGGGGCTATGAATTGTTCCCGAGTCTTCCCATATAAGGACCCGATAAGCAGAGCTGGACACACACTACTTTTGGGGCTACTATTTGGGAGACTATAAGAGGCGACAAAAAGTCGGCCAAGAGTGAGCAAACAACGTAACGGCAACTCAGTCAAATGGTAATGAATAAAAGGGAGGAAAACTAAGATACTTAGAAATGAATGAAGTCAACTTCACGGAAATTTGAGAAAGGGTCAAGCTGAGAAATATATACTGTTTCCCCATAAATATATAAACAAGCCCCAATAAATGCATTTCTCAACTCACATATAGTCTAGGTCTTTCACATTAGCGGCTGTGTACGAACCATGGTTTCATTAGTACACGGATTTCATGGATTTCCTCACTGATAACCATGATTTCATGGGTGTTTCTGTGGATACGCATTTTTTTATTTAGAGTTTTAATAAACATTTTATTACACGTTTTGTTAGGGAGTAGAAATGACATACAAATACATTAGAAGCATGAGAACTAGTATGTTAGTTTGTCAAACGTATTAAGACATTATTCACAGAGGAAAAGAAGAAAAAAACTTGAATTTTTGGGTACAAGGCAAAGGCAATGGAGAAGGGTGCATATGGGTCCCCCCAGATAAATCTATGAGACCATGAAAACGTGATGGGCCTTGGTAAGGGGCGACAATTTATGTTTAGAGCTGGTGTTAAGGGAAACTTCAGTATCTCTTTGCCATGAGTGGACGCAATAGCGCGGAAAGATAGCGAACGGAATGCTGAACGAAGGGGACGCGCAACTACGACATGCCAATGTAAGAACTCACCATAGAACAAGAACATTAAGTCTGAAATGGGGCTGTGTGGTTTGGCGGACGTGTGAAATATTTAAGGACTTGGTACAGTATCACGTCATGATAGGGTCCCAAGCATATATGTGGGGTGGAAATATCGTCAGAACATTTCTGACATATTTCGCCCAGAATCTGGCCGCTGCAGGTTCAATTACATATGTCTACAACAGGGCATACAATATTAATGCAGGGTTTGAATGGAATGGTAGTGTTTCGACTGCCGCATATGCGCGGCAGAACAAACGGTGTCTCTAACCTTTACCTTCCTGAACACTAGCAAAATGACAACGCCGTTGGCCGGGTCTGTTGGGGTGAAAATGTTGCCCTAGAGATAATCTTTATGTACAGTATGCTGTTGGAAGATATTCTGGCACGAATACTGCATGAACCCTAAGCGACAAGCAATGGTTGAATATGGTAACCATTACAGGAGAAAATGATTAATGAGCCACACTGGTTTTATTAATCTAAAAGTTGGTGTGAACAATATATGTTTTGACCGCTTTTATATTCTATTAATCCTAGATCTCACAATGTGTGTCCATAATTTTATTTCTCTGAAAAGGCCCACACGTGAAGGAGTAAAGGCTGGTTTTGATTATTAGAGGCTTTCATATAGCGGGAATGTGACTAAGATAATATTAAAACATCAGGTCCGATGCGCTGCCAGAGCCATTGTACCGTCTCACTAAGAAATTGATCAAAAACACCAGATATTATTTATCACGCTGTAACCACTACGATAGATCCGCAGGGTCATGAGGGTCACAAAATGCATGTCACTGTTACGTTTTCAATGTCCTAGGGTATCTATTGGTCGCTATTATGGCAAAAGACATGTATAGAGAGGGGGGCACGATGTATTGTTTATTACGAAAAAACCAATGTAAGGCCCTATCTCACGTTTTATTATTAGTGAACAGAAAGGTTTTACAGTAAACACTATATAGACTCACGAACAGTCATGTTCTCTGCTCCTGGATGACATTGTGAGCAAAACAACCATCTAACTTGTAGTTAGCTGTGTGGGGTATGGATCGGAGCCGCTCATAAGATCCTATAAGCTACTGTTATATAGTAAATTTTTTGATCATAAATCATAATACATTCGTTCTGTATTCTATAGGAAAAAAAAACCACAACCCATTGTTTGCAGCTACAAAGGGAAGGTCGAACCATAAACTATTTTTGTGTGCCATCACATGACAAGGGTGGGAGAAAGGTCTGCTAGCACCGGTAATGACCTTATAGAAGACCTTGAAGCAGGAAGACATAGCGAGGATAAATTTCTTAACAAAAGACACGAATTTTTTGTAAAATGATTCTTAGTTTACCACCGATTTTGAGACATAAGTAAGAGGAGAGAAATAGTAGTAAACAACCTTTTATTTGTGGTTCATGGGGGGGGGAGGGGGGGAAAAGGGGGGGGGGGGGAAGGGAAAGGAAAAAGAAGGGGGGGGGGAATATTCCCAGTCTAAATTGTTCTGAAATATTACTTATCTCAATGCGATATTACGTTTCGGCGTGGAGAATTAAGAGTCTTGAGAATATTACTAAAAGTGCTGAGCGTAGGGGTAATATAATGATAAATAGTCAGTGTTATTTTTGGTAACATCGTTTCATACTACAGCATTTCATGATTTCCTGAATATGTTAGTGCTTTACATTATTCTAAATATTGGTAGCAATTGATTAAGGAAATGTTTTGATGGATTTTGTTGTTATTTTTTGAATATGCCTGCGTGTTACCTTAACCTCCTCATTATACTATTTTTATAGATTTATCGAGGCAATTGTGTATTCACAATCATGGGGTTGGGTTTTCGCAGAGCAGTGCAAGAGTGTTTTCACGGCATGTTGCACAAAAATTTAAAAGGCCCTTTTTTGAACGAAGTATACACCTGACTCAATTGTTGAAATTTATCCTACTTATGCCAGTTGAACATACAAGATGATGATTGGGACCGATCATGAAAGTGTGACTTGATGGGGGAACAGGTGTAATATCAAATATTCTGGGGGGCGCTGACAAAGGGCAGGGTGTGGGTACGAGCGGATAAATGTGCCAATAAGAATAAGCCCTGAATGTAAACTATAAAGTTGAGGGATGATTAGTCAAATTCCGGGGGCTATTTACCCATAATGTGATTAATTGACAAGCATAGTTACATTGTATTATCAAGTTTTGGTGAAACTTCATACAAACTCGGAATCCATGAGGCTGTTGGAACGTACACTGCAGGGAATTTTCCTCGAAACATTTGGAGTACCTTTGTGAGTGTTTGGGGGGGGCAACACTTTGTCAAACCGAAAAATCTCCACTGCAATCGCAAAAGACTACAAAACGCATAGGTACATATGAGTCACAGGGGTCAAATCCCCTCATACGGTGTGACGCCCCATGGGTATTCACACTATTACGTCGGATGGCTGTTATCCTCACTACGAGTACAACAGTGGGCCGCATGAGTTCTTTGTGGATTACTAATGAAGGAAGCTGAAACTGAGTAGGGGAGGCCCCAAAATGTGGGACAGTGGAAGACTATCTTGGCAAGCTCTTTTACATCCAAAAATCTAACTGGAAAACCTGATTGAACTTGAGTATAATCGCGATATGGTAGGAAATGCATGGGTGGTCACAAGAAACCTCCAGCAAAGCCGCCCATGTATATAAGCCTTCCACTCCCATAGATACGACGAAGCCTGCACCCCTTAGTATACTGGAGGAGCCAGTCCATCCTGTAGTTTACGCCGCCCAGCCGGGCCAATCGGCCAGTAGTACTCAACAGCCTGTCCCGCAGTAGTAATACAAGCCGACAGACCACGCCCTGCCCGCCTACGTATAAACAAGGCCAGCCCAAGACAAAGCCCGCAGACAGAACCCAAAACTATATCCAACCTGCCGTCGACCCTAAATGCGCCGCAGAACATCCCGATGTCAGCCGCGGCTCCTTCTGTTCTTCCGCGCCCTGTTCTTCTTCTTCTGTAACAGCCTGCAGGGCCGGCCATGGACGAAAACTGTCCACACCCTGCAGTCTGTTACAGAAGAAAGAAGACGGGCGCGAAAGACGAAGAGGATCCGCGCTGACTGGGGACATAGGGCAGCCTGCCGCTGCCTGTCCGGAGGTTGAGTAATATAAGTTTTTGGTTTTTTTTTAAGGCTGGGCATGTGTGTTTGACCTGTGGTATTGACTAGATTTTCAGCCCATTTTTGGGCGAAACTCGGCTTATACACGATATATATTGTACTCTTAGGGGCAGCCTTAAGGTTTTCTTTTAGTTGATTTTTAGCATAAAGGTTTAAGCATTTGGGTACATATTATAAAATGCATATACCTTCGGTGATATGTCCAGAGAAGATCCAATAATCTTAGCTACTTTTACGTAAAATAAACATATTTTAATTCCATGATTTTATTTAAAACATGTTTGGTTTACAGTTGTAAACCTTCTTACAAGAAGAAAACATAACCCTTAATGGGCCCATGGAAAAACACTTAACAAGGGTTTTGATGAGAGTTCACAGTGAGACAGAAAGACTGACGCTGGGGCATTTATGCTCCAATTAATATTACTTCCAGCTGGAAACATGGTAGCATAGACAGTTTCATTTTTGTAGTGTGGAAAATGCAGTATTGTACACCTGAAAATTATAATCTTGCTGTGATAAATATGCTTGTAGTGATTCTGAGAGAGAAAACTTGAAGACGGAAAGAAAGAGAGAGGGAAAAAATAAAATATTTACTGTTTTTTCTCTCTGAAACTTTTCCACTAACCATGATATATTGTCTAACTCATCACGATAAAATTGAAAAACAGCAAAAAAGTGAAAAAAAAAACAAACCGCAGAAGCGAAAACAATTCTAATGTAAACTGTAACCATTTCACATATGAATAGGCTATTTGCTCTAGTAGCACATGGTACGAAAAAGCTTTCGCACTGTTTGAAGAAGAAATGTCAGATACGGAACTAACAAATTAATAATGCTTTTATAGGTAAAATTAGGATTTGGTATTAGGTTAACACATTCTCTCTATCAGGTCCTCTGAAATGGTAATCCCCTACCATCAACCAGAAGGCTCCTTTTTCACATGTGGGCTTCTATAGTCCTGGAACATATTCAAATATACCCCCTAATTGGTCGCTATTTATTGCAACTACAAATGAGGATTAATTAATGTGTGCCCTAATTGGCACCATCAAAGGGTCCCAGTATATATTGTATTTGCCCGTTCTTGTTTGTTTTATTCGGCCATTATAATGTACAGGTTATCTTGTACAGCTAACCTTTTTTACATTAAATAGTAATAGCGTGACACGAGCTATCAGCTTTATACGAAGTCTTTGATGAATGAAGTAATAAAGCCTGGACACAAATGTTTGGTGAATATAATAAATTATGACACTAGCTCATTTATTTATTTCTAGAGACTATATTAAAGATGTTTCACTCATTGTTGTACCTTTTTTTGGTTTTGGGCTACTTTTTTGCTCTTGCCCCAATTCTGTTATCTCACTAAAGCTGATTGTGTCAGATGAAATCTAACAGTATTAATATATCTATATATTATATATATACTTTGCATATTACACATGCCATTTTTTTTGGTTACAAGCCATAGAATACTGAAAAGTCTATACACTTAACATGGTAGAATTTACTATGTAAAAGTTTACAGTGTTTATGATGCCAAAAAGTCACACATTTTTTGCACAAAATTTTGACATTTTGTTGTATTTCCCTCATCACAAACAAACAAAAAACCGCACTAGTAAACACCCTCTTGTCTAATGGGATGATTTTAGCGGCAGCTCTGTGCACTACTGAATGTCTTCACAAAATGCTACAACTGCATGGACACATAACTAAATCCAAACCTCCTAAATTATTACCATAAAAGTGGTTGGGTAGAATTGGCAGTACGCGAAATATACATTGGAATAAAAAATTTCACACAGGATAAGGGTTAAGGGGTTTGTTTTATTTTATAGGATGGGGGGCATTTATTATTTTTGGCACCTCTTTTAGGGTGATCTGTACTGTGATTTATATGTAGCCACGGCCTTAATGTTTTTTTTTACAAAAAATTTGGTGCACCAATAAGATGAACAAGAGCGTTAGCAGAAATGATAAACCACAGTGAAGAAATCGTTTTAGAGAAAAGTGGCGACTTGCTTTTTGTGGTCTTTCATTAAAATTTTGCCAAAAAGGTGTCAAAAACTACCCGTGCAAAGAAAAGTATCAGAAGAGCTAACAACACACCCCATTTGTCCTCAAACGCAGCTTAAATGGGAACGCCAGATACAATAATTTAGTGCATATGTGCCGCCATAAAGCCCAATATAAATGTCCCCCAATGTCTTTTCAAGTTCCTTACGTATAGCGTTTTTCAGTACACTGCGTACCTGTAGTTTTCTACAAATAGGTCCTCTTCAGTTTTTTATTCAAACTTATTGTTTATATGCATTTTTTAATTTTCAATCAGTCCCAAGAAAAGCCAAAACACACACTGTTTTAGCATCCCTCTGTCTGCCCTTGTTCCCCTCCCACTGCTCTCTGTCTGCATTGTTCCTCACTGCCCTCTCAGTGAAACTCTTTCTTCAAATAAAAAATATATTAGAGATAATTTTTTTTTTCTGCCTTTTATAAAAAAAGTTATAACAACCAGATTTTCCTTTTTAAGAGTCACAAAAAGAGCAAATCCCAGTTTAATGCAAAATATTTTCACTGGTCTGCCAAATGATCCATACACCTAAGTGAGAAAGAAAATCATTGACTTTAAAGGAGCTTAGGAAGAGATAACCCCTAACTAGCAATTGTGTTAAGGACCTCAATTCACGACACTTTAGTAAGGCATTGACACGGCGAAAATCGAGAGAAGAAACTCAAAGAACAATAGTCCACGGACCCTCAATACCTATTGATTTTTCATGTTTGTAAGACAAGTGGCTTTTTTTTTGCTCTGGCCTCTTGGGTTGTGAAAGAATGCGTGAACATTTTTTACACAATTCATGTAAACCCGATTTAAACCCACAGCCAAAGGGATTTGCATATCCGGCTGACTTAAACGTGTTATTGTCTGGTGTATAAATAATTTTAAATTGGCTGACTCTATTTTTGGTGTGTTTGTGCTGCTCTGGTTGTTTTTATTCTGAGTAGTGTAACTGATATCAGGCTTGTCCATTAATTTTATGTTACTGCTATTGCTTCATGAAGTAGGAATAAGGGCAGTACACAAATACTTTGCTGAGTCTGTCCCTACAAGGTTCCTGCATTTAATAAGAAACTGGCAGACTGTAAATGTTGGTTTACTAGAAGGATAATGAAAAGCGCTGCACATAAATTAAGTAAACATCAAGAATTCATGAATGTTAATGTCATTATTTATGTAACAAAAAACCATGCAAAATATTAGAAGCACATCTAAAAAATAGGGATAATCTAACGGGGTTCCTAGTTTTTTAAAAAAAATACTATATGTGTCAGGGAGCGGGCTGCCTAAAACAATAAAGATGTACTTACCTCCGGTCCCTCCGGTATCCCAACGCTGCTGTTGCTGCTCCGTCCTGGGCCGCCATTAACCAAAAATGGCCGCCGGTGGCAGCGCTGCATTCAGCTTCCGGCCGGACCTGACGAACCTTAAGGCATACCCACCAGGCCACGGCCGGCAAAAGGCTGAAGTCCGCTGGATACCGAGGGGCCACCGAAGGTAAGTAACATCTTTTATGTTTTATTACATGCTCCTAGATAGAAGAAATTAAGTCACCCTTTTATGTAATGGGCAGAAGAATAAAACGGTACTCACAGGTTGCCCGAGATACCGCAAGAACCTCCTGGATTGGGAGCAAACTGCCCATAAGCCGCATGCGGAAGAGTGGGATGACATAGGCAGTGGGCCGACGATGGTAGTGCACATGTGCCTAGCTACACCACACCTGGTATCTAGGAGAGTACTTCCAGATTAAAAACTGGGTGATCACTGAACATCAAAATTTTTGGGCACCCCGGATCGGGATATATGCTATAACCCGTGTCGTAGGTGTAGTGGATGAAAGTGGATAAATAGAAATATAATCATATTTATCATAGATGGGGTACGGTGGTAGATATGGGCATCAACATCCTCGCAATCTATAATACAATATATAACAGTATAAAAATATCTGGGTTGTGTTCTTCTTGCACAAACACTACAAGAGGTCAACAGTGTTAAGAATCAATTAGACATATATAACATGATATAAGTGTACAAAATTATGTTTTACATGATGTTAAAATATATAGAGTGACACGTATCACAGTGAAAAACCCATTGAGAGGTGAACCATTGAAAATAAGTATAAAGTAATAATAAGGTAAGAGGGAAATTTACCCTACTTAGGCCTTGTTGTTGTATAATTTTGGCACAAACCCCTTTTTATTTATTGGCCGATGTTTGCTACGTTGTAATGTTTGTATATATATATATTGATAAATGATTCTAACTTTTGGAAAGTCATATTTCTCTCTTTCAGTTATCAATCAAATTTTGACACGACACCCGCAATCGTTTTGTGGTGTGGCTTCACTATACTTCATGCGATACAAATTCCTACAACGTTCAGTCGACCCAATTTAAGTTCAAAGTCTGACAGAATTGTGTTGCAGGCCCATGTTAAAGCTGCCAAACCCAAAGAAGTGTGTCATTCATAAGAACATGCGCAGAAATCAGGAATCTAGCGCCTTATCCATTTACACCAGCACACTGCACTTACTCGGATGAACTTTATCCTACCTAGCAGAGGTTAATTCTTGGTCTTTTCTTTTCTAAGGGCAGTTTCTTGTAGCGCTGATTGTTTTTGCAACTGTACTTGGGGACTTTGTCGAAAGGGGTTGGGTGGTCCCATTTTTTCCAATTTTTTTTCTTACTTAGCTGTTTTTTCTAGCCATAATACAAATTCTAGAGTTTTGGATAGGTTTCTCCGAATATTCTGTACTTGTTGGCATTAAGCAAAGTGGTGAATGAGGGGCGCCGGCGTGTCGCCTCCGGTCAGCTGACTGGTGAAATACCCCCATATCAGATAACTGCCGCCCACACCATATTCAGTGTTGGGGTTTGGATTTGGCAGGTGGTGACAGTGTCAGTTTTCGTCCACACTCCAGCTTACCTCTCTCCAATGTTCAACTCCTACACTTCTTAGTTTGGTCCTGGACAGGCCAGGTCAAGGAGAGCTGGGTCCTCTCAAACTTCTTCCAATTTAGGATTGCAGCCCACTGCGCTTCTTTGGCACCTTGAGTGCAGCAGAAGTTCTTTCGTAAACTTGGCCAGATCCTGTCTCAATAGATTTGAAGACAATCTGTCTCTGATTTCATGGGGTTTTCTTTTCTTGCCTCATATTCTCATGTCTTTGACATGCACTGTGAGCTGTAGGTTTTATATAGACAGATTTTGTGGCCTTTCTTGATCAAAATCCATAACACTCCAATTAAGGAGTAGAAGCACTCAGCAAGAATGAAAGTCCAATTAACTTCTGACTATGTTATATTTTAAGTTTTATTGTTTAATTAATTAGCAAAGATATCTACTTTCGGTTTTTTTCTGTCACGATGGAGTCCACCAAAAAGTAACATTAATGATCATAAAAACACTTTTTTTTGATCTTACTAATTGGCTGCAATGAAACAAAGAGAAAAAATGTAAGAGGCTGAATACTTTGCTCACCACACTGTAACGGAAAAAGAAAAAGAAATATTTTTAAAAATTAATTAAAACAAATAAAATAATGCCTTTTAAAACAGGTATTAAACATTAGGCGGAGGAGGAAATCGGAGGTGAATGTGGAGTGTAGTGGAAAAAGGTCAAGGCGGAGGTAGCTCCTATCACTCAATCAGGTTCTGTCAACATCCAGTCCCCTGGGATTCATGGCTGTTTCTTCTCACGGAATTGTAAGAACGTCCATATGGCCTGCGGACAGGCAGATTCCTCTTGCCTGGTGTGACACCATGGCGTTGCTGAACACACACTCTGACAAGGATTCGTGCAGGGCAGACCAACACCTACTAGGCATAGAGGGCAAGCTTTGGCCATATAGTTAATTTACCAAACCCAAAATGTAACAGGAGGACCATTGTCAAAGACTGTTGCAGTTACGGCACTAATTACACATCTACTATAAGACTTAAGTCACGCGCATCACGCTGTCTGATATAGAATTCAAATTACTGTGGATTTACATACACGTCTGAATATGGAAATGCGCGACTGCCTATTAGATGGTTTTCAAGTTTTGAAATGCGTAAATTTGCTATTACAACCAGCTGTATGTAACAAAGGCATTTAACGCGCTTTAGACCGTGATTAGACAGATCAACTTGTGACTGTGCTGTAAGAGACTATGGTGTACAGATACTTGGTACTGCACTATAGGAGGCGTATAAGGATAGAGATGGCAATTATGTTATAGCACTTAAGAGAATATTGGTATACAGATGTAATTCTTGTGATGGCACTATAGTCGTGTATGATATACATATCATTATTGTGACTGCACTATCGTAGTGTATGTTATCAGATGCACTTATGTGTGGACTTGCACTATAGGACATAATGGTAATACAGATGCAATTACATTACAGGGAACCTACAACGCCACGATTCTATCTACCTATAAATGTAGAACGGGTGGTAGGTGGATGTATGGGATGTGAGGATATAGCCTTTTTTAGAGTACCGGCTATCGTGGTGGGGGGGGGGGGGTAAAGCTATATACCCTAGTCTGTGGAATTTGTCTTAAGCGGCTACTGGGGGTGGGGGTGTGTGAGTCGTGCCGGACGTATGAACACACGTCAAGGCTACTTCACGCTCCAGGCGCCTCTTTTCTCCTCCTAACCCCATGTCCATCTTTCGGTCACGAGCTCTTTGTAGCTGCACGCCCTCGTGCGAGAAGCCAGAGTTCTTCTGCGCATGCCTCATGTTTTCGCTACTCCCCTGCCCATTAGCCGCTTAAGACAATTTACATATTAGGGTATTATATTTTTAAAAAGATCCATCCGTGTGGGTGTTATACGATTTTGACCTTTTTTCAAAGTCATTTTATGTTAATAGTAATTTTGGGATTTTAATATTATTATAATGTATTTTTTTATTTCTATTTAAACTTTTTATTTCTTTCCACCAGGGCCGCATCGATGTGGGTTCAATCATTATTTATTTTATTCTAAAAGGTGGTTACAGATGCGGTGATACTATATGGTGGGGTTGTGGTAACGTTTTTGACCTTTTTCACATGTCATTTTTATGTGTAAATAGTATTTGGGCATTTGTATTAATTATTTTATTATATTTTTTTAAACTTTTATTTCTTCCACCATGGAAGATGAACAAGCCAAATCATCTGTTAAAGCCCAGCACTCTGTGTCCGATTATCGGGCACCGATCACTAACAGGTTTAATGTAAAATACTTTTATTTAAATGTTGAGGTGTGCACTGTCTAGTGTACGTTCATGGCATAATAACCTAATGGGTTCTTCTTAGCAAATGCTTTTCTATTATGGAAGACCCTGTTTGCTTAGTTTTGTAATAAGATGGCAGCCCAGCCTAAGATACCATAGGATTCTTGTTAAATACTCATTAGCTATCATAAAGACAGGAAATTGCATTAGCTGCTTAGTTTAAAGGGTTGACCCCTATAATGTTGAGCAAACTATTAAAATAGGCTAGAATAAAAAAAATACTGTCTCACCGGTCTGCTCTCTGCATCATTACATATTTAGACTTTTCATGGAATTAAAGTACACCAAGCATTCAAAAAAACTTTTGATATGTGGATTAGTTGCTCTTGTTTTCTGCAGCCTTCCACTTGTTGTTAGTTACTCGTTATATGGCTGTTGCTCGGCACATTCCGTCTCCACTGAGGAGCTGACTAGAAGGGAGACACAACCCCTCTCTCTGCTCACAGCTGATTCTCCCCATAGCCCAGTGCCCCAGCACTCAGCCATGTGCAGGGAGAAGTCCAAACTAATGTAATAACCACACCACTACACTTATCTCTTCCTCAGCTTTCCCTACACTTGTATATAAACAAATAATCCACACAGACAGAAACTGCAGCCACCCCTCTCCCATCACCTCACATTCCACAGCAGGAAATCGCAGGAGAGACTCTCCAAGTCTTCAAGCTGTGCCCTCATGTGCTGTGCTGAAGTTTTACATAGTTTAGATGATGATGATAGGATATCCCGATAGATAGATAGATATATTAGATATTATATAATATATATATATATATATATATATATATTAGTTAGATAGTTATTAGATAAATAGATAGATAGATAGATAGATATGTGGAGCCCAATCTCACTGAGATTGGGCTCCAGATCCTTTAGGTAAATAACACGAAAGGTAAGCAGCACTCCCAGACGTCAATTGTCAAAAAGCAAAAGGGTGATTTATCCCATGTTTAGAAGTACAATAAAGTACAGCAGCGACGTTTCGGCTCCAAGGAGCCTTTCTCAAGCCAGCCTTCCTGGAGCCGAAATGTCGCTGCTGTACTTTATTATACTCCTTAACATGGAATAAATCACCATTTTGCTTTTTGACAATTGACATGCTGCTTACAATTGAGTGCTGCTTACCTTTCATGTTGTGGTCGCTCGCTTAGTTTGATGTGCGATGATGATGATTGAGATTTGACGATGATTTTGATTGAGTTTTAATAGATATGAGATCTGATCGATATACAAGAAAAGAAGAAAATAGCAGCACAGTCGTGCGAGCAGTATAGATGGGTTGCTTCCTCACTCTCACCAGTCGTGTATAGATATCCAAAAAATGAAGGCAGCCGCACTCCGCGGGAGGTGGAATAAGCACCTTGTTTTTCACTACTTGGCGTGCTGCCTGTCTTCATTTTTTTGATAGATAGATATGGATAGATATGGTATCATGGTCACCGCAGGTGGTTGATGAGGTGACAGGAGGCAGGTCCTCGCCCCTTTATATGACGATTGGTATTTTTTTGAGAAGCTGAAACCCTGGTTGCTATGAGACCAAAAGGTACTAATGAGGACCGAGAGGCAAAATACTTGAGAATAATTCCCAGGGACACCTGGAGCAGAATTATGTATTTTAGTTTTTTTTTTTAGTCAGAATGACAGTTACACTTTAAAATAAAAATTACGAGACAATCTCTTGGGATGTAACACGGATCTTAATGTTTTATAAATTTAATCATCTATATATAATGGTTATATATAGATACACACATTTTGTTTACTTTCAATTTTTCATGTTTTCCTGGGCTAACAGTGTTTTCGCCGATTACTATGTATTCGTTTTGATGAAGTTATATTTACGCTACTCTGCAACACTATTTTGCTGCAGTATTTCAAATGGTAAAAAATACACAATTCAGGTGATCTGCTATTTTAAAGCTTTTCACAATGCTGACTTGGATTTGTATGACTAGGGCAATTTCTACATTTTTCAAAGAAACGTATACACTCATGGGCATGTAAGACTTTTCTTTCTTTTTATCAAGGCACACGATTTACGAGTATTGTTTATATGTAGGAAAGTTTCTTGCAGCACATTCTACACCGGTATAAATAGATTTGGAAGAAAATGTCAATGTTAGGATGAGTTCAGTTCCTAAACATGTCATGTCATATTCATCATCCATCTAAGTTATCAGTTCTTTTTTTGGAAAAAGATGTTTTGTATACCATGGGGAACTTGTGGAAATCTCCCTAAACTTTTGGTTTGGAGGAGATTTTGGGGCAGAGGACAGATACAAGCTACCATGGGTCATGTCTGTAGATTGTGGCTACCCCACTGTTCATTTTTATTAAAATGAATGTACAAAACTATTACAAATACTCTAATGATAAAGTAACAAATCTTTCACAGAGATAGTACTAGCACCTATAACCAATGACGTAGAACCTGTATCAGAAATCAAGCTTGCCACATATACATGGTAAACTTGGTAAATATGAATACTATGGCGTGATATATTGAGCTTAAACACATCAAATAATAAATACCAAAAGTGCAAAACTAAAGTAAAGCTTATCTAGTCATAGCAAAACATACCTCCATTATGATGAATATAATAATACTATTCCAAACCTTCCCCAAATAAATCTAGATAAAATAGAGCAACTTAAGATAAATCTGGCCTAATGTATTTAATCTGATAACATATGACAATGTACAACAGTGTTTAAAAGACCAGCATGTAACATAGAGGAATTCTTACAGGAATGTTCTATAGATATCTCCAGAGATTTTACTTATTCTTCAATTGTTGAATATTTTTTGGTTGTAAATATTTTTCATAGGCAAAATAAACAAAAAGAGTTCCTTCATAAAAAATTTGTATTAGAGCAGAAAAGGAAAACTATTAAATCATACTACTCAGTGTATGAGATCTATATCATTGTTAAAAAAATGTATATTGGGTCTTGGTGACCAAGGGGTTAATGTATCCAGAAGGTCTTGCTGTCAGGTCATAGGGCCCTTTAGAAAATTATTTGAACAGCTTCAGTTATTGTGTTTTTACTGTTGTGCAAATTTCTAATATGGCTCCGGCACTCACGATTAGTTGATATCTGCTGGGTTTGTGATATTCCTTCTTTTCAGGTCCTGTGTTTTGTCCGTGGCTCCTTCCTTTACATGTCTCAATCGAGCCTATTGTTTTCGGATCTGGGGAACACCGTATGGAGCGTCTCAAAACGTGCTGCTGCTCCCGTTCCTTGTTCAGCAATGGCGCTTTGAACGCCGTCAGAAACGCTGATGCCTGCTTCAGATCTTCACCTCATGCAGCCCAAATGATATCTCAGCATTGACGGTATTGGCACTGCGGTGCGCACGGCACCAAAATGTCTCTACCTCCGGGACAGAATGTCAAGGTATAGCACGCGCTTTTTGTGAAGGTAGTTCACCGGTATGTAGTAGAGATATTGCAGAATTTATAGTAGCTGTTCAATTCTTTGCTAAACGTGTTTCGAAGCAAGAGAGCTTCTTCTTCAGTAGCTTTATTTAAAGCTACTAAATATTAAACTAAGAGCATGATTTAATAGTTTTTCTTTTCTGCTCTTAGTACAAATTATTATGAAGGAACTCCTATTTAGTTTTTTGTTTATTTTTTGTTTATTCTTGCCTATGAATATATTTACAAACCAAAAATTATTCAACAATTGAATAATAAGTAATATCCTGGATCCATTTGTATGAGAGAATATCTGTAAGAACACTTCTGTAAGAATATTCCTTTATGTTATATGTGGGCTTTTTAAACACCGTTGTATAGTCATATGTTTATCAGATTAACATACTATGGGGGTCATTTACTCAGGGCCCGAATCGCGTTTTTACGGCGGGTTACCAGAATATTCCGATTTGCATCACGATTTCCCAGGTTTTGCGCACGCAATCGGATTGGGCCACATAGGCGCCTGCCGTCATGCGACAGAAATCGGGGGGCATGACCAAACGAAAATCCGATGGATTCGGAGAAACCGCCACATTTAAAAAAAAAAAAAGTGTCGCGGACACGCGCTGTACCTACACCCAGCAACGGATCGTGAACTGCCTTAGTGAATTGCCGGAAGACCGAATCCACCGCAGAGAATGCGCTGCTGGATCGCGAATGGACCGGGTATAATCTGCCCATGTAATTTAGACTTTTTATCCCTTTCGTGGTGGTATCATGTAGGTTTTTTGTTGTGAGCAGGCACATAGAACTGGAGAGCTAAAGGTTGATAGTGCCAAGTACAATGCCATAATATTCAAAAATTAACCAGAGCAAAAATGATTAACCATCTAGCGATCTAGACAAATTCCATCTTTTGCAAATTTAATTAACCATAGCAATAAAAACCCCATGTCAAGGGGCCCCAAAATATAGCTAGTAAAAGTATATGGACCCTAAACTAGACATACCAGTACGGTAACACACTTTATGGCACATATTACATACTTGCCCTGTGTTACCAGAATCCATTCACCCCGCCCAGTTCTCCAGTCAGCTCCCTGACCAGCTGGAGCAGATTACCTGATTTACACATGATGGGGGTCATAAAAAAATAAATAGGTAGATAAAAAAAAAATAAAAATCTGGAACCTAACTTCACCTCGTCAGCATGTACCAGAGAGGAGATTGAAATGTAACTAAAATTACCTACACCACATAGACAACTACACTATAGTAATCTGTTGCCTGTATAAAAAAAAACCAAATTTTTTGTTGTTTTTCTTGTAAGGCTTAAGATTTTATCTTTAGCGCTGTGCACAGCAACTTCTGACACCCCCATACTACTAGATGGATCACCAGGATACAATAGTGAGAGTGTGTCCTCCATTCTCTAGAAACCATTGGGGCCTCTTCTTATGATTTGTGGACCCTTACTGATCACTTGTATCCCCTTATACAAAGGGTAACCCCCATTTATAAATGTATTATTACTTGTCTACTATTTGTTAACAGTCAGATGCCAAGCTGGAAAACCACGCAGTGTGCTTACTAAATAGTGTATGTATCTGCACCCTCAAAATAGCTAATAATCAAAAATTGTTATCATATAGATTATTTGGCACAGGCACAAAGCCTTTTAAAGTCTTAACTGATTAGGAGTGAGGGCCCTGCTCGCAAGAGCTTACATGTAGATTGGGGAATAAAGTAAGAGGACCAGGTAGGATAGAGGAGATAGACATGGGCAAATAGTAGAGGAGGTGGCATATGTCTATGACAACAGTCAATGAAGAGAGTAGGCGGAAACTTTAACAGGTTCATTTCAAAGCCAGAAGACACTGACAAAATCTATAGACCCCTCCCCCAATATCACTGAGGAAATAGAAGTTCACCCTACAAATAGATGGAGTGGGCTGCACAGGAAGGGACAGTAGTGATTGTGGGAGAATTATCAACTGTCAGAGTTCGTTTTCATCTGTGAAGACATTTTTAACTTTTTATTGGATAATTTTATGAACGTTTTGAAGAATTCTACAAGGATGTATTTGTTGGATCTTATCATTTCTGGTAAAAAAATCTTGCAAACAATGCAGAACTAGAAATGTTGGTAGCCAGGAAACCCTCAATAGTGATCATAATATAATTTCTAAGGAAATATGATAATGGTTCAGTCTTTTTTTTTATTTTAGCACTATAGACATTTGAGAGACGGACACCAGACAGACCACAGAGACCCAATTAAGAATCCAAGGAAGAAGCACTTTAATTACGTATAAATGGTTTATTTACCAACAGTGAGAAACATACAATGTTTCCACCCCTCAATGGAGCCATTTTCCAGGGAATACATTGGGGCACATTTACTAAGGGTCCGAACACCGCATTTTCGTTGGGTTTCCAGACTTTTTACCATTTTACCCTGAATTTCCCTGGGTAATTTCCCACATGCGATCAGATTGTGGCGCATCGGCGCCAGCTTGCATGCAACACAAATTGGGGAGCATGGACGTCGGATTTGACGGATTTGTCCAAACCCGACTGATTTGGACAAACTGCTGAATTTAAAAAACGAAATTGTGTCGCAATATCAGCACTCACATATACCGGGAAGAAGAAGATGAGCTCTGGCGGACCTCAGCGGGGGGAGGCGACACACGCAGGATATCGGGAGCACGATCTTAGTGAATCGTGGCAGACCAAAATCCTCGTCGTACAACACACAGCAGAGATTGCGACGGGACGGGTAAGTAAATGTGCCCCATTGTGTAACATAGCAGGTATATATGCCCCACAAGACATGATATCACAAAGTGATCATCAATATTCAACAATATATATACAAGAAAATGCTCATAAAAATACATACGGAGTCTTAGTGGGCCCTTTTGCAGTTATGGACATTATGTTAAAGGGGGGCTTTGCAGTAGATATTTTATTAAAGGGGGGCTCAGCAGTGGAAAGGTCAAAGACACAGGGACATTAAAGTGTATGTGGGGGGCTATAGAAAAAGGTGTATTATAGTGTTAACCTTTTCTATACCCCCCATCTTATAAAGACAGACAACAAAAAAAGCAGCACTATCAGGAGGCCCTGCAGAAAAGGAGCAGCTGCAGGAAAGGGAGCATTTTAGACGCGGGCTGCAGGAAATGGCACATTATATGGCAGGGAGCATGTGTGACCGGCTTCCCTATCAAATCATGATTTGTGGGTACCTCAATTAATTATTGCTACTAAGCACAGTATGTAACCTTTGAATGGGGGGGGGGCGTCTTCTATACTTCACACAGGCAGCAAAGTGGCTAGGTTCACTGCTGCTGGCAGTATATGTCTATGGAGTGTGGTGGATGTTTGGTGGATCCTAGCCTCGGAGATCGTATAAGAGCGCCATCAACCCACTAGCTCGGGACACTAAACTGTAAAATGTGAGCCAGAAGAGGGAAACACTGCTAAATTCAGAATGTAAGTAATTTAAGGCTAAAAAAGGTGTTATTTCCATGTACAGATACTATACTATTGACTTACACAAAGTTAAAATGTATGTTACTTTTTCTTTGAAAACAGTAAAGATCTATGTAATGTTTGATAATTTTGTATTAGAATTTAGTTTGCCAACAGCAACTGTTTCTATTATCCAATATTTTTCCTTAATGGAAATTCCAGTACCTTATGATGATTCCAGTACAATATACTTAAAGAATAATACGTATATATTGTTAGGCTCAATGGAAAAATGTGTGCTCTACAATCTATGAATATATAATGAAGCATGTCTTATTAGATAGGAGTCTCTGATGAGAGTTAATAGTGGGGGCTTCTTTATTGACTCTTGGGTATTTGATCAGGGACTAGTGATTTAATCATGGCTTATTTAGCATACTTGTAATTGATTGTAAAGTATGGTAAAGTCAGTCTCTGTATAGCTATGAGATTCTGTTCCCCTACACATCTAATCGCCATTTAATACGGCTCTGTGCTTGTAGGCATGTGGAGTTTAAATACTGTCTGCATCTGGTGCCATGCTGATTTACTAATCCTTGATCTTAGCTGAACATGATCACAGGACTTGCTTGTGTTCTTAGGGGATAGGCTTACTGTTAATTGCACATAGTCGCTACTTCCCAGAAGTACTGTTAATGTAGGAAGGGAGAACTAATACAGTTACAGTGATCCAGGCTATTTCATTTACATGGAAATAAACTCCTCTTAATGAATATAGACAGAAATCCTACTAGTTTGTCTGTGTTTCAGTTCTATGCATTAAATATGCTATAGGGAAATTATAAAAAATGCAATGTCATAGCCTCCAATCATCAGTTTGTAGCTGCTTCATATTTTCCAGTTGTCATCTGGGGTAAAATCTCCATTTTCTAAAATACTGTGTTGGAAACTCCTCTGGGAATTATGTAACAATGAGTTTCATTTTCTTTTGGTCATCTACATGGGAGTTAACAAGCTGACCACCAATTGTCGAGCCCCCTGTGCCACACTGTCGTGTTTGTAGGATGTATTTCTTGCACGCATGAAGAAGGCACGTAAGCAATTAGCACTGAACATCATCTTTATGTCTTATTATCTTCAATAGTTTTACTTTGTCACTGCCCTGGTTAATAGCCACTGGATCTTCTAGTGACCACTACCTGTAAACAACACATAGCCACAGCCTGGCCAAAATGGCGGTGTAGGACACCGGAGCAATGGAAGAGGTGTTACAGGTTTTGGTTTTTTTTTAATCCCTACCAAGCTCAACTGCAGAATTTTTAAAACAATCGGACAACCTCTTTAAGACCATAGAGACTGACCTTAATACATGGAGTTCTCTTTGCTATTGTGGTTTGGAAAGATGAACTCTTTAAAATGGATTCCTACCTAAATTTTTTTTAAACCTTCCAACTGTTCTCAGACTTCCCACAATCCTTTTGCTCTGTCCTATGAAAGATGGCCACGAAATTTGCATGGAAATAGTTCTCTCCCACCTGAAACACAGCTTGTTGACTAGATATAAGGATGAAGAGTAATGCGAGTTTCGAGACTTAACTTAATATCCCACAAGAATATGTAAACCTATTATCGAAAACTTGGGTTGAATATGAATGCAGTTCCCCCTCCTTTAGGAACTTTCCAGAAATGTCTGGGTTACCTGTTGAAGATCGATTGGGGTCACTGGAGGTCCCCTTTTAATGTCCCAGGTATTGAGGGCATGGGGTCATGTTGCAGTCAGTTCTAAAATTGTTGTCATTCCCGGTTTGTTATCCATGGGCACGGGATTATTCTGGAATCCCATTGTTATTAAGGACTTGTCCTCTTTTTCCCTATAGTGATGGGTGAACAGCGGACAATTAGCAACTTTATTACAGAAAACTGGAGTTTGCCCCTCTACTGACTTGCGGAAGGGGAAGGGGTTAACCAGGTGCTTAATTACACTACCTACAGTTGAGGAGCTTTGTGTTCACCCTGACCCCGCACTTTCATCCTGGCGATTTCCGTTTGGCGCTGCTGGGACAGGGTTTTAAAAGTGGTTTTTGGCGCACACGATCGGATTTTGGTGCAATCGCGCCGGCTTGCATGCGACCAAATCGGGGGGGGGTCGTCGGAAGATCCAACGGATTCAGAAAAACAGTGGGATTTAACTTAAAAATGTGTCACAAGCCAAGCATCACATACAACGGAAGAAGAAGGTGAACTCCGGTGACAATCTTCATGAATCGAGTGCATCCTACGTCGGGCAATCCGGAACGGGGATCACGCAGGGACCGGTAAGTAAATTTCCCCTATGTCTCCAGCAGTTGGTCCCCACATGGTGTGTCCTTCTTGTATAGGATGCTTTCGGTAGTAATACTGAGGGCCTGTCGTTGTCCTCTATGTCAGAGGAATTGGGGGAAAGTTTTCTAAAGAATCCTGGGAGGAAATCTCTTATCTTCACCCACAAACTGTTAATATCTGGTAATCCAGGAAACTAAGTACAAGATCCTCACATTGTTGTAAGACTCCTGTACACTTAAACTGTAGGTTACCCTCTGTGAAATAGGTATGTTGGAGATGCCACTCAGCCCCTGGGTTCCATGTACACTTTGGTGGAACTGTATTTAATTTCTTCCATCTGGTCTTCTGTCTGGGATTATAACACAAGCATCTACTGTACAGAGCTTCTAGGACCTTCACCAGCTAATGCCACTGTTATATGCTCCTGGGCCACCCCCATGATATTAAGAAGGTCTATTTTGACATTCCTAATGGCTATGAAGTTGGTGCTCACCTATACATTTTCTAACCTGGCTCACTAGCAATCATTAGTCACCAGGATCCAATCTAACACCCTTTCTGCAGTTTCGGCTTCTGTGTCTGTCTTGCAGAGTCACGGCAGCCACTTATCGCCCCCCTCTTTCCTCCTTCCTTTCCCCCTTCTGGTTTTTTAAAATTGTTTCCAGTTCCTTCGTTTGTACATGTCTAAGGTGACCAGGTTACTTGCTCAAACGTACTGTAACTTGGTGATTTTACTTCATTATAGGGTGCATAATGCTCGTGGGTCTCCTGGTCCCTGTATTGATGTTTTATGTACTCTGTTAACAAACCTTTATTGAAACATAAAGAAGAGATGTATGAGAACCCTTAAAGGGGTTGTTTTATGGGTGGGGAGAGAGCCAGGTGCTGCACAAAAAATTAACTTTTGTTTAGTATAGAAATTCAGTGGTCCAAGTGTATTACTGAGTCAGCTAAGTGTGGGCGGTTCCCAACATACGAAGCGCTCACACAACACACAGATGGGATTAATAAAACAGTAATACTTAATTATTGAAAATTACATAAAACCATATAATTATATCCTTATCACTAATTATATCATGAGAAGCAAACATCAATATATTTCCCGGATATTGTAGCATCACTCCCTATCGGGGACCTCGACAGAGGAAGGCAGTTTCCCGGTTGCATCACAGACAGACGGCGTCCACTTGTCCCGTCTGAAAGTCCCTGCCCCCTGTCAGGATCCCCTTGTTTTATAACATTTCATAAACAAGGCATTATCTGTATTAGATACCTGCCGCATCATCATTTTGTATCATTATGAACATGAAATGAACAAAGGCATTATTCGTATTCGATACTGTCACATCATCATTTTTGTAACATATGTATCAATATCACGCGCTAGTATGTGCAGAAGACTTGTTATTGTCCTGTGAAGCGCGTGTATCTCGCTTTTTAACACTGCGTGATCACGTCATGATGAGCACAGGACAAGGCTTTACTCCATTTTGTATAGTCCTTATTAAAACTTAATAGGCAACATTTCACATCCTAATTGATGTAATTATCATTCACACTCCAAATCTTCACATTGTATCACACCAAGAGACCACTGTCGCAGCGCTGTATCAGATTCTGAAAATAGTGATGGGTGAGCGTGAAGCTGACCAGAAGTTCTTGGAGCGGAGATTCTGTCCCTGTAAACAAACGGGCACGGCACCGAAGACCACGCTGCAAGACATGGGAGTACTGGATGAAGTAGTACATGTTTTATTTTTTGGTGCTAATTGACTAAAGAAGATAAATGAAATTATTTTAAAAAACCTGTACCACATGGCACTAGACCACATGAAAAGGTTTTCAGCACTTTGCCTGTCTACAATAATGGACTAGACAGGATACAATGCCAATGTAGTGCCTGTGGTCCTTAGGCAGAAGTTCTCCCATTCTTAAAGGGGATGTCTGGGATCATAAAAATGGCTGGAGGGTTGTATTAAAACAATAAACCTTTACCTTCTCCTCACTGCTGCTCACCCACTGCACAGTCCAACACTGTCAGTCTATGTTTGTTTGTACAGCTGTCAATGCTGTCCTGACCACTGCCATGCGCAACTACTTGCCTGATACAATGCTGCATGCGGCACGCCTGCCTCTGTTACATAGCCTGGAGTGGACATGGAACACCTAGGGTGAACGGTAGCGAGGAAAGAATTAAGGGATTTATCAAACATTTTCTTATCCTGGACAACCCCTTAAGGACACATATAACATAGTGTAATTGTATGTAAAAATCAATACAGATAAGAAAAACAGATTCAGAGTCACCATAGGAACTCCAAATGGACAAATGGAGCCAAAATGCACCATTAAAGCTATAGGCAGCATCTACAAACAAAAAAAGATATTGGGGCACATTTACTAAGGGTTCTGCAGCCGCGAATCCGTCAGGTTTTTCCTAATATTTCCTGCTTTGCGCTGTATTTCACGGGATTGTGGCGCCGCGATCGATTTTTGGCGCAATTGCGCCGATTTTCACGTGACAGAAATCGGGGGCGTGGCCACCGGACAACCCGAAGTATTCAGAAAAATCGCGGAATTTAAAAAGCCATTTGTGTCACAGATCAAGCACTCACATACACCAGAAAAAAGCAGGTGAACTCCGGCGGACCTCGCGCAGCAGCAAACACCTGGGGAATATCGGCGCACGGACCTTAGTGAATCCCGGCAGAACCCGAATCAGCGATGGAGAACCCGCCGCTGGATCGCGACTGACCGGGTAGTAAATGTGCCCCATTATGTCTGTTACTTTGGTCAGTTGGAATAAATAAATAAAAATACATTTCACTGAACTTACATTTTTTGGCTTGATTTGCTGCCCTTTCCTTACATATTTATGTGAATACACTTCCAGCTTATTTTGGAGAAATGTAAACTGTGGAACTTAGTAATATTTTAATCTTTTTTATTATGTATACAAATGCAGTTTAAAATCTCTCTCAATTTATACATTTTTAGCTCTCTTAATTTTTAACCCATTGAATATTTTTTTTATGGTATTTAGGCCCTATTTGTGGCTAAGTTTCCGAACTCAAGCAATGATAATAAACCCAATGTATTGTATAACATATGTGAGTCACACTTCCACAAGGTAAAAATAATTTGTGTGAGCAATAAATGTGTGGTAAGTATTATACTTAACATCAGTTAACATCAAGAATACCGAAAATCAATTCTCAAAGGGTCTAAACCTATGCTTCAAAATCATTTAAATTAAGGCATTATTAGACTAGTATAGGCACGGATGACAGTGATTTGCAGACAACACTTAGATAACTATTGGTTTAAATTAAGTGTGCGTTGCTGTGGGTAAATCATTGTCACAGTACTCACAGTAACTTAATTAGCACTTTTAATGTATCAACCTTTATATTATTTTTTTATCTGCAATTTTCAGCTTTGGTATGAATAGTCAGTCATCTGTAATCAAAGCAAAATACAAATCCACAGCAGTAGAAGTTATTACAAAATCAATTGCAGAAATGAAAAAATACTGAGTATATTTTAGCCATACATTTTTATTTGCAGAACATTGTCCAACAGCTAATAGCTGGTAAAGGCAAAAAATTGTTAAATATTTCAATTAGAGTAACAAAGAACGGTGTAACGGTGCCAGGCCTGTGGCCCACTTTAAACTACATGGCCTGTGGACAAATGTATGAATTGTATGACATCTAGTGATGTTATTGTGCATCCAACAGTTATGCATTAATCACACCTAGGGATTTAGACTTGGTGCCCCAATCTGTTCATAGTTTGTTCTTTATACTGGTGTAGCTCCAATTGTATTTAGTCACTTTTATTTGTACTGCAATCTACCCATTGCTTTGTTTAGCCTGCTTTAGATTTCATTTGTATCCACGGATAACTTATTATTCTGTCTGTGGTCTGAAAATGGTTTGTGTCGTTATGTATTATTCTATGATGGGAATTTATCCCTATTTTGATTCCAAACAAATAGTTAAATAGAGAACCAACTGTTTTATATTAATAAATGGGAGGCAGATTTGGGCACTAAACTTAACTATGCTAAAGGACAAGAACATTTGTCCTAATTAGCAGGCCATTTGCAAATTAGAACAAGTATTTTCATGCTGATGATTAGGCTGCCACTGTGAGAGTGTCAGCCCGATCTGCCGCCTGGTCCCTTCGTCTGCCAGGCATGAAGATCTATTCATGCTGTGCAGTTAACACCTTAAGTATCATGATCAAGCAGAATCACAGCACAATAGAGAGACAGAGGATCAGAGCTCTGAAAAAAACCTCTCTAACTGCCATGTGCGGAAGCCTATTAGGCCTAGTCCGACTGGGTCAATGGCAAACTGTCAGTAAAAAGCTGAAGCAAAGATACAATACAGTTCAGTTTGAAGTAGTTAAATGTATGGTATTAGGATCAAGTTTTAAAAAATAAATTAAAATTAAAAACCCCCATACCTGTATAGAGGTTTAAAAAACAAAAAGATAAAACACCCCACCCAAAAGCAACCCTAAGCAGCCTTTGCTAAACAATATTTTGTTATTATACTCGTATGCAGGGAAAAAATAAAACTACAAATTTTTTTCAAATTTCAATTATATGCTTCCTAACTACAAAAAGTGTAAAAAGTGATCATAAAGTTGTACGTACCCCAAATAGTACCAATCTACAATTTTCTTATCCTACAATAAAAAAAATCCTAACAATGCACTTTTCATTGTGAATAAAAAAAAGTTGATTTTAGATATGGCAACACATAATAATAATAATTTTTCCTCAAAGGTGTATTTTCCTTTCTGAAGTAGTAATATGACACAGTACGTCTGGTATCTTCTTCAAAAACAAGTGGCAGAATAGCAGTTTTTTTCGCTCCACCACAAAAAAAGATTTTTATCATTGCATTAGTTTTACCCTTAAATTAACTTATTGGAAAAACAACTTCTACTTCATAAAACACACCCTCATATGTCAGATAAAAATAAACATGTAATGTCTGTTGGAAGCTAAACAAGGAAAAACTAGTAATGTCCTGAAGGCCATTTTAAGAGACTCTGTGGGCACAAAGATAGGAATCCACATGTAAAAGTGCTCAAAACAAGCTAAAGTTGGAGACCTCAATTAAAATCCAAATGCCATGCTACCTGGTCCCCACAAGAATGCACACAAAGTGGCTGGATTTCCCCTCAATTTCTGCAGAAGTTGCTTTTTGGCGTGGGACATGCTCTTCACATGCTGATCTTGTCCCAGAACTTAAAGCCCGTGATTAGGGTCTTAACTTTTTGAAATGTGTTACCTTTTTAAATATGTGGGGGCGTTATTACTATGCAAAATTGTTGGTATCCCCCAAGCCTCTAAGCCTATTTCCTTCTTTTTTGGCTCACAAACAAACAATATGAGCTTAATAAGAGAAAAGCACACCTCTTCTGTGAGTGATTGGCACAATGGGGGTAATTTATAATTAGGTTTTTTGTTTTGGGTGCAGTTGTGTGTACAAATGCTGTTTGGCGACTAATATTGCCTAATGAACATAGGGCAGTCCAAAGTCACTTTGACTTCAGTTTAGGTCTGATGGGACTGGGAAGGTATATAAGCAACTCCCAGAGACGCCTCCTACTGGAGGAGCTGTCCATCACACCCTTGTAACCTTTGCTGGACAGGAATAAGCTAGAGAGAGTGGGCTTGGCTGAATAACAAAAAGGCTAAACCACAGTTCACACACGAGACACAACAGATATCAATGTCTTCTCAGCCGCAATCGGCAGACAGAGGATGATGCTGGCACGGATATTACATTAGTTCAATAGGAAAAGTTATTTCAACTGAAGGTTCCAGTGGAAGTTAAATCTGTATTCCTAAGGGCTTATTTACACAATCGTATGGGACCGATATGCAGCTGCATCATTTGCTGCCACATATCGGTCCCTGTTGACGTCTATGGCACCAGGTCACTCTGTAGTGAGCACACCGTTGTCTCACCACAGCGTGATTGGCAAAGTATAGGACATGTCCCACATTTCCCACAGGGACGCAGGCGCTCCCTTCCCTATGGAGAGGGGAGAGGTAACATGACATTTTGTCATGTCATCCTGTCCACAGCACATCAGAAATATATTTACTTGGTGATGGTGTTCAATACTTTCTTTCAACCGCTGTATACATTATATTTGTAGAAATTTGGACCGCATGCAGTGAGACTAGAAAATATCTGTGATTTTTTTTGATGATGTAACACTGCAGTTGATTGCTTACATTAGTTTTCAGGGAAATTATAGAAGAGTCAAATCACTTATGTCTCGGAAAGTAGCTTTTGATCTTTACAAACATTAGCCAGATGTCGGCATTTTTCTCGCAAATTTGATTATTTTCCCAGGGAAGATAGGCCACATATTAGCTTTACATGAAAGTGGGTTCCAGAATCCAACATCAATCATATATTCTTTAAGCTGCAGGTATTCAATTCCCTGCAAGGTTCTGATGGCAGCAGAATGGGCATTATCTCTTTCTGGTGAGAGTTTTCCTTTAAATAAATAATAAACTATAATAAAAATAAACTTACCGTAAGTCAAACTTATTACTATAATGATAACTAGAGTGTTAGTATAAGGCAATAAAATGTAAATTAAAAAAATGAATTTCACTTTTTGAATTACCGATATAAATCACCTCACATTTATATGTAGATTGTCATTTACATGAAGAAATATTTACTAACAAAAATTTAGTAGTGTTTGCTGACCCATAAAGAAAGTTGCTCTATAGTTTTATTTTAGAAATTACGCAGATCATAATTTGCCATTTTTGGATGCTGCATAATATCTCCTCCCTTCATTGCAGTGAGAGTGTTGTTTAGGCTTTTCTACATGCTGCAGAACATCTATAACCCCATGTAGTGCGCAGATCATGCTGGTCCATATGTATGGATGAGATTTATTTCTGACAAATAAAACTTTGAGGTGAACGATTTTATCTAATACTATAACCATCTTTAAATAAAAGTAGTTATGCAAAATATTGGCTTTGTTCGGATAAATTCTTCTTTACTTAGCCAAACTAGATGTGTATTCCTAAAGTCTACTTTATTTACAAAATGCTCGGAAGACATGTTTTAGTATAAAAAAGCATTTTCAACAATGTAATGATTCCACTGGAAATAAGCTTAGACTTAGCTTACTATTATTCTTCTGCTTCCCATCTCACAGGTTACAGCCCAGTGGTGGAAGCCAAAGCAGGAGGTCATAGGCTCTTTCGCACGTGCCACAAACTACAAGGTATCCAGATCACAGTCCCCTGTAAATTTAACAACTGGATCATGAGATCCAAAGAGACCTTCTGGATCCCAGCACTGAACATTTCTGATTTTTTAAAAAAGGCACAAAATGCTGATGAGGAAAGTTTAGGAGGCCTGATAATAGGACTAGGCAAATGGAATTACATGAGGATGAGACTAATAATGGGAAATCTAACATTATGGAGCTATATATATTACCTGTGGCAGTGATTCTTCGTGGAAAAAGCAGTTGAAGCAACACAGTTTCTTATGCTCTTAATAGGTGAAATGGTACTTTAAAATGGCTAACATGGCATAACTAATTCTAATATCACATGCTTTCTTTAGATAAGGTAGAAGCTGTGTTTAGTTTTAAGAATACATTTATTTTCCATAAAATATATTTATTTCCAAACTTCCCATTGTCAATTTGATCTATACTCAAATATATGCCCCTTGAAGAATATTATGGCAAAATACAGTGTGAGGGAGTGTGGTGGAGGGTGTAAAGATTATGTTAATCAGTGATCACAATCAGGACTTTTGGTGGGTAAGTAACACCTCTTGAGCTATATTTTTCTTTTACACTGCACTAGAATAGAAAAATTTACAGGCGGTCCGCTACTTAAGAACACTCGACTTACATACGACCCCTAGTTACAAACGGACCTCTGGATATTGGTAATTTATTGTACTTTAGTCCTAGGCTACAAAAAAAGCCATAACAGTTATCAAGGTGTCTGCAATGAATCTTATTGTTAATCCTGGGTTTATGAAAACCCAACTTTTTTTAAAATCCAATTGTCACAGAGACCAAAAAAGTTCTGGCTGGGGTCACATGATAAAATATACGGTTTTGACTTACATACAATTCAACTTAACACAAACCTACAGACCCTATCTGTATGTAACCTGGGGACTGCTGTATTTATGTGCACCATCCAATGTTAAAAGTCATGTATGTACCATGGAACATGAAATGCATTGCTTATCCGCTGGCCAACTGTCTTGCTCTGGGAACATTCTAAATGGATTATAAAAGAATCAGTAAACATTTATTGATGTATTAAAGAACCACTGTTTTGTTCTTTTGTATCGGATTTAAAGGCAGTCCCGGGTTATGTACAAGATACGTTCTGTAAGTTTGTTGTTAAGTTGAATTTGTATGTAATCGGAACTGTTTGTGTTATCATTGTAACCCCAACCAAATTTTTTTTGGTCTCTGTGACAATTGATTTTAAAATGCTGGGTTGTAATAAGAACTAGGATAAATAATAAATCTTAATTAAAACACATTTGATAACTGTTACAGCTGATCATTGTAGCCTAGGGCTAAAGTACAGTAATTACCATCTTCCAGGCACCGTTTGTAACTAGAGGGTCGTCTGTAAGTTGGTGTTTCTTAAGTAGAGACCGCCTGTAGTATCATATATTTTCACCAAAGCTTACAATTAATAACAGCAATTATTCTGCTCTGACTTGTTTTTAAAGTTATCAGTCATGTATCTTAGATGACATCTGAAATATTAGGTTGTCACTTCAAAAATGTGTTTTGACTTGAAGCACAGTATTTGCTAAAACACAACAGTAACTATTAGTAATTAATTAGTAATTAATTATTATAGGACTTTTTAGTAAAGAAGAACTTCCTTTAAATTGTTGAACAAATAAATGTCTATCATTTTGTTTTTGCACCAGGGTTATCATTTATACCAGCTTTTAGAAATATTATTAATTCATAAAAGAAACCCTAATTCAAACCCTGACAAAACAATATGATAGGCTTTGGTGAATGAGTAGGAATAGCCTTAGTTTTTGATTTTTCTAGCATGAGTTTGATTTTGGTATTTATTCCAAAACACGAGGCAGATATAAAACAGTTAATAGTAGTTTAACCATTTAAAGGCCCATCTTTAAATTTGTGTAGTCGACTATGATAAGGCAGAGTCATTGTTGGAGTTGGAAGTAACATATACAAGTATCCACAAGCGTATTATATTTCTCTGCATCAACCCTTTAGAATCTCAACATTCTTTCTAGTACAGAATCTTTACCAAAGTCTTGTTGTGCCTTTCACTGTCAGGCTAATAGCAAGGCCATAGTGCTAATTCAGATAATAAAGGTGCATTGCGGTTTAGCTGGGTAATATTGAATTTGAAAGATTTTCTGGATGAATAATGCTTTGAAGCAGGAAGCTATTTGACAGTATTTTATCACAGACATAAAGAAATATAAGCTTTTCCCTACACTTGAAACTGTCTTTAAATCTCCCTGCCTGAATTTTCTGTCACATTTTGTTCATTCAGTAATGTTAGTCATGCTGCTACATATTGTATCTGCACAAGTTTCAGGAGGTCATTACTGAAGGAATAATGTGATTTTTATTTATATGTACCGTATATTCCGGCTTATAAGACGACCTGTGTATAGCCGACCCCCCTACTTCCTGTTTAAAATAAGAGTTTAAGATATATTCACCATATAAGACTACCCCTTTTCCAACGCATCCAGTAGTATACAGCACAGCCCCCAGTAGTATACAGCACAGCCCCCCAGTAGTATAACAGCACAGCCCCCAGTAGTTACAGCACAGCCCCATAGTATACCAACAGCCCCTAGTATACAGCCAGCCCCCAGTAGTATACAGCACTGCCCCCAGTAGTATACAGCACTGCCCCCAGTAGTATACAGCACTGCCCCCAGTAGTATCAGCACAGCCCCCATGGTATACAGCACAGCCCCCATTGGTATACAGCACGCCCCAGTGGTTACAGCACAGCCCCCAGTAGTATACAGCACAGCATTAAAAATAAATAAACTTATATACTCACCCTCCGGTGGCCCCGATGTTCGCCGGCTCGTCTTCAGTGTTCCGCGCCGCCATTGATCTTCCCCGGCAGGCGCCTAGTATGACGCGCCGCTGCTGACGTCATACTAGGCGCCACCCCGGGGAAAAACATGGCGGCGCCTAGCAGAAGAAAGAAGACGGCGCGGTGAGTATGTCCCATGCGCATCTTTTTGAGGCTGCCGGCAGCCATCGCTGTGAAAACACCCGCGATCGGTGCTAGCACCGATCGCGGGTGTTACCGGTAAGCCTTTGCTGCAATATGCAGCAAAGACTTACCGGCTATGGAGAGGGCTCAGCCCGTGAGCCCTCTCCATGCAGCGCGATCCGACCGCGATCGTCTTATACGCCGTCATTACCGGCGTATAAGACGATTACCGGCGTATAAGACGACCCCAGAGAAGACAGAAGATTTTTCTGTCTTCAAAAGTCGTCTTATACGCCGGTTATACTCACCCTCCGGTGGCCCCGATGTTCGCGCGGCTCGTCTTTAGTGTTCCGCGCCGCCATTGATCTTCCCCGGCAGGCGCCTAGTATGACGCGCCGCTGCTGACGTCATACTAGGCACCGCCCCAGGGAAAAACATGGCGGGGCCTAGCAGAAGAAAGAAGACGGCGCGGTGAGTATGTCCCATGCGCATCTTTTTGAGGCTGCCGGCAGCTTTGCCGGCAGCCATCGGTGTGAAAACACCCGCGATCAGTGCTAGCACCGATCGCGGGTGTTACCGGTAAGCCTTTGCTGCAATATGCAGCAAAGACTTACCGGCTATGGAGAGGGCTCAGCCCGTGAGCCCTCTCCATGCAGCGCGATCCGACCGCGATTGTCTTATACGCCGTCATTACCGGCGTATAAGACGATTACCGGCGTATAAGACGACCCCAGAGAAGACAGAAGATTTTTCTGTCTTCAAAAGTCGTCTTATACGCCGGTATATACGGTAACCCAAAATGATTTTACATATGTACAGAGCCTTCTAAATGTATACAGTATCTCCATAATGAATCCTGCAGTGCACCCTGTAATAAATAAAGATACTGTGCCCCTCAGTGGCATAACTTGAAGCTGATGGACCCCAGTACAAAGTCTGTGCCAGGCCCCCTGAATATAATGTATGGTGCATAGTACTAGTCTTCTCATATGGTAAAGTGTCAACTGATGGACCCAATAATCCTCTTGGGCACAGGTGCGACCGCACCCTCTACACCCCCTCAAGTTACGCCCCTGGTGCCCCTTCTATTAGCTATATACTGTGCCCCCTTTATAATATGCTATGCTCCTTTTATTAGATATATATAATGCCCCCCCCCATTAGATATTTGCTGGGCTCCCCAGTGCACACTGCCCCCAGTAGATATGTACTGTATATGTAAGTAGATAGGTAGCCCCAGTACACACGTCCAGTATATAGATAGGTAGCCCCAGTTACACGTCGATAGCAGTGGTTGGCTGGCCAGATCAGGTGACCCTGCTATCGACGTGTAAGGGTACCACGTCATGCTGGGTGGAGTGCAGAGTCTCCTGGCTTGTGATTGGCTCTGTTTCTGGCCGCCAAAAAGCAAAACGGCGGGAGATGCCATTTTCTCGAGCGGGCGAAGTATTCGTCCGAGCAACGAGCAGTTTCGAGTACGCTAATGCTCGAACGAGCATCAAGCTCGGACGAGTATGTTCGCTCATCTCTAGTTATAACATAATGCTACACCTAGCAGAATATATAGGCAGTCCCCAGGTTACAATACATGATCGGTTCTTTAGGTTTGTTCTTAAGTTGAATTTGTATGTTAGTCGGACAAACTTTTTCTTAGCCCTCTTAAGTTGAATTTGTATGTTAGTCGGACAAACTTTTTCTTAGCCCTATGTCAATAAGATTTTCAACATTTTTTTGCTGTAATGTGATCAAGGATTATAAATAAAGCTTCATTACAAACACCTTACAGCTGATTGTTGCAACTTGCGACTAAAGTAAAGCACCCAAAGAGTCACAGTGATCAAAGAGGTTTGTCTGTAAGTTGTGTGTCCTTAGGTAGGGGACCGCCTGTATTGTGTGCTGTATATATTAGGAGGCCAGAGCCTTCAACAGGACCAAAGGGGAATGGGAACACCCTGCAATGCCACACAATTATTTAAATAGGACCAGCAGACCATCAAGTTTACATGGGACATCCCAACTTTGGCTTGAAAAGTGATGTTGGGGGAGTATCTTTCATTTAGAATTTCGGCCAGTCAAATCCTTTGCTCCCTCGGGAGATAACTGTAGCTTTGACACTCCCCTTTAAAGACTAATATCATATAGGTATTGAATGTTTAAAACCAGTACTTTGATCCTGAGATATAGGTTATTTAAAAGTTAAAACCAGTACTTTGATCCTGAGATATAGGTTATTTAAAAGTAGTTTGAAGTTTTTGAATGTATCTGTCAGTGGAAGGAGAAAACATTAGGAGGATCTTTCATCAGGGGAAATAAGACAAGGTGCATAAATAATGTCAGGTTGGTCACGCCATGGACAATGGTCCTACAAAGAACACAGTGGTGTATCTTAGATGCAGTGCCTTCATCTTCTCCTGGTCTGGGACCCCCTTCTGTTGACAGTAGGCGCTCCATATTCCTGCTCAATTTCCATGGCTCCTGACTCCTCGTCATGGGTGAGATCTTTCTGGTTTATTATCTTATCTATCCATTGTGTATTGATGTCAAATTGTCTGTTTTATTACTGCTCTCCATTTCTGTTGGTGTTATGAGATGGAGTGTGGCTCTGGTCTGAAGTACTTTATGACCTTTTATTGAATATATTAAAAGTTGTGTTTTAATAAGCGTTAGTTCACCCTTTCTATACATGTTTTTTGCTGGTGAATTTATACTCATCATAATTTGATGTAGGGAACTGATATCACTTGCTGTGGTCTTCTTAGATGCCATTAAAGTTTGAATGCAATTGCAATATTTCAACATGTATAAGACATTTCCTAAGACCTTTAAACTGTTATCAATTTCTTACTATGAATTCTTCCTTGTCAGAGCTGATAGTATTGGTTTCTAACTGTAGGTTGACAACAAATGTAGCCTGTTGTTATGAGGATTCTTCTGGTCATTGCAATCAGTCTTTGAGTACCAATAGTATAGTTACCATAGGAACCTATAAAGTCCATTACAGATGCATTTAGTGTACAGCCCTAGTTAAATTTGGGTTCTTAAACAGTGTTTTTTCCATTTCTTGGTGAACATGTTTTTATCTCCTATATTATGATTTAACTTTAAAGCAAATACCAAGATTTCCTTAACAAGATAAAGTATAATTCCTATATACAACTCTAGTCAAATGACTTTTATGAAATATAGTAATATAAAAAAATATAGCAATTTCACCTAAAATCTTTGGAAAGATGGAACTAAATCAAGGTAAACAGGTGAATTAAAGCAGAAATTCTTTTTTTTAACTGATGTGCTAGAGTTTGTGATTTTTTAAGAGAACCTTAAAATGCCCCTACACTATTTCCTAAAGATTTGGAGTTATGCCAGCACCAACACACCTGTGGACAAGTGATAAAGTGGATTTTACATTACAGAACCTTGTCCAAATTTTAAATAAAATCACAGAAAACACCTCAACCTGAAAGTTGCAATTAGCGATTTAGCCTCTAAGAATGATGACCAGACCTTAAAGCCAAGGTGCAATTATGAAATTGCTAATCTTGATGAAAGTACAATTTTTGGGGTTGGAAAAAAAATTGGTGGCTTCTTAAGGTATGGTTATCAAGTTGTTCCAATCAATGCTCCACTATAGAGGACAAATCAGCAGTGCTGTGTTCCTGTTTATAATGAGATTATGTTTCATGTCTGTGATAGACTTGACTTTCACACCATGGAGCACATTGAACTCACCTGATGACGACTGTCGAGGACAAAAATGAGATGTGCAGTTATCTTTAAACTCCATCCTCCGTGGAAAGGTCTCTTTTAGATGATTTCACATTTGTTCCAATAGGATATTACCAGTCTCCTGCTTCCAGAATCCTATTGATAAAAAACAGGGGATTGTTTTGGGAAAGATAAAAAGGAGATTTTGTATTTGTTTGGATGTGGTATTTTATATTGTTATGGATAAACTAAAACTATAGTAGTTATCAGTATTTCAAACATTTATGGATTAGAGAGATTTACGTAGAAGTGGAAAAGTGTTTTGAGATTTTAAGTAAAAAACTTTTGATTGTCTTGATCACAAGGTTATCTGCAATATGGTATTGCATGCTTACATGATCATTGTAAATACAGGCTGCTTTTTGCCACAGAAAAAATATGATGGATTGCTTACTCCCCAGCTATAGTTTTTTAATTTTTTATGTAATTATTATTTTCTACTTAATTAAACAAAAAAACTAAAACAATATTACAAAACACCACAGTTTCTAACAGCCCTACACTCTGCCTCCTCCCCAACCTCTGCAGTATCAGACCAGGGGAAATAAAAAAAAAAAGAGAATCCCCCTCCTCCATTAATCTACCCATGTTCCTCAAGGATCCCTGCACCTTGCCAGCTGACCTCAGCCATTGTAATAGACCCTCTCAAAATTCATCACTTTATAAACTAGGGTTTCCCATTCTTCTATACTTAAAGAAAGCCTCCCTCGTCTATTTTCTGTCTATTACCACCTTACCACCTACTACCACCTGATTTTGTGTATAATCAGTAAACCAACCCTGGAGAGATATTTATTGGAAACCCAAGTTCAAAATGAGTTTGTTATCAGATTTACTTTGTTTTGATTTGATTATTTTCACTAAGAGAGGTTGCGAAGCTCATTAACCCCCCCTTAAGGACGGAGGGTTTTTCGCTAATTTCTTTCATTTCTCTCTCTCCACTTCAATCCTACTTTTTCATTTTGAACGTGTACAGACCTGTGTGAGGGCTTATTTGTGCGTAACAAATTTCTTTCCCGTAATGTTATTTATTTTAACATGCCGTGTATGCGAAGCTGAAAAAAAATTCCAAGTGTGAAAATTGAAAAAAAAACGCACGTGCGTCCGTTCTTTGTGGGCTCATAGTTTTTAACTTTCACTCTTCGCTCAATAACACGCCTACTTTTATTCTTTGGTTTTTCCCTGTTTGCGCTCGCGCGTATACCAAAAGTTGTCTAGGAGTTTTTATTAGTGTTTGTGCTCACTTTCAAAATTACCGATGTGATAAAAAAAAAGACACGAACATGTTTTTCCATCTTCTGTTCTTCTAAGTACGGGCGTAATAAACTTTTCATACCTTTGGCGCACAATGAACAAAGAAAAAAAAAAAAAAGAAAAAGGGACAATGTGTGAGGGTTTCATTTTTTGCGAAATGAGGCTACGTTTTCTTGCTACCTTTTGAGAGGTCTGGTTAGGCGACATTTTGATCATTTTTTATTTCATTTTTTATGTTATTTAAAAAGGTGTAAAAGTCGCATTTCGGACATTTGGGCGCCATTTCCCGCCTCGGAGGTCACCGCCGGCCGTAACCGTTTTTATATTTTGATAGATCGGGCATTTTGGGACGCGGCGATACCTAATATGTTTGTGATTTTTACTGTTTATTATGTTTTATATCCGTTCTAGGGAAAGGGGGGTGATTTGAACTTTTAATATTTTATTAATTTTTTTTATTTTTTAAACTTTTTTTTTTCACTATCTTTTAGACCATCTAGGGTACATTAACCCTAGATGGTCAGATCGCTGCTACCATATACTGCAATACTTCTGTATTGCAATATATGGCATTTTTGCAGCACATTCATTACAATGAGCCACTGGCTCATTGTAACGAATCTGCAGCTGCCAGATAGCCTCGTGTCAAAAGAAGACACGAGGCTACCATGGCAGCCGATCGCCGCCCCCCGATGACGTTCGGGGGCGTGGCGATCGAAAAAAAGATGCCGCCGCCGGCGGCAACGTGGGGGTTAATAGCCGCGATCGGTGCTAGCGGTGGGGGTTTTATGCATTTTGCAAAAACCCCCACCTTTGTATGAAGAGGACTCAGCCCGTGAGCCCTCTTCATACATCCCTTATACCTCTGCGCCGTAGACCTACGGCGCAGAGCGTTAAGGGGTTACAGCTGCATTGCAAATATACCTTTCTGCTTCTCTAAGCATTGTGGATTACAGTTTAACTGTGTGTTATAACTTACCTTGCACCCTAACAGAATCATTTGTGTAGTCCCAGGGGTTGAGCTTTGAGTTGGATGCATTTCAAAATACAACATGTGACTTGTCTGTGCTGAAGACTGTTAAGCTCTTAGCCCCCACCTTTGTGCTCCTGTACAGCTTCTCTCTCCTGTTCCTTCACATAGCTAACAGCCCGGTGAGATGACATCTGTGGGAGAGGGAGGAGCTGTGCTGTAGCGCAAAGGCGGGAGCTGAGAGCTTAGCAGTCTGCAGCACAGACAAGTCACATTTTGTTTTTTTTAAATGCATGCAAACCAAAGTCCAACCCCTGGGACTACAAAGAGGATTCTGTCAGGATGCCAGGTAAGTTATAACACACAATTATATTCTAATGCAAATGCTTAGAGAAGGCAGAAAGACATATTTGCACTGCAGCTGTAATGGGTTTTTGCAACCTGTCTTTAGTGAAAACAAGTTTCCTGGTGACAGGTTCCCTTTAAATTAATTTCTGTTTTGTCATGAACCTCTGCTCAGCTTAATTGGAAAAACTGTGCTCCACCTTGACCACACTTACAACATTCAATGTTATCCATCCATCAAGTGTTAGTCCCCCTAGCAATAAAAGGGACATCTTAGGCTAAATAATATTGAGCTCTGGCATCTGCCTATATCTGTCAATTATCTAGATCAGTGTCAGGACAGAGCTGTGTGCATTTTCAAGGCATACCAAAATTACTTTGTCCCTTTAACCAGCACAGCCAATGCCCCTTAGACCATCATACACACATGCAAGTAGCCAGAGGCTCAATTAACATAGTGGGAATATTTGCATATTTACCCAGAATGCCCTAGTGGAGCGTCAATGGCTAAATGTCAGTATAACTCTGAGGCCCATATTTATCAAAAACTGTGCACTAGGAGCAGTTTGCCTGTGGAGTGTGCTGGGTGCGCCAGAATCATGAATTGTGGTGCAGGTTCTTCATGAATCTTGAGCCCCCTGCAACGTTCCGACAGAGTCCACCAACTTTTTTTGGGTGCACCTTTAACAAAGGGCCTGCAACACAATTCTGTCAGACACTGCATGATAAATGTGGCGCACAATCTGTGTCGCGTCAGGTATAGTGCAGCGGACACTTTACAAGTGCAAACAGTTTGCACTGAAAAGAACTGGGTTTTTTTGCAGTGAAAAGAACAGTTTTTGTTTAAACTGAAAAGAACATGCAAAGTCCTAAAGAAAACTGATGCAGGGACTTTAGTAAATCTGGTCCTGTGTCCAGCACTCCATAGTCACCTGGGGGCATATTTATCAGAGGCCCTGAAATAATCGCAAATGCTAGCTTATTGCTAGCACTTGCGATTATTTGCCCCGATCCGCCACCTTCACGCCGGTGGGGTGTGAAGGGGGGGGCGCTTGCTGTCGCCGGCTGCGCTTTTTTCTACTCCAGGCCCTGCCTGGCGCAGGATAAACGCTACACGGCCGGCTGCCCTGATACATCAAGAAGCGGAAGCCTCTTGATGTATCCCGCTGCGAACATTCAGCGGCGGGGCTATCATAGCGCCAGCGTATGATAAATATGCTCCATGGAGTTTAAATTTTATTTTGCTGTATATTGGTAAGGGACTAATGGACTATTGGACTGGGGCTTTTCGGGCTAACAGTGGAAGATGGCTCTCACGATATAAAACAATTGACTATTCCTGGTGTTATTTGTAATCAGATTTTATTTAATGCATACATTGTTCAAATCTAATCTGTTCAGATTGTTATTCCAACTTGCTACTCCCTCAGTAACCATTTCTATGTCATAATTTTACTATATTGCTTTAGCACGCTATGTCTTTATTTATAAATTTTCTTCTTCTAATTTTGGTAAACTCTTCCACTTTTTAATCCATATATATTTAATAACATATACCTTTTTAAAATTAATAGGTTCATTTAAGAATGCACAATTTGAGTTCTTTGCTGACTTCGATGAATGTTCCATATATAAACATATAGTATGAAACAAATTTTGATTCTAACTCTGAATTTTTTATGTAGCACTTTGATAGACAGTATCAGTAGAAAAAATATTCAGTAGTGGTTTTCCATTTTTTGCTTGCCCCATATCTTAAAAAGATGCACCCAGTATTTACATCTATTATAAAATCTCCTGCATTAAAGATCACTGAAAAATATATGAGGCTGCGAGATTGAATCAGAAAGTCATGCTAATATTTTGCATATAATACTTTGTTGGCAATGAATGGGTGAAATGAGACATTGATCCATATAATGGTCCTGCATAAAAATAAAAAATAAAATAAAAAAACAACTATTTTAGGGGAAAAAAATGAACTGTGAACATTTTTTTGTGATGGGAGACAGGTCAAAAAGCATTTCAGAATAATTTTACACCTTTTAACCTTAAAAAAATACTTTGCTGACAATTGAGAAAGGGTCTTAAAAGAAGCTCTGATAGGCATTCTCACAGCAGGGCTACCGTGTCCCATCACAGAGAGTTCCTGCATAATGTATCTGGTAATAAGAAGTATACAGCAAATCACTGTTCCTGAGGAGCAGTTAGAAGAAGTCAGCCTTGGCATAGCTCTGCTATTAGCTCAGACAGGAAAAGTTTGTTAAGATGCAACTTGGTAACAAATGGATTGTATTTTTGAAAGGAAGAAGGAAAGAACAGCTTAATATGTTCTAACACTGGCTTAGGCTTTCCTTATCACATCTATGATGAGAGCTACTGATGAACTTTTACATTTAGACAAGATTATTATCTTTTCTTTAATACTTAGGACGTATCTAACAAATATTTACATAAAACACCTAATTTACAAAATCTTCACTCACCCAGTTTGACTATGCACATTTCCGGTGTCTGTGCACTTATTTGCTTGCTAAAACATTTATCGTTGTAATTACTTCTAGCAATTTTGCTTCTGATGTCATAGATGGAACCCATTACCCCAAATCCTCCTAAATTGTGCTCCTACAGTCATGAGAAAAATAAAGTATGAGGGAGATATATAAATGTGTCGGTCTTCATACCGGTGCAGAGTAGAACTAGGCAGTTCTCTGCTAATCAATTAATCATTGTGTTTGATGCTGGATCATTAATATGGTGCAGTATTAGGGCTCTTTCACATTGGGGTTGTTTTTTACATCCGTAGTTGAGTGATTTCCACGGATGCCTCACTAGGCCATTGTTTTCATTAGGTGTTTTCACATTGACTTATTTCTTCACTGATCCGTTGTTTGTGGAAACAATTATGAAACATGTCCTATTTTTTCATGGATGTGGATCATGGAAAGCAATAGACGGCTATGGGTCTGCAAAAAAAAAACAAACTGATGCCAGGTCTGTTTTTTTTCACTGATAAGGCTGAGAAACCAGTTGTGATATTTTCAAACCAATGCATTCAGTTTTCTTTTGGAGACAAAATGGAAGCAAAATGGAGACAAAATGCAATGGATACACAATAGAAGCTGAGCACAAACGCCAATGTGAAAATACCCTTACACTGGCAAGTCGTACTTTGCACCTCCTAATAGTTGATCTAGTTTGCTTCTCCAGACTGTTGAATTTTCTGGCACACAGACTGAATTTACAGGCACACAAGCCTTTTCCTGCTTTGCCAAGCACCCTCTTATTATTGTGCACCAATAAATGAGGTGCACAACATTTCTGGTGGAAATGACTCCAGTGTTCTGGGGTAGAGAGAATTATACATATCCTTCTATGATTTTACATATAAGGATATAAAATACACCTGGTAAATAGAATATATAAACAACACATAAATGATAACCTTGTGTCACTACTTATCTATCAAACACTAGACCGGAAAAATATGTGAACCTTTACTGCTTTTATATGATTAAAAGTTATGTTTGTTCAATTTGACATAAATCTCTGCTCTCTCCATAAGAAGTCATAGTGGTGCTATGATCAGTGATTGACAGCTATCTCTGCATGCACACTGATGTGGGGAAGGCTGTCAATCACTGATAGATCTGTCTTCTTCACATTATAGCATAGAAAGAGTAGACAGTTAAGTAAAAAAGGAATACGACTTGTTCTGAATCTTTTCCCCCAGATCTAAATATAAACCCTTTCAAGGCTGGGTTTTCCATATTAATTCATTTCCATTTTTAACTCCCCTACTTCCACAAGCCATAACTTTTTGATGTTTTTTGTTTACAGAGCTATATTAGCGATTGTTATCTGTGGGAAAAATTTTACTCCCAGAACCATTTGATATTCTTTGCCATGTACTGGGTAGCTGAAAAAATCCAAATGCAGGACAATTGACAAAAAAAGCAGCTGTGCCATTTTCTTCATTTTTACCGCTTTCACTGTATGGTCTGATTGACACATCTCCTGAATTTTGGGTCAGTAGGATCCCAGAAATTTGTATAGTATGGTTATGTCACAATTCCTTTATAAAAAATATAAAAATGTTTCTTTTTTATTTTTTTTAACACCTGTAATTTTTTTAATGTGGGGAATGTTAATTTTTTGGGAGTCAAAATCGAAAAAAAGTGGCAATTTGAAAATTTGAATGCCAGCACTGCATAAGTGTCGCAGTCAGTTCCTAACAGGTTAACTACCACAATCGGTGCCTGCACTAATCGCTGGGGAAGCCTCTTTGTCTATAAAATAATTTGTCAGCACAGTTGCATCTGAACAAACAACAGGACTTCTGGAACAACTTTCTGATATTTATATTAAAGTGGTCAAGAGAAAACATTGGCACAAAAAGTAAGAAGGGACAACTTTGCGTTTATCCCAGATTGTCTATACGATTTTTATGTTCTACCATATTTATGCTTTTGAAATGATTGCACCTTAATTGCCAAAAAATATTCTCTTTATTTCTGAAGAATTAGAAGCAGCAAATTCCAAAACTATGTGAAACAGTAATGGAAAAATGTGCTCAATACAGTTTTCACAGAAGGAGTATTCTTGTTTTTTTCCATTATCCATTGAGGTCTTCCTTCTGGATTCTGTTCAAAACTGTGCGACATGTGTACAAGCAGAAAATAATGATGCCTTGGCAGTCACTTGTTTCAATGTGGAGGGTATAATGGAATTCCTAAATGCTAGGTTTTTGCTGCCTGGATGGTAGACCAGGAATTCTAATGTATGTTCTTCTAAATATTTCTGGCATACTTGTTGTTTATTGCATGTTATAAACATCAAGGTGCAAGGAGAAGATATGGTATTGCTGAAAAAACTCCAGCCACTCCCAAGTGACAGCAAATATGAAGCCTTTGTTTTTCAAGGAAAACGTACAATCTCATACTTTATAAAAATGTACCTCTCTCCTTGATGCATTGGTCCATTCTTTATAACATGCCAGTAATTTTATTCTATCCACCTTCCCGTTAATGAACTTCCTAAAACGTTACATATTTAATTTTGTAAATATTAACACAACAACAAACCATAAGGGTCAATTTCAACAAAACAATATTGTAGTTTTCCTCGAGAAAATTAGATTATAATTGTGTCAGAAGTAAACTAACACGTTTAAAGGAGACCTACCATCACGGATCTACCTACGAGATAAGCTAGATCTGATGGTAGGTTGCTGCTATAGACCTAAGACTATAGACTATGAAGTGCATGCACATAACACTGCAGCCTCAGCTCTGAAGCCGGAGCTACTTTGCAGCTGCTGGAGGGAGAGTGCTGAAGACATGCTGGTAGGCGGGATAGACACAGGTAACTTGGGTGAGGAGTAGCCTTGGCTCTCACTCCATAGAGAGGCTATTCCACGCCCCGGTAGCCTCTGACGATAATTAGCATAAATAAAATATAAAGAATTTCTTGTGCTTCCACTGACTGTAATGATTATACAAAAAGATATGCAGCTTATGGTCATAGCAGCAACCTACTTTTGGATCTACCTTATTAGGTAGATCCGTGATGGTAGATTTCCTTTAATGTCAGCACCCTTTATTCATATATATATATATATATATATATATATATATGTACAAAAACCTGAACGGACAGTACAAGGATCTCTCCAAAGATCTTTTTACACCTAGGCCTGTGACCAGGACAAGGGGGCATCCTCTACGCCTAGAGGAGAGGCAATTCTACCATCAACATAGACAAAGGTTCTTTACTGTAACAGCAGTGAGACTGTGGAACTCTCTGCTGCAGGAGGTTGTTATGGCGGACTCTATGTACATGTTCAAGAGAGGCCTGGATGCCTTTCTGGAGAGAAAAAATATCACAGGTTATGGGGATAAAACATTTATTTAATTGTTAAAGGTTGGACTTGATGGACTTGCGTCTTTTTCCATCCTTATATACTATGATATAAATTTGTTGTTGGGCTGGGCTTCTCTGCAGGCATTTTGATCAATTCTACACTCTACCTTTCTGTTGCTTTTCACGGACTACTGTTGCCATACCAATTTAGTGTTGACCTTGGTTTCCACTGACTATTCTCTTGATTACAATTTACTCTCTAGCATACTGTCTTGGTTTGACTTGACTTGTTGACCTTGGCTTTTCTTTTCTCTTCTCTTTATCCCTCCCATTATTCAGTGTAGGGCACTTTATCCAGTTGGGGGATACACCTAGAGCGGTCATCAAGTTAGCTGAGACAGCTTGGTGGGGAGGGGCACTTTGTTTTCCCTCTCCTGAATTGACATCACCATAGCTTCTCTTATGCTCCAAGAATAAAAATTTACTGCAGTCTCCTGGTCTTAAACAAAAATAAACTGGAGCTGAAATATTGTATGTGGTATGTTTTCTAAAACATTTTCCATGCAAAAAGGTTTAGGTAAGCTGTGCCATGACTAACAATGAAATATTTGAAACTCATAAGTTTTGGGGTTAGTCCTATACAAATGCTGGGATGCTGTTTTACTGGATCTTCAATGTAGCTCAAAAAATTTTATTGAAAAAATGTTATTTATGACGGATAACCCGTGAGGTTGTAATGAAAGCCCCAAGTGGGGGGCTGTCAGGTAGCAGGGAAAAGAGAAAAGTGGAAGATAAGTACACAAACTCAGGTATAATATGTGTGTATATGGTGACAGACAATACAATAGATACACTTACCAAGAATGATGAAAGAATTAATGTGCATCGAAAGAATAATTCCTGTAGCAGCTGAAATCCTCCTGGTGGCCTTTGTTGGCACTGCATGGTGTCCAAAGGGTGAAGATACAGGGTATACCGTATATACTCGAGTATAAGCCGACCCGAGTATAAGCCGAGACCCCTAATTTCAACACAAAAAATGGGAAAACCTATTGACTCGAGTATAACCCGAGGGTGGGACATGCATTGGTTACAGCCTCCCAGTATATAGTCTGCCAGCCCCTGTAGCATACAGGCTGCCCAACCCCTGTAGCATACAGCCTGCCCAGCCCCTGTAGTAGGAAAAAAAATAACACTATACTCATCTTTCCAACGTCCCCCATAGGTCCTCTTCTGTCTCAGGCTGTCTCAGACAGAAGAGGACCTATGGGTGACGTCAGAAAGGTGAGTTTTGTCTTTATGTTTTTAGTTGACTCGAGTATAAGCCGAGTTAGGGTTTTTAAGCACAAATTTTGTGCTGGAAAACTAGGCTTATACTCGAGTATATAAGGTAATTCCAGACATATGAGAACTAAAGCGCTTGGAGCTGAAGAAGAAGCGATGAGTGATGCTTGTTATGTTTTTCAGTCTGCTATCCAGGCTTTCGTCAAGCATGTGGGTAACAGGCGTAGAAAATAAAATACCAGTGTTTTTTCACCTTATACACTATAATCATTATTCATTGCTAAGCGCCAAGCACCTCAATAGTAATCTATCTAGAATTATACCCTGTAAAAAATATACTAAGTATATAACAAAGAACCTCAACAGATCAGCTTTTCTCAGTAGCTGATAAACAGGGAATGAAAAGGGAGCAAATGCCTCATTTTGTTTGTATTGTGGTCAAACCAGGTTAATACAGATCAGTTCCCATTCATTTGACCAAGAAAATGTTAAATTCCAGTTATAATTCTTGGGGGAATAGGAGGAATTTAACAATTGCCATAAAGAACGCACAGATCCTTCCTTTTCTCCTTCCTGCGTTTTTAGACCCCCCTCAGTGATGTCTTTTCATTGGTTATTACAATGAGCAGAGCAGGTCTCCCCTCCCCCTGCACTTCCTGCTGCTGCTAGATTATATAGGCAGAGGGAGGAGAGAGCCATGTTCAGAGGAGGAGATAACATGTTCTGCTCATTGTAACACCCTGTGAATCTGAGGCACTGAGGATTTCTGTAAACACCCACTAGAGCCCCTCAGTGCTGTAGATTCACAGGCTGTTACAATGAGCAGAACATGTCTGCCCTCCCCCTGAGACCTGCTCCACTCACTTTAACAACTAGTGAAAAGACATCACTGAGGGGCTCTAAAAAGCCCAACAGACCATCTCTGGGTCATTAGCATAATTGTAAAAGTTGATTTTAGAAGGAAGGAGGCTATGCATAACAAATATAAGAAGAATTCCACAGTCACAGTGCCTGGATCTATAAGCAAGTGTCCCTGGTTTATTTTGCTGGATTTTGATGGTAGATTTCCTTTAACATCTTCAGTGGATATATCGCTATGAATGAGTGAATTTTGTTTTGGATCTCTAATGACAAAGTATGCATTGATATATATTTCTGTACTGATGGTGGCGCATTTACAAAAACATTGCAAACTGCACAATGAGCAGTTTACCTATGTAGTGTGCATTGTGCACACTTGGATCTTAAAAGTCAGCATAGATCTTTTTTTTTAGGGGTACCACTCATTTGTCGAAGGAGGTAGACCTGTGAATAACCGGGCCAGAAAGATTCAAAATCCAAGGAAGGACAGCCATATTTTAGCAATTGGAGGCTTGGATGGCCAGATTAATAGAGAACAGGACCAGATTATACAACAGTTCGCTAGTTTCTATTTAAGTCATCAAGTGAAGGTTCTATTTTTGATCTGGTAGAATATTTGTCTAGGGTACATTTCCCAAAACTATCTACAGATCAAAAACATATCTGGACAGTCCTATATTTCTGGAAGAGCTCAAAGTGACTATATTAATGTGCACTAAAGACACTTCTCCTGGCCTGAACAGGTTGCCATTCAGTTTTAATAGGAAAAATTTGGATGCAGTGTCATCCCCTATATTTACCACTTTGAATGAAATCTTTAAATCGGGCAAAGTATCAGATTCCATGGCTGAAGCCAACATTATTTTGATCTTAAAAAAAACGAGATGGACCCTATTGACATGGGTTTCTACAGACCAATATTCCTTTTGAATAAGGATATAAATATATAAGCCAAATTACTGGCCAATCGATTACAAAGGGTTATATTGGATATCATACATGAGAATTAAAAGACTTTGGAAGAAAGGTAAGTGATCGTATGCAGAGATTGGATGCTGCCATTGGACACTGGTGGAGTAGAGATCCCTCTGGGAAGTCCTCGAAGGCTTTGGCTTCGTTCCCCAATTCAAACAGTGGATTCTATAGGTCACATTTACTTTACCTGTCCAACGAAGTTCCCCGAAAGTGCATTGTCCGATGAGAATGCACTCTGCTGTGATTCACTAAGATCGTGCTCACGATATCCTGCATGTGTCGTCTCCTCGCTCAGGTCCATCGGAGTTCAACTTCTTCTTCATGGTGCATGTAAGTGCATTGTCTTGCAACACAATTTGAAAGTTAAATCCCGCGGTCATAGTATCATAGTATCATAGTATATGAGGCTGGAAAAAGACGCAAGTCCATCAAGTCCAACCTTTAGGAATTAAATAAATTTTTATCCTCATAACCCGTGATATTTTTTCTCTCCAGAAAGGCATCCAGGCCTCTCTTGAACATGTACATAGAGTCCGCCATAACAACCTCCTGCGGCAGAGAGTTCCATAGTCTCACTGCTCTTACAGTAAAGAACCTTTGTCTATGTTGATGGTAAAATCACCTTTCCTCGAGGCCTAGAGGATGCCCCCTTGTCCTGGTCACAGGCCTAGGTATAAAAAGATCTTTGGAGAGATCCTTGTACTGTCCGTTCAGGTATTTGTACATTGTAATGAGGTCTCCCCTCAGTCGTCTTTTTTCTAAACTGAATAATCCCAAATTTTGTAATCTGTCAGTGTATTCTAATCCCTCCATTTCCCTAATAATCCTGGTTGCTCTCCTCTGCACCCGTTCCAGCTCTAATATTCCATGTGTGGTCTGACCAGGGATTTGTATAAGGGCAAAACTATGTCTTTATCATGATCCTTGATCTTGATACATCCCATAATTTTATTTGCTTTAGCAGCAGCCGCCTGGCTCTGGTCACTAAAATTAAGTTTACCATCCACCAATACCCCCAAGTCCTTTTCAGCTCCAGTTTTACTAAGTAATTGACTGTTTAGAACATAATTATACTTTTTGTTTCCATGGCCCAAGTGCATAACTTTACATTTATCTACATTAAACCTCATCAACCATTTCTCTGCCCACTCCTCAAGCTTCCACAAATCCCTCTGTAATGCTAAACTATCGACCTCAGTATTTATTACTTTACACAGCTTAGTATCATCTGCAAATATTGAAACTTGACTGTGTAAACCCACTACAAGGTCATTAATAAAAATATTAAAAAGAAAAGGCCTCAAGTGGTAGGTGCACTTTAAAACCTGATGCTGGGATAAGCTACCAATTACTCGAGCAGATAGAATTGGGCTGGTAAAAATGTTTTTTCTGCCTCAGCTATTGTTTATATTAGCTGTCAGCCCAGTTTGGATACCAGACTCCTTCTTTAGGCTAATCAACGCTATAATTAATGATCTCATCTGGGGACGGAAAAAAGTAAGACTGAAGATTTTTTATCTGTATAGAAATAGTGAGGGGATTGGGTTTACCCTTCTTCCTAGGTTACATTGTAAGCGCCCAAGTCATCAGATTGGTAACGTTGAGGGATAATAGAGTGTTGTGTACACTTCTGGGATAGATTAAAACAAACACAATTTTTGAGGTTATGGAAGGTTGTATTTTCCAGAAAAATGACTTTAAGAATTTAGCAATTTGTAACCTACTTTACAGGTCTTGGACGAGGATGAAGAAATTATTGAATATAAAATGAATTTTGAAAACCCCTTTGGGGGAATTACCATCTTCCAGAGCTTCTGAACATATGTCACAGGTTATGGAGAATGTACAAGTTAGATCTTTTTCTTTTATTAAAACAGCATATGGGTTAGTTGCAGGAGATTTCTTAAGGTACTCGCAACTTTCACATGCAATTTTGTAAGTAAACAGAAAGTAAATTTTACACTAGAAAAGCATGATTGTTTAGAGTTTTTGCATAGATGTACAAATACACGTAAGGAAATATCTGAAGTATATAAGTTCTTGTTAGAGGGATTTTTACTTAATTCGAAACACGGTTCAAAATTAAAATGGGAGAAATTATTGGGGGTTATGTCAGAATATAAGTGGTCACAAACATATAAAAACATAAAATATATAAATACATAATATAAAAACACAAAAAATATTAAAAAGGGCTCCCTTCATTGGAATTACCAAATTATTAAGTATAATATTATCTTTAGGCTTTATTATACTACAGCTGACTTGATTAAGATGATCTGTTAGGAAGAGCTATGTTGTAAAAATCTGAACTTTTTTTCATATGATTTGGGACTTTCCCAAAATAGAAAAAATTTGGAAAGATATGTACGCATACGCCTCATTGGCATTACGTCAACAATTGCACCTTTATATCTTCCTGTCAATTTTTGGATTAGCTGAAGAGCAGGGGCTGGATAAGGAAAAATTGCCCTTTTTACTAAAATCATGCATTTAGCGTGTGTCTGCATTGTCAGTAAGAGGGGTAGTAGCGTGCCACCTACCCAAAAACAATGGTTAAACTTAATATTCCTTTTGAATAAGGATATAAATATATAAGCCAAATTACTGGTCAATCGATTACAAAGGGTTATATTGGATATCATACATGAGAATGAAAAGACTTTGGTAGAAAGGTAAGTGATTGTATGCAGAGATTGGATGCTGCCATTGGACACTGGTGGTGTAGAGATTCCTCTGGGAAGTCCTGAAAGGCTTTGGCTTCGGCCCCCAATTCAAACAGTGGATTCTATAGGTCACATTTACTTTACCTGTCCAATGAAGTTCCCCGAAAGTGCATTGTCCGATGAGAATGCACTCTGCTGCGATTCACTAAGATGAGGAGACGCGATATCCTGCATGTGTCGTCTCCTCGCTCAGGTCCATCGGAGTTCAACTTCTTCTTCGTGGTAAATGTAAGTGCATTGTCTTGCAACACAATTTGAAAGTTAAATCCCGCGGTCATAGTATCATAGTATATAAGGCTGGAAAAAGACGCAAGTCCATCAAGTCCAACCTTTAAGAATTAAATAAATGTTTTATCCTCATAACCCGTGATATTTTTTCTCTCCAGAAAGGCATCCAGGCCTCTCTTGAACATGTACATAGAGTCCGCCATAACAACTTCCTGCGGCAGAGAGTTCCATAGTCTCACTGCTCGTACAGTAAAGAACCTTTGTCTATGTTGATGGTAAAATCGCCTCTCCTCTAGGGGTAGAGGATGCCCCCTTGTCCTGGTCACAGGCCTAGGTATAAAAAGATCTTTGGAGAGATCCTTGTACTGTCCGTTCAGGTATTTGTACATTGTAATGAGGTCTCCCCTCAGTCGTCTTTTTTCTAAACTGAATAATCCCAAATTTTGTAATCTGTCAGTGTATTCTAATCCCTCCATTTCCCTAATAATCCTGGTTGCTCTCATCTGCACCCGTTCCAGCTCTACTATATCCTTTTAATACACTGGTGCCCAAAACTGTACACAATATTCCATGTGTGGTATGACCAGGAATTTGTATAAGGGCAAAACTATGTCTTTATCATGAGAATCTATTCCTCTCTCGATACATCCCATAATTTTATTTGCTTTAGCAGCAGCGGCCTGACTCTGGTCACTAAAATTAAGTTTGCCATCCACCAATAGCCCCAAGTCCTTTTCAGCTCCAGTTTTACTAAGCAATTGACTGTTTAGAACATAATTATACTTTTTGTTTCCATGGCCCAAGTGCATAACTTTACATTTATCTACATTAAACCTCATCAACCATTTCTCTGCCCACTCCTCAAGCTTCCACAAATCCCTCTGTAATGCTAAACTATCGACCTCAGTATTTATTACTTTCCACAGCTTAGTATCATCTGCAAATATTGAAACTTGACTGTGTAAACCCACTACAAGGTCATTAATAAAAATATTAAAAAGAAGTGGCCCCAATACAGACCCCTGTGGCACTCCACTGGTAACGTCAACCCAATCTGAGAATGTGCCATTAATGACCACCCTCTGTTTTCTATCACTAAGCCAATTACTTACCCAAATACACAGATTTTCTCCTATTCCCAGCAGTCTCATTTTATATGCCAACCTTTTATGTGGCACGGAGTCAAATGCCTTTGAAAAGTCCAGATATACAACAGTCAGTCCAAATCAGTTGGATCGTCTGGTGATTTCGCATGAAAGCCAGCGCAGCTGTGCCAAAATCCAATTGCATGGGACACAATGACTCCTTGACTAATTCGACTTGACTCCTGCAGCTAATTCGATTAGACTTAAAGGGGACCTACCACCACGATTCTATCTATAAAGGTAGAACGGGTGGTAGGTGGATGAATGGGACGTGAGGATAGCCCTTTTTGGGCTAATCCTCACGTCTCGGCTATCCTTTTGTAAACTTTAATGTCTTTATATTCTATTTTTTTTAAGCGGCTACTGGGGCGTCCCAGTAGCCTAGTTCCTCCGCCTACCAGGTAATCTTCGGCGCGCAACTCCTCGTAGCTGTGTGCCCTCATACCCAGGTGCGCGGCCGTAGCTTCTAGGCCGGTGCTACTGCGCATGCGCAGAACGCCGAGTGCTTGGACAAGGGCGCGCAGCTACGAGGATCTGCGCACCGAAGATTACCTGTTAGGCGGAGGAACGAGGCTACTGGGGCGTGGAGTTGCCACAACTAGTAGCCTCATGTCCGGCTACTCCACGCTCCAGTATCCGCTTAAAAAATTTGCATATAAAGACATTAAAGTTTACAAAAGGATAGCCTGGATGTGGGGATTAGCCCAAAAAGGGCTATCCTCACGTCCCATTCATCCACCTACCACCCATTCTACCTTTATAGGTAGAATCGTGGTGGTAGGTGCCCTTTAAAACCTGATGCTGGGATAAGCTACCAATTACTCGAGCAGATAGAATTGGGCTGGTAAAAATGTTTTTTCTGCCTCAGCTATTGTTTATATTAGCTGTCAGCCCAGTTTGGATACCAGACTCCTTCTTTAGGCTAATCAACGCTATAATTAATGATCTCATCTGGGGACGGAAAAAAGTAAGACTGAAGATTTTTTATCTGTATAGAAATAGTGAGGGGATTGGGTTTACCCTTCTTCCTAGGTTACATTGTAAGCGCCCAAGTCATCAGATTGGTAACGTTGAGGGATAATAGAGTGTTGTGTACACTTCTGGGATAGATTAAAACAAACACAATTTTTGAGGTTATGGAAGGTTGTATTTTCCAGAAAAATGACTTTAAGAATTTAGCAATTTGTAACCTACTTTACAGGTCTTGGACGAGGATGAAGAAATTATTGAATATAAAATGAATTTTGAAAACCCCTTTGGGGGAATTACCATCTTCCAGAGCTTCTGAACATATGTCACAGGTTATGGAGAATGTACAATTTAGATCTTTTTCTTTTATGAAAACAGCATATGGGTTAGTTGCAGGAGATTTCTTAAGGTACTCGTAACTTTCACATGCAATTTTTGTAAGTAAACAGAAAGTAAATTTTACACTAGAAAAGCATGATTGTTTAGAGTTTTTGCATAGATGTACAAATACACGTAAGGAAATATCTGAAGTATATAAGTTCTTGTTAGAGGGATTTTTACTTAATTCGAAACACGGTTCAAAATTAAATAATTGGGGGTTATTTCAGAATATAAGTGGCCACAAACATATAAAAACATAAAATATATAAATACATAATATAAAAACACAAAAAATATTAAAAAGGGCTCCCTTCATTGGAATTACCAAATTATTAAGTATAATACCATATTATTTTTAGGCTTTATTATACTCCTGCTGACTTGATTAAGATGATCTGTTAGGAAGAGCTATGTTGTAAAAATCTGAACTTTTTTTCATGTGATTTGGGACTTTCCCAAAATAGAAAAAATTTGGAAAGATATGTACGCATACGAATCATTGGCATTACGTCAACAATTGCACCTTTATATCTTCCTGTTAATTTTTGAATTAGCTGAAGAGCAGGGGCTGGATAAGGAAAAATTGCCCTTTTTACTAAAATCATGCATTTAGCGTGTGTCTGCATTGTCAGTAAGAGGGGTAGTAGCGTGCCACCTACCCAAAAACAATGGTTAAACTTGACCGCAAGGGTTAGTTTGAAATAATAACTGCTTCTGGAAAAGCTAAACTCTGGTAAATGGAAAAAATTTGGAAATTATGGCAATGAGAATGTATGGATGGGGATGTTTATTAATATGAGTTTTTTTTGCTTTTTTTCTGGAGAAGGACGGGCAGGGATGAGGGAAGAGTAAAGGGGATTAATAATATGCATCTAATGCTAAATTATATGTTTTCCTGGTCAGATATTAATATATGGAAAATGTGTATATTTTGCTGTTTTTAATGTAGTTATATGACTCGTTTTCTATATGGTATTTAACAACATAAAAAAGATTTGCCTTTGATTAAAAAAAATATATATATGGATAAATCAGGGAAACTTACTCATAGATCCAGGCACAGTGACTGTGCTAATGTTCTTATATTTGTCATCCTTCTAAAATCAACTTTTGCAATTATGCTAATAAGCCAGAGGGTCTCTGGTGGACATTTTTAGTGCCGCACAGTGATGTCTTTTCACTGGTTGTTTGCACCTAAAAGAAAGTGCAAAGTTCGACAGAAAATTTGTGCACGGCCCTTAGTAAATGTGCTCCAATTGACTGGTCTCAGCTCAGTCCCATTCAATAGGAGATACGCTGCAATACCAGGAAGAGCTGCTATCCAATAATGTTATATGTGTATGGCTTTATGATGATGTGCGCTGCATCTGTGCTTATTTGCTTTTGTACTGCAGCCACAGTGTGCACCTGCTTTTATTTTACTCTAGAAATACTTTCTCATTTTGTCTCAGCATTTTTACATGTGGATTTCTCTATTTTTCATGAGTCCAAGTCTTATTACAAAACAAAGTATAGCTGGATCACATCTGCCCTGAGTTCACTCTGTATGCCAAGGGCAAAGGAATGTAAGTGCAGGGTCTTACCTGAATGAGGTCCACTTGTCAGGGCAGATGGGAACTGCAGTATTTCAGGTCAGAATTCATAGATTTAGGGATTGTGTTTATTTTAGAACAATTTACATACTGCTGTAGTATTATTTGCTGGTAGTCTGCTTTTGTAATGCAACCATAGAAGTTTGCACCCGTATTTACTTTATGTTCCTCTGTGGTACCACGTAACCATTGTTTTCTTGCACAACATGTATCATTTATCTATGGATAAACATAAAGATATGTAGATGACTATAGTGATACATATATAACATATATATACTATAATATATATATAGCTATTATATTATATATATATATGTATATATAGATTGATCTAGACAAATAATGGATGGATGATAGCTAGATACATACATGGAGAGGTAACATTAATAGATGATGGATGTAGAGATAGATAGATGGATAGAAAATGTATAGATTGATCTCGATTTATAATAAGATTTTATATATGTATAGATCATAATCGAGGTTACGTTCCTTGCTGAAAATGCATAAATTGGCAGTGTGAATTATTATGATTTTCTAGTTTTTGCAATTAAGGACGAGTCAGACATTGAAGCGTTAACGCTGGCTGCATTGTGGTTTGTGATTGAGGTGATGTCAGAATACATTCTAGCTGAGGAATGTCAGCTCCCCTCTGGACATTTGGAGGGCCTGCCACTTGTACTGTGGGCATAGCTCCACCCGCACATTCTTTTTTGGCTGGTTCCCACAGTAGCAAAATGACATTGAAAGCCAAAACGAATGAAAACAAAAGAGGACCCCCTGCTGCTTGGCCAGCATGCTGTGCTGTCACCAGTACTAATTCATTACCTCACCTTTAATCTTGCAGTTCCATTATAGGTTAAAAAGAGACCCACTTAACAGCTGACAAGATTACAGCATGCCCAGCAAAGCCAAAAAATAAAGTTTGCAAGGTTATAAACACCTGTACAAATATATATCAGCACGTAAAAACTAATTACACTACAAGATAGTAGTAAAAAGCAGAAAGTACAATCCAGAATCTTTTCACTGTGTGTAACTGGCTTCAGTCTCTGTGCGGATGCACAATGACTCTATCCATCCAGTCTGACACTTGTAGTGCCACAAATGAAAATATACAAGCAGACTGCATGATTCAGATTGCCATTATGGTTTTTTTTTTCTCATAAGAGGGACTGGTTCACAAGAAAACCAACTTTTTCTATCAGGTTTATTTCTTTAAAACAATTAATTTGGTGAAATTGACATGTAGAAGATATGGGAGCTGTGTCTTTGTGCATTATTTTTGCATAGTACTTTTTTTTTGGAAGATCCATTTTATAAAGCAGCTATCCACGCTGTTTGTTTAAAATATTATTTAGGAATGAATATGTGAAGAAGAATGTTTGTAGGAAGTATGAAAGCATGAAATGTAAACATTTTCCTTTATTTACCCCACAGAATATTGCAGCAATACAACTCCTATAACATACACTATATCCACTGCACCGGCTCCAAGGGATGGAGTCCCACAAAGAAGAAATAGGTGACGCTTTCACTGGTGCTTGCAAAGCTCCGTATAGAATCTAATGATATGTAGAACGGTCATTAAGTGTACTTTTTCTGAAGTGCCAACATAGAAAGATGGCATGAAAATTGTCTCCTGTAAGTGCGTTATCACAGCCCAGACCTGGCACTAACACCTGGGATTGGAAAACCTTAGATCCTGGGCGTTTAACCCCTTACACCATTTCTGACCACGGCGTAGTAGTTCTCTCCCCCATGTATCAATCCCCCACAGTGAGGTTGCTGGGGGGTCCAGAATGCTCAGATACTTACATGTGCATTGAAGTGTAAGGGCTTGAACAAGCAATTGGATGAACTATTGTTCAAGCCCAAGTGTAGAATAAATGAAAAAAAATAAAACTAGAAATATATAAAATCCAAATAATATAGTAAATAGTATACAATAAAAAATGCATATTTGGTATCGCCGCGTCTGTATCAAACTGTACAATAAATCTAAAGCAATACTGGACCCACACGTTGAACAGTGTAAAAAAAATACGAAAAACATCCCGTGATATATATTTTTTCATCAAATAATGTTCTCACAACAAATGTTCTACAAAACTATCAAAAGTTACTTAAGTGTCCCAAAATGGTATGAAAAGAACAACCCTTTTCGGAAAATATAAGTCTTTAACCAGATCTGTCAACAAAACAATACATAAGTTATGCCTCTGAAAAAAAAGGGTTTTTTCTCAAATATTGGTTGTGCTCAGTACAATTGATCAAAGATAAGAAAAACTATATAAATATGTAACTGTAATCGTAGTGAACCAAAGAATAAAGATGAAATAATATTGTTATGTTACGGTGAGTGGCCGAAAAAAAGGGCTAAAAATCCAAAACCGAAATGATGATTTGCTTTGTGTATCCCTTGAAATAGCTAATAAAATCTTTTGAATAAGCTATAGAGCCCCAAAATGAATTATCTATACATTGTTCCTCATATATTTGTATTACCAAAAAATAAAAAATGTATAACCTGTACAATGTGACAATACAAATCTGCTCATAATGGCACTGCTTTTAGTCAATGGCCAGACATGTGCTGATACAGCAGTTTACTACCAAATATGGGGTATTAGTACACTCGGGATAAGTTTTAAACTTTGCAGGGGATTTCATCATTTAATTCATTGTTGAAGTGTAATTTTTGGTCTAAAGGAATGTATTTTCCCCAAAAAAATTCTAAAGTTGCTAAATCGCATGTCCATATCTTTCTAACCCCAGTGAAACACCTAAAGGCTTAGCAGGCTTCTTAAGAGTTGTTTTACATATGTTAAGGGGTGTAGTTTCTATGTGTATAGTGCATAGTATATTTAGGCCTCAAAGTCACGAGAAAAATCGCACCTAAATTTCTAAGCCTCATAATATCTTAGAAAATGAGGATGCATAAACCATGTTATCATAAAGCAGACATTGCAGAAATGTTAGTTATCAAGCTATTTGGTTGGTCTAACTAAATACCTAGAAAGCAGAACATTTAAAGGGGTTGTCCAGAAGATGAAAAACATGGCTGCTTTCTTCCAGAACAGCCCCACACCTGACCTTGGTTTGTGCCAGTATTGCAACTTAGCTCCATTCATCTCTAAGCAGCTGAGGTGCAGTACTGGCACAAACCATGATCAGGTGTGGAACTCTTTTTGGAAGAAAGCAGCCATGCTTTTCAAATTTCGGGCAACCATTTTAAAACTTTTTAACCGCTAAAAATAAAACTTTTTTAGAAATTTTTTCAAATTTTCTTTTTTTTCAGAACGAATTGCAAAACTTATCACTTAAATTGTTCAACTAACATCAAGTACAATGTGTCACAAGGAACACAATTTCAAAATCACCTGGATATGTTAAAGCGTTCCAAAGTTAGAATCAATTATCGTGACACATGTCACAGTCTAAAACTTGAGTATGGTCATTAAAGGAAATCTATTACCAGGAGGAAGGATTGTTAACCAGCACACTGACCTACTGGTGTGTGCCCCCATTGGCAGGATCTGCTGTTCTTTAATCTTCCTTTTCCATTTTAAAAATTATGCAAATGAGCTGGAGGGGCTGCAGGCTGCATTAACATCTATAGAACCTGGAGCCCCTCAGGCTCATTTGCATAATTATAAAAGCTTTTTTTGTAAAAACCATAGCATAAGAAGCTAAAAGAAGAGCTGATCCTGCCAGTGGGGGCACACACAGTGTGCTTGGTTAACAATTCTTGATCCTGGTGGTACTGGTGATATGGGGTTAAAAATATATACATACTTGCAAGAAATTGGTGAATAATGCTTATTCAGGTCTAGTATATACACTCACCGGCCACTTTATTAGGTACACCATGCTAGTAACGGGTTGGACCCCCTTTTGCCTTCAGAACTGCCTCAATTCTTCGTGGCATAGATTCAACAAGGTGCTGGAAGCTCCTCAGAGATTTTGGTCCATATTGGCATGATGGCATCACACAGTTGCTGCAGATTTGTTGGCTGCACATCCATGATGCGAATCTCCCGTTCCACCACATCCCAAAGATGCTCTATTGGATTGAGATCTGGTGACTGTGGAGGCCATTTGAGTACAGTGACCTCATTGTCATGTTCAAGAAACCAGTCTGAGATGATTCCAGCTTTATGACATGGCGCATTATCCTGCTGAAAGTAGCCATCAGATGTTGGGTACATTGTGGTCATAAAGGGATGGACATGGTCAGCAACAATACTCAGGTAGGCTGTGGCGTTGCAACGATGCTCAATTGGTACCAAGGGGCCCAAAGAGTGCCAAGAAAATATTCCCCACACCATGACACCACCACCACCAGCCTGAACCGTTGATACAAGGCAGGATGGATCCATGCTTTCATGTTGTTGACGCCAAATTCTGACCCTACCATCCGAATGTCGCAGCAGAAATCGAGACTCATCAGACCAGGCAACGTTTTTCCAATCTTCTACTGTCCAATTTCGATGAGCTTGTGCAAATTGTAGCCTCAGTTTCCTGTTCTTAGCTGAAAGGAGTGGCACCCGGTGTGGTCTTCTGCTGCTGTTGCCCATCTGCCTCAAAGTTCGACGTACTGTGCGTTCAGAGATGCTCTTCTGCCTACCTTGCCTACCTTGGTTGTAACGGGTGGCGATTTGAGTCACTGTTGCCTTTCTATCAGCTCGAACCAGTCTGCCCATTCTCCTCTGACCTCTGGCATCAACAAGGCATTTCCGCCCACAGAACTGCCGCTCACTGGATGTTTTTTCTTTTGTTACCCCGTCTCCACGCGTTCTCACCCTTGAGCTGCTTCTAGCCGTTCCCCACGTGGGCTTTTGGATGTAGCAAGAGACCTGGGGAACAGGAGAGGACCCCCCACCGTAGTGTATAGAACTGTCTCCATTATGCAGGACCGCATAGCGCGGTAAGTCCCATTGTAAAGGAGACATGACAAGGTCACAAGAGGCCCAGTCTAGGGTCACAATAGGTCAGCAGACTCAGGACCTTTAACCCAGGCGACAGAGTGCTTAGTTCTGGTGCCCACAGTGAAACCGCACGTTCTTGGCCAAATGGCAAGGACCTATGAGTCATGGAGAGGAGTGGTGAAGTAACCCTACAGGGTATCTCAAGGCCGGGGAGGAGGACACCCGAACAGATATACCACGTGAACCTCCTAAAGCCATGGAGGGAAAGGAGAGTCCATGCTGGCCATGGGAGTAGAGAAGGGCATCCTCCAGAAGGGGACACCGGGGTAGGGTACCGATGCCAGGTGCCTGAAGTACGGATTCAGAGTCCCTCTCCAGGGCCCAGATTCAGGAAGCGACGGTAGTGTTGGGCTCCGAAATATGGATGTGTTCTATAAGTTACCGGGACGTACTTCAGTCATCAGATGAACGCATAACCGAACCCCACATCCGGTACACCAAAAAAACATTACGGGTCCCTGAAGCGCGCCGGCTTGCCCATATCCGAGAAAGTCACGGGCGATGTTAAACATGGCGGGTTATCGAGGCGCTAAACGTGGAATGGTCGAGTCCTATTGTGTTGATTCCCAACCTGATGGTTCCCTACGGTTCTGCAATGATTTTAGGAAGTTGAACGAGGTGTCCAAATTGATTCCTAGTCCCATGCCCAGGTTGACGCGTTGATGAACGGGGACTGTAAGGATAGGTTCTTATCCACCTTGACATGACGAAAAGGGTATTGGCAGGTACCCTGATGAAGGCTAAAGAGAAGACCGCTTGTGTTACCCCTGATGGGCTTTTTCAGTACGTGGTACTCCCCCTTTGGGATACAGGGGGGCTCCGACACATTCCCAGATGTGTGAAGTTGGATCTCGTGCTAAAACCTCACGGAGTTATGCCCGGCCTACTTAGATGACAGTATAGTCTATAGTAACGACTGGGAGAGTCATCTAGCCAAAAGTTACAAGCATGGTAGACTCCATGAGGCAGCAGGGCTGACAGCGAACCCCCAAAAGTGTGCACGGGAGTCTGGAAGAGGCCGTTACCTGGGTACCGTATTGGGCGGGGGTCATCAAACCCAAAAATGAAAGTAGAGGCGATCCCAGCCGTGGCCACGACCTTTGCGCAAAGAAGCAAGTGAGGGCTGTTTCGGGCATAGTGGCTATTATCGCCGATTTATCCCCATGTGCCGCCAATAGCGGCACTTGACTGACCTGACTAAGGGTAGCAGGGCGGTGAGGTAAAGTGGAGTGAAGAGTGATTTGGGGGCTTTCAGCGACTTAAGACGGTTGTGGTGAGGGACCCGAACTGATCACCCCTAAGTCACCAATGACCTTTATTGTGCAGACTGACGTTCTGACGTGGCTGGGGGCTGTACTGTCCCAGTAGTGGAGGGTGAGGAACATCCTGAACATTCCTGAGCCGCCAGCTCACACCTCCTGAAAAGAGTGGCTATAGTATAGTGAGAGGGAGTGCTTGGACGATCAAATGGGCTCTGGAAGCTGAGGTATTATTGGTAGGGCGCAGTTTACACTGGGGACCGATCACTCTCCCCTAACTGGATGAGTCAGGCCAAGGAGAGGAACGCCAGGGTCACAAGGTGGTTCCTAAGCTCCAGAATTTTAAATTCCACGGTGACATCGAGCAGGAAAGCTGCGGGAAGCCGATGACCTATCCCGTACCCATGTCTGGAGGCCAAAAGTTCGTCCCACAGGGTCAAACAGAGGGGGAGGGTATGTGAGACACTGAAGGGGTTAACGGGGATGGGCGGTATGTTCCCCTAGGTTTTGCTTCTATGCAAAGGCCTTAGTGCGAGGTGGGTTCGCCAGCCCAACCTTGGACACAGGTGATGGGAACAGCCTAATAGCATGGATAAATGACTCAGCAGAGTTGAGTTGGGGAGTTGTCTCTCTGTGGAGGAGGCTAGAGGGACACAGCTCGACCTGGGGGTTCTGGAGCAGCCACGCGGATCTTTTTGAGTGTGAGCTGGGACTATTGTGATAGTTAGCACCCTGACGGGTAGGTTTCCTTTTGTTTATTCAAATACCTGAATGTAAAGGCTGGTTTATTTTGCTGCAATAAACCGCAGGCGAGACCCTGTTTGGACTGTACCCTGGTGTCCCTGTCTATGAAATGCATCCCAGCACCCCGCTAACACGGTCTCTACGGGCCAAATCCCCAACAGTAATTAATTTAAGGGCATTAGACCTACATCACTCCATCATATTACATATTGTGTATGGGAAAAGGTTATGTATTAATGGGGTTGTTATATTTCTTTTATCTTTTTAATAAAACTTTTTATTAAAGTTTTGATGAAATTAAAATAAAATCTTGGACACATAATAAAGCACTTTGACTTCCACTATTTTTTTTTCCACCTTGCAGAAAATCTTGAAAAAACAGAATGTAATGCTGGACGGGATGCGGCAGCAGAGTCAAAAACCGAGCTACTGGAAACTGAGCAAGTGGTAAGCAGTTATGTTGGATGTTGCAGTCTATTTAACAACAGGCTGTTTTTGTTTCGGTTGCGTTCCATACTTATTTAACTTGTTGCATGTCTGAAAGAAACCAATCAGATACCTTTAATCTGTTTAATTATGGACTACTAAAAATCTGGTGGTCTGATATAATTGGCCCAGCAGCCATTTGTGTTCTGGCCAATGTAAAGATCGTGTTTAAATAAATACCTACTTGATTAGTCAGTGCCACGCTCTTTAATGGGGGAGCAGGCACGGAGAGATGTCATCTCCACGATTTTTGTCATAGGTGCTATTGGAGGTATGCCGCATCTAAAACCACTGTTCCAGTTTTCACCTCATCATGTGCTAAGATAAACTATTAGGGTGGTCTAGTAGTACATGACTGGATTAATACAATTAGTATTCAGCAGTGTATACATAGCAATACATTCAATCTTTGTTTCCATATTATGCTAAAATGAGAAAGCATCTAGAATTGTATCTGAAGTTAAAATATGTGTAGTGTAACCACTCTTGTATTATAATACAAAATTTCACAACGTTTATTGGGTTTAGGATTTCTTGAAGGTTTATTTTTAACTTAGAAAGAGGGGGTTATATTCCTTTCTTGGGCGGGGGGGGGATGCTTCATTTCGATGAGTAGGGGCGTGTTGAAAGGAATGTTCTTAACGCATTTGTATAATTTCCAGAGTTCCCAGGGAGCATAAATGGCTGTAATTACCGTACGCTGCAAGGTATCCTTAATTGGCAAAGACTCTCACTCAAACTAAAACCCCATTTTTTTCCTACACTTACTGATGAGATGCAAAGACATTGAAAACGGCACTGTTTAGGTTGGGAATCTGTTCATGTTGAATAGATATACTGGTTCTAATCCTGTACATGAATAAGATTTTGAAAGCCATGATGATGTTAAGGGGGCTGCCTTCAATGTAGCCCAAAGAGCAATGTTTTTTATCTAATTCCTTGAAAACTTATGCATATTTCCTAATAACAATTGTTATGCTAAACATAAACTGTAATTATTTGATAATTATTCTGAAATTTACATTTCATGTAGCACTTGGGTTACATAAAAAGGTGATGTGGTGAGAACCGTGCACATGGTGGGGCAAGGTATAAAGGCTTTTGGTGATTGTATGCCGATTCTTAATAATACCACAAAGGTTGGGGTGATTACCAAGTCAGATGATTAAGGTACTTTAATATGCAGGGGCTGGTCGGAAGTTGTTCTCAGCTTAGCTTCCCGTGTGCTGTACACAAAAAAGGGGCACAGCCCGAGAGATAGCGGCGCAGGATGCTTTGAGGAGCAGCGGAGGTAAGTACAAGGGCTCTTTTTTTTTTTTAAAAGCACTCCCTCCCGGCATATGGCTATTTTTCAGTGTAGGGTCCCGAACACAACCCTTCATAGACAAAAACAATGTTTTGCACATATCAAGTGTGCCATAACAGCCAATACAGGATGAACAATTTCCTCTATTTCATGGAAATAGTTTTACATTAACCCATTTTAATGGGCCACAACATTGCAACTTATGAAGGTAAACTTTAATTTTTCTCAGATATGCAAATAATCAATACAAGAGATATATTGCAGGTTTCGATAGCAATGCCTTCAGTAATAGAACTTTATGTAACAGCTAGAAAGGATAGAAAGGGGATCGTGCATTCTTAATCAGTTTATTTTCATTACGGTTTGTGGTTGTAAAGTGTTCATGTGGTGCTATAGAGAGGCAAACTTAACGGTGCCTGAATTGCTATTTTATACAAGCAGAAATAAGTGTTTTAAAAAGCCTTATGTAAAGCTGACTGCCTTGATGGGTGTTACTCTCGCCCTGTAACACTAAGGAATATTAGAGAATTCAAAATAATTTCCTAAATAAAAAGGCCCATCTATTTCAATGTTCTTTGCAGTAAATATATATGTAAGGAGGCACAGTAGATGGATATACTAGTCGTATACTGGTAAATATTAAGTGTAAAATTATGGAATTTATTAGAGGTAGGGAGTTACATTATTTTACTAAAAATAGTAAATAATATGTTATAATATAACAGTGCTATCCGCATTTAGATGTTAAAAAGAATTTCATAGTCTCCCCTCTTTTTTACGTTTGACTCTATCCCCCCCCAAAATTCTTTCTCCCATCCTTCTCCCCCTTAACAATCCCCGTTCACCCACTATACCACACAACTACCCCGTATCCTATAACGTTATACGCACTCCACACCTTTTTGTGGACCTACCTATACCCTCCCAGTTTCGCTCCTCTTTCCTCCTAATTCTACATATATCAGCCCTTCCCTACCCTCGGTTCCCTCCCCCAGTCTTCTCCTTCATCTCTTCCGCTCTTGACACTCCCTACTCGTACTTATCCCAGTCTTCAAGATTTCCCTTCTCCTTCACATACATCTCTATCCCCATACCCCCCATCCCCCTCCTCCTAACTGCCTCCCCACACTCTCACCTCACCCTAACACTTCACCATATTCATTTCCTCAATATTTCTCGCCCCTCCTTCCACTCCCCTTCACCTACAAATTGCCACTCTCCTCCCACCCCCTCGTCCATCACTCCTACGCTACCTCCACGCATCCCATTCCTTACATAAGCCCGAGTCCTTTCCCAATCGCTTCCCTGCACCCTACTTTCTCCTCACACCTTTGCTCACTATTCACAACCATTCTCATTCTCGGCTTATTCTCCTAGGTGCTGCTTTTAAAACGGAATCATTTTGATCAGATGCAACCATCTGCTCTAAATAACATAATAGTAAAACATTCTGTTGACTTTTATGATCATTGTTGCATTGTTTAACTATAGGTGTAGTAGTAGTATAAATGTTCTTAATAGATCATAATGCTCTCCCCTTTTTTTGGAAAGAGCACTTAAAATCCCCGCATATCTACAATGATTAAAATTATAACATCTCATGTTGACGTGCAGGTGTTTTAAAAGCTATGTGCACCTTTGTACAAGAGAAATCAATAAAATACATATGTTACTCTAATAAAAGAGTGGACGTTTGCTGTTTTTACACAGAGATTACTTTTCATGCATTCATGAAATAACTTTTCCAAAATGCGCTTATTTCTACACCAGCACTTCTGGCTTTGGGAATTCCATAGCTTTAGGCATATATATCGCTGACTATGATCTGGTTGTATTTCCCATGTAGAAATTGAAGCGCCTCCATCTCTATTACACTGCATAGGTACTGTATCAATAGATTAGACCAGGATTCTGCCTATCCCTCTTCATAATGATATACAGAGAGTGAGGAGGATTTATCACAAGATCTTGCTACATGTGTGAGAAGAAAGATGGTCAGTGATCAGTGTTACACACAGAGTAGGGGGTCTTGGCTGAGGGAAGAAGCAGGATGTGACTGTATCAGACGAGCTGTCTGCGTGAGATGATAGGGTGTGGACTGAGAAATGGGAAAAAAGCATGAGTTGAGTGCATAAGGACTGAGCTGTCTGCTGTGAAAATGGAAGGGAGGGCAGGTGAGATGTAGGGACTTAAAGATTGGAGATGAGGTTTCGGCAAGATGCAGAGAAGTTGTGACTTTTTCTGAATCTTACTTTTTATTAAAGAGAGTGCAAGAGCTTTGTGAGTATTAGTCATCCATTCAAACTACATGAAAACAAAGGGTTAGCATTGGTAATACCTTACGGTAACATGGTTTTGTCTCTTATAAATACAACAGCAAGAATTAAAAAGTCGGCAAAGGTGTGCATTGGCTTTTAAGCAAATGCAAATCTTTCAGCAGCCCTTGATAGAAAGAGATCATCCGTCATATTAGCAATGGAACTGGTAAAATCATGAAGTATTAGGACTCAACGGAATTGTGGAATACTCCCATAAATACATACTAAAAAAAAAAAATATACATTATTGCACAGCTATAGATTTACTACATTTGTAATCTTATGACATTAATTTCATTGAATTCCAGTAGATGTACAAAACACAGCAGTATACTTAAGTAATATCTCTTGTTCTTTTGTGTTATCTTCTTTTCTCAATATCCTAAAAGCAGATTACTTAAGTTGTGTTCCCACGTCGCAAGTTAGGCTCTATACACAGGATAGGGCCTAAACTGCTGCTTGGTGGGGGGTCTCAGTGATGGGGCCACCAAGCCATTCACCCGCCAGAAGGGAGCGTCAGTGGGGATCATGTACCCCTGTCGCACTCAAAGATGACAGGAGCAGTTGATTGCAAAGCAGTTGAGATGACAGAGATTTCCAGTAAGGTTGTCTGCGGATCTCTGTTTCAGCTCCATAGAATTAAAAGGGCAGCTGCGCCTAGGCGTGACTGGTGCTCAATCATGTTTGGTGTGACAAGAGGTGCGACGACGGGTACCACAGACCCCCATTCTCTTGATTGTGGGGGTCCATCACTGATGAGACCCACCACTGTTAGCAAGTTGGGCTCTCATGTGTACAGCTGTGAACACCATCTTAAAGCATACTAGCCACACATACAGTTCTTGCTGAAGGTTGTCTATCATCTTCTATGGTAACAAATAGACGAAAATAGAGGTCTAGGGTTCTGCATCATAAACATGCCTTAGTAGGAAACTCTATGGGTTATTGCAGATACGGACAGATTTTTCATATCTAAATTAAAAAATTATGGAGAACTAAAATGGTTCAGGAGAATTAATAGAGATGAGGAACCTGCCCTCCACGGATCTTACAATCTGAGAGGAGGAAGGGGGTGAACATGAGGTGACAGTGCTTTTAATTGCGTCATTCATGTGTTTTATTCCTTCTATAGAAGGCTCTGGGCATGGCTACAATGCATTGGTGGTGAGCTGACCACCATGGAAACTGTGGGAGGGGGGTGCATGCATGGAAAATTTCGGCCCTGTCCCTTTTTTAGCTCTTCCTGAAAGGAAACTGTCACAGATTTTACACCATAAATTACTTGGGAGGTGATGGGCAGTCCATTCTAGAATCCCTTATTATTTAAATTCACCTATTTAAAGCTAACAAAAAGCTCTTCCAAAGTCATGTGAAAATGAGCACGAGGAAGTCATATTCGCTTAGATTAGTCAAGTTTAGAAGCTGCCCAGGGAAATGTCTTTGATTTGGTTTCTGTAGATGCTTGAAACACTATCAAGGTAAGAATTTAATCTCCATATAAGTCTTAAAACTGTCCGTATCTCCGGTTCTGTGGATCAAGAAGCACAACCCTATGGCTGAAAAAGATAATTCTTTTCTTTAATGGTATGTTTTGGTGTACCTAGAAACATTTTGATCCACATTTCTCCATTGAGTTGAAGGCCCTAATGAGGTCCTATTTTCCCATCTGTAAATTTCGAACAATTTTAAAATGTTGTAATTACATAAATCTTAAATACTTGTACACCTTTATAATGTTCAGCGTAATCAGATTGGCAATCCTTTTCAGATTACAAGCGCTTTTCTTAATATCCTGCAGTCATTAGACAGAAGACGATGTTGCCTCCTAGGGAGCTTCTTTTTGCCTCTTCATATCATATTGTAAGTCAAATTTGGCTTACCTGAGCACCTTATCTGCAAATTCCATTTGTGCAAAACGTTATAGATAAATATTAAATTCATCAATGGAGGAGCTTTTCGCCCTGCCAGGTGACTTCTGGCTTAACACCTGTGAAGCAGTTGCTGTATAACTCCCTGTCCCTATTTTACCTTGGTTATAATAAGTGAAGCGCCAACAGCTTCGGAGTTGGTTTTCGAGGAGACAGACACGTAATGTTCATGAACAGTTCAGGGTGGGATTGCGTTGCCTATGGAAAACAAAGCGTGCATATTCTAGAGAAAATTGCAAGACGAAAAGGGGGGCAGCAATTAAAATAAAATCATATCTTGTAAGGGGAAAAGGGAGACCAAGGTTTTAATAATATGCAGTTCCTTGTGATTTAAAGCAGGAGTTCCTCATATTTTGTTATTCTATGTATGAAAATCTCTGTACTGTAACCCAAGTTCATCAAAAATTAAAGGAATTTGAGAAAAAAGAATATTAAAGGAACATTGGAAAAGGTTTATGTTTTTAATAATTTATTTGCGAGAGTGGTTTGGAAGGAAGTGAGAAGGCTGGCCAAATCTGGGGAACAACATATGCCTGTGTTTAAGCTTACATCTGTTGTTATAATTCGCCCTTACAAGACAAAGCAACAAACAGACTAGCATGTTGTCTGGCATATGTCACAGGATAACGGAATATGTGAAGCCCTCAGTACATGAAGATAAAGTAGTATTTACTATGAGGAGCGTTTCATAATCATGCATACATTGGAGGTCACGGATTGAAAAAGAGAAGTTTTCTACCTGTATTGTAGAGTTTGTAATATTTATATTCCATAGCCACTAAAATGCACAGAAGCTTTTATATTTTGCAACTGGGCAGCTGGTAATAGGAAATGACCAAGGTGGCCACACAATATTTTTAAAAAAAGTATTATAACACAGGTATTTAGAAAAATATGTAATACATAAACATAAGGGGTTGTCAGATCAGTTCTCTATATGAGTCCCACTATGACCCCCCTGTCATTGTGTATATTTTAAACATTTTAGAATTGTGGGTGCGATTGGATGGCGTGAATCATTTTTGTTGGTGCCTTGTGTTTAGCACAGCATGTTTTTGAACTCCTACTGAATTACTTCAGTGTACTTAGAATCACTACAGGTAAAATTTCAAGCTTAAAGGGGTTATTCCAGGAATCAGGATAATTCAAAATACAACTGGGTCTGTAAGATCTAAGCTAATATGTAAGTAGTTGTTGATTAAAAATTTTGCTCCCCTTAGCAGAAAAATGCTGATGACATACAGTAGACTTAATGAAGGAAAAAAATTGTTACTGACCCTTTAAATCAATCTGTTAATTTCCTTTATTTGCACGGAAAAGACGCAAGACAGAATTGATGTGTTTTCATTTGTGTCTTACATTTGTTTTTACATTTCTGTCCCATTGTCCTGTTTGGCTGTAGTTGTTGGTTGTGTGCATCCCGTAGACCCGTGTGTAGTGATGGCAGTTACACATCATTACTATGTACAGAGCAAGAAAACCGGTCTATCATCAACTGGAAGCAGAGATAAGAGGGAGGAGGAGTTATGAGAACTAGAGGATCTGGGACTTGGTAGGTTCCAGTGGCCGCAAATCTTGGTAATAACTCATGCCTACTTTAGAAAGCCCATAACTTTTGTGAATAATAAAATCTAACTATTAGATCCATTTTTGTGATAAACCTGACATTGAGTTTTGTTGCACAAAAACCCATGATGCTATAAATAAAATGAATGTATTAGAGTTCATATTCCCGAAAATCCCCTGTAAATGTTACCAAAAATCTAGCTGTCGCATTACCCTGATTTTCAGGAGACGTCTCTAGGAAGCCTTTTGGGAATATGTAACACTAAGGGTGGAAGCCAGTAAATCACAGTACCTTGACCAGGGTGTCTAGAGTGAGGGCAAAGGTACAAACACTAAATTATTTTCTGTGGTTGGAAGTAATCGCAAAATTTTAAACAGACATTTTATAGTGCAAATGCTCCCATTGCGTGTGTCATCAAATTGTAAACCCACATCTCTTGAAGCCCAACGTCTTTCTTTTTTCTATAAATTGTGGATGATATTCAATTGACAGCTTTCACAAAAAGTCTTTGTTATCAACCCTCAGGATTATCAGTCAAAGTGACAGATCTTATAGTTTAGGTATGATAAAAATAATCCAGTGTACATAGCAGTTAATATTGAATGAATTCCCCTTTAAATGCGAGCCAGAGTACTAACATTTCCATGGCTGAGATCCGAAACAAGCTGCATCAGATGATATGTGCTATAAATTAAACCAAATTGCTTACAAGCATGCTTTTAAATAATAATACACTCACATTTGGATACGTTGACATTACGTGAGATAAACAAGTTCACAAATTGGAGAATTTTTAGACAATGTGGTCTGCAGATATTTCCATAGCAACAAGAAGGTGTTACTCGAGTGCTCTATTCTAAAACTTTAAGCAGGTTTATAGGTTGCTTGTTCTCCAATCTGTAATTATCATCAGGTAAAAAAAAGGTGGTGAACGTGGGGGGATATGTGGCTGGATTTTTTGACTGATTCGTTTAGCCATCTTTTTCAAAATGCGTAATCTAGTGAATAATTTAGTTGCGTCTCTGTTTAAAGCTGGTTAACATTCCTGTAATGATGATAAAACTTAATAAAAGACGATCTATCCATGCCAGGACGGTGAAATTAACTGGAGTTGCAATCTCGCAACGTTTGGATCGTTTGGATTGTTTCCCCCTTCTTCTGCTAACAAACCCAGATAAAACTATACTCCTAACAGTTTCCCAGATCTGGATGGTCCTGGATTTTGTACTCCTGTGTTTGGTGATGGGAGGTAGGTCCGGGACATCAAGTATATCGGCGTTCTGGAGCCTTGATTGCAGTGATAATGTAGCAATCCATCAGCACTCTGAACTTTACTGAGCCCTTCCTGCTGCCGTGGGCAGGTAGCCTGCCGCAGTAATATGACTTCATCCTGCCGCGGAGGACGGGGAAGGTGCTGCGGCGAAATGGAAAAGGGTTAATAAACTGTGTTTTATACTTTTTTTTATAAAAGCAACAAGAAGGAAAGGAGAAGTGATTAGATGCTAGGTGGTGCGGGAGCGCAAAAGAGGAAGAACTGCTTGGGGGGTGCAGAAGGACGGAAGCGCTGCAGGAGGGTGCAGTAACAGGGGGAGTTGCTGAATGCACAATAACAAGGTAGCCAGTGGGGGCAAAATAAGAAGGGGAGCCCTGGGGTAAAAAATATGAGAGGAAAAGCTAGGGGTGGAAAAAGAGCTGAAAGCTAGTTGGGAGGCACAGTACAGGTGGAAGCACAACGTGATGAGCTTTTTAATATGAGGGGAAGCTGGGTGGCACAGTATCAGGGCTATAATTGGGGAGGAGCTGCTTGGCGGAGAACAATAAGAAGGGGAGCTGCAGGGGCACATAATATATGATATATTTTGATATATTTTTGGGATGGGGGGTGGTCTGGGGAGTGACTTTGTTATAGGAAAAAAAAAAAAATTTTAAAAAGCACACCAACGATTTAGGAATATTTTGAAGAACACTTCATTTTGCATCTGATTATGAGGAGCCTACCAGAGTTCCACTGTGTTGGCAGTTTCCACCAGGCGGCTACAATGTGAAAGGGACACCTCCCCCTCCAACTGGAGTTGAAATTTCGCGAGAATATATCAGGCAGAGGAGGAGGAAGCGCGTGTGCGGAGGTGGAAGCAGTAAAGCTGTAGCACAGTGGGCTCTGATAACACCCCTAGAGCCTTGCCTTATTAGCTAATTGAAAAAGTTGATTTTGGAACGAAGGAGGCAATGCAAACAAAATAAAATTACCCACAGTCAGTATCTGCTTGATTTTTGATTGTGATTTCCTTTTAAGAACAAAAAAACATTTAGTCAAATATGGAATCTTAATTTTATTTTAATGGTGATGCGTCTTTTGGAGGATGAGCTGTATGTTAGTGTCAATATTTAAGGGTATTTTTAAAAGTACATTTTTGTGGGAAGCATTATTTGGTATTGAACATTTTCATGGAAATATATTTTATAATGTCGTATTAAATAAGGAGCATTCCCCCCTCTTATATTTTAACTTAAAATGCAGTCGTTGCACATGTGAACCTAGGCAACGTGGTGGATTCATCTTGAACTGAAAACATAGATGTTCCCATTTCCTGATGTGTATAGGTTGTAACTAGAGAGAGTGAGCACTAAAATGCTCGAGTGCTCGTTATTAGAAACGAATTTCCTGAATGGGAGGACTCGAGCATTTTTCAAAGCGGACCATGGTTCGGGAATTAAAAGTGTGTTTAATTTAAGTGAAAAAGAATGTCTCCCGAAAGTAGAGATGTGAAGAAACAGTGAAGAAAGAATAAAAACAGTGAACACAGTGAACAAAGGACATTTAAGTGAAAAACGCCGTGAAAAACACAGTGAAGAATAGTTGCAGATTGTCGCACATATTCTTACTTGTCGGGGATCCGCTCCTCTTCTTCCACTGAAGTGTCCCGATCTCTCTGCGCTGCTCCCCGGTATCTCCGTGCTGCTGATCCTGTAGTATCTGTGTGCTCCCCGGTGTATCTCCGTGCTTTGCCGTCCCCAGATTTGTCTCTACCGTGCTGACACCACGATGTGTCTCTCGCTGCTGCGCCCCGGGTCTCTCCGTGCTGCGCCGGTGTCTTCCGTGCTGCCGCCCCGTTGTCCTCTCCGTTGTGCGCCCCGGTGTAGTCTTATCCGTGCTGCCGCCCCCGGTGTCTCGCCGTGCTGCCGCTCCGGTGTCTCTCCGTACGGCCGCCCCGCGTGTCCTCCGTGCTGCCGGTTGTATCTCCGATGCTGCCGCCCCGGTGTCCCAATGCTGCCGCTCCGGTGTCTCGTGCTGCTGCTCCCGGTATCTCCGTGCGCTGAGGATCCCTGGTGTCTCTGTGCTGCTCCCGGTTGTCTCTGTGGTGCTGACCTCCCCGGTGTCTCTGTGCTGCTTCCCCGGTGTCTCTGTGCTGCTCCCGGTGTCTCTGTGATGATCCCAGGCGTTCTGTGCTGCTCCCAAGTATCTACTGCCTTGTGCTCCTCTCAGGTTATATCCGTGCTGAGCCTCCCGGTGCTCTTGCTGACCCGGTTTCTCTGGGGGAGGAATTCACCCAAAGGGACAAATGCTGAGGAAAACTGAGGTTGTATCCGTGATGTGCTCATCGGTACTCCGTTGCTGCTGACTCCCAGTGGTCTCTGTGTGCTCCCGGTTGTCTTCTGTGCTGACTCCCCGGTGTCTCTGTGCTGCTCCCCCGGTGTCTCTGTGCTGCTCCCCGGGTCTATGTGCGGCGCCGGTGTCTCTCCAGTGCTGCCCCCAGTGGTCTCTGTCTGTCCTGTGTGCTCCCCCCCTCCCAAGGTGTCTCTGTGCTGCTACCGGTGTATCTGTACTGCCGCCCGGTACTCCGTGTGCCCCGGGTCTCTCGTGACTGATCCCCAGTGTCTCTGTGCTGCTCCCGGTGTCTCCGTGCTGCTTGCTCCCCGGTATATCCGGCTGCTGCTCCCCAGTGTTCTGTGTGCTCCACGGTGGTCTCTGGCTGCTACCCGGTTGTCTATGTGCTGCGCCCGGGTCTCTGTGACTGCTCCCCGGTGTCTCTTGCTGCTCCCCGGGTCTTCTGTGCTGCTCCCCGGGGTCTCTGTGCTGCTCCCCGTATCCGTGCTGCTGCTCCCCGGTGTCTCCGTGCTGCTGCTCCCCGGTATCTCCGTGCTGCTGCTCCCAGGTAGCTCCGTGGCGCTGTCACGGTATCTCCGTGCTGCTGCTCCCGGTTGGTCTCGTGCTGGGTCACCGGTGTTCGTGCTGCTCCCGGTGTCTCTGTGTGCTCCCCGCTGTCTCCGTGCTGCTCTGCAGGTGTCTCTGTTGCTACTCCCCGTGTTCTTCATGGTTATTCACACATTCTTCCTGAAGTGTCCCCGATCTCTCTGCGCTGCTCCCGGTATCTCCGTGCGGATGACTCCCTGGTGTTCTGTGCTGTCCCCGGTGTCTCTCCGTGCTGCCGCCCCGAGTCTCTCCGTGCTGCCACCGATGTCTCTCCGTGCTGCAGCCCCGGTGTCTCTCCGTGCGCCGCCCGGTGTCTCTCCGTGCTGCCGCCCCGGTGTCTCTCCGTGCTGCCGCCCCGGTGTCTCTCCGTGCTGCCGCCCCGGTGTCTCTCCGTGCTGCCGCTCCGGTGTCTCTCCGTACTGCCGCCCGGGTCCTCCGTGCTGCCCCGGTGTCTCTCAGTGCTGCGCCCCGAGGGGGGGGGGGGGTGTCCCATGCTGCAGCCCCCGGTGTCTCCGTGCTGCCGCTCCCCGGATCTCCCGTGCTGCTGCTCATGGTGTCTCTGTGTGCCTCCCCGGTGTCTCGTGCTGCTCAACGGTGTCTTGTGCTGTCCACCAGTCATCTCCGTGCTGCCGCTCCCCCGGTATCTACGTGCTGCCTGCTCCCCGGTGTCTCTGGGCGGCCCCGGTGCCTCTCCGTGCTGCCGACCCGGTGTACCCCATGCTGCTGCATCCCCGGTGTTCCGTGGTGCTGATCCCCGGTATCTCCGTGCCTGACTGCTCCCAGGGGTCTCTGTGCATGCTCCCCGGTGTATCTGTTGCTGTCCGGTGTTCTCTGTGCTCTCCCCGGTGTCTCTGGCTGCTCCCCAGTATATCCGTGCTGCTGCTCCCCGGTATCTCAGTGTGCTGTCCCCGGTATCTCCGTGACTGTGCTCCCCGGTATCTTCCGGGCTGACTGCCCCCGTGTCTCCGTCCTGCTGCTCCCGGTGTCTCAGTACTGCTGGCTCCCCGCACCGTGTCTCCGTCTGCTGCTCACCGGTCTCCGTGCTGCTCCCCGGGTCTCCGTGCTGCTCCCCGGTGTCTCCGTGCTGCCCCCCGGTGTCCTACGTGCTGCTCCCGGTGTCTCCGGCATGCTCCCCGTGTCTCTGTGATGCTCCCGGTGTCCCTGCTGCTGCTCCCCGGTGTCTCCGTGGCTGACTCCCCGGTGTCTCGTGCTGATCCCACGGTGTCTCCGTGAGCGCCCCGGTGTCTCGTGCTGCTCACCGCTGTCTCTGTGCTGCTCCGCGGTGTCTCCGTGCTGCTCCCGGTGTCTCCGGGATGCTCTGCGGTCTCTGTGCTACTCCCCGTGTTCTTCAATGTGTTCTTACCACATCTATAGGTTCTTCACAAACTATTTTTATTGTTCGCTCAGTTCCGCGGTATCTCCCGACAATAAGCAGATGTGCGAACAATGTAATCTATTATTCAATGTGTTTTTCACTTAAATGATCCGTGTTCACTGGGTTCACTTGTTTTTATTCTATTCTTCACGTATTCACGTGGTTTTTTAATCAAATGCTCGATCTCGAGCAGGGGAAATACTCGTCCGAGCAACGAGCCGTTTCGAGTACCTAAATACTCGGACCCGAGTATCAAGCTCGGACGAGTATACTCGCCTCATCGTTAGTTAAACCAAACTGTAATATGAACACAGAAAAAAAGTCATGCTTGCTATTTGGGGATTTTTCTATATTGCGGGGATGTTTCTTCACTTTAAATATCAACCAATTCATTTCCATTAGGATTTCTGGGCTCTAGAAATAGTTGGAAATCATCGTTAAGCAACTCCTTCACAGTAGAAGCCAGGGGATATTTATTTCTGTAAATTTTGCTTATGATATGTTCTGCTACTTTCAGAAACGGTAATATCTAGTGTATAAAGTAAATCACTATATATGTGGTGTAAAGCACATTTCTAATATTCTTTTTAAATAACTAGCACATTGGTTTAATACTCCGTTCACTACCATTTATCACTTTTTTGCCTATACAGTGTTATAGGTTCAACGTGCCATCAAACGATGCAGCGGGAATGCTCACTAAATTTAAGGAAAAACAATATACTATGCTAAAGCCCAAATGGATTCAACTACCTCACCAAAAATTTTAATCTGTGACAGCATGTTTAGTGAAACTAGTGTGATTCCAGCAAACTTTTACTATTTCTGCCACAGGTAATTTACCGAACATTCCACTTAATCACAATCACCCCTCTCCACCCCTCGGCAATTTATTAGTACACCATTCACACTGATCGATTAACACTTAATGTCTAATCAGACAATTCACATGGCGGGAACTCAGTGCATTTAGGCATGTAGGACATGGTCAAAACAAATCTCCTGCAGTCAAACGAGCCTAAGTATGGGGAGACGGCGGGCAGGGGAGCGGAAGAGGAAATATGGACTATGCCAGGTGTATGGCAAGCTACCCGTTTCTGGGCTGGACAGATCGTCCCTAACTTCCTTGTCCCCTTCGAGCCCGGTTAAATCCTCTTTGCCGCACACAACCCCCATCTTTCAGCGCTCTTGCTCCTCCTTCCTGTCAGTGTACCTTGCTCGACGGCTCGATTTTCCCCTGGCATGGTCGTCAGGTTCCGGCCTGTAAAGAAACACGACGACAGAAAGAAAGAGAAGGGCGTGGCTAGTCGCGAGTATTTAAGAATGCAACGGCTGATCTCTGGATGTGTTCAAGCACAAACAATAGACGAACGGGGGTGGGTAAGAGATAGGGTGTCCCAGTGTGCTGAGTTAACAATCCTTCTTGATCCTGTGTACTGGTGTTGGGGTTAAATTACATACTGCAAGAAATTGGGAATAAGATCTGGATGCTTTTCAGGTTCTAGTCTTTTATCCTTTTTGCTTATATTCATAAAACTCTGAGGTTTGGATCCACCCTGCAGTAGATGGGATTACACCTTTATGTGACATGATAAAAAACAATAGTTATCATAATTAAAATGCTTACTCGACCATCCCAAAAACATGCATTAAAAAAGTAGTTAAAGCAAAAGAATTTTTTAATAATGTTGGGTTGAGTGTGGGGTGCATCCTGCAAAGCCACTACAATCCAAGCCCACCCGAAAATGGTGGAAATGCTTTTTTTACCCATTTCACTGCATTTGGAATTTTTCCCTGCTTCCCAGTACCGCATGGAATTTATTACAGTCTCATATGAGGTGCACCTGATAAATTGGAGAATTGATGAATTGTTTGATTCTGATTCTTTCCTTCGTGATTATTAAAAAAGAATGCTCCGGTGTTTCAGAATTTGCAATTTAAAACTTCTGACTGAAGAGATGAGCGAGCACTAAAATGCTCGGGTGCCGTTTTCGAGACGAACTTTTCCTGACGCTCGGTGCGTCCTCGAATAACGAGCCATTGAAGTCAATGGGGGACCCGAGCATTTTTCAAAGGGAACCATGGTTCAGAATAAATGTGTTATTTAATTGAAAAAGAATGTCTTCTGATAATTAGCAGATGTATGCAAACATCTGCAATCTATTCTTCGCTGTTCCGCGGTATATTATCTCCCGACAAGTAGCAGATGTGAAGAACAGTGAAGAATAGAATAAAAACATGTAACCAGTGAACACAGGATCATAAGTGAAAACGCAGTGAAAAAACACAGTGAAAATAGATTACAGATGTTCGGCACATCTGCTTAACTTGTCGGGAGATACGTTGTCCCGGGATCCGCTCCTCTTCTTCCACTGAAGTCTCCCCGATCTCTCTGCCTTCCCGATGTCTTGTGCCCCACACTGCCCGGTGTCTCCGTGCTGCCGCTCCCCCGGTGTCTCCGTGCCGCCGCTGCCCGGTGTCTCCGTGCCCGCCGCTGCCCCGGTGTCTCCGTGCCTGTCACTCCCGCTGTCTCCGTGCCTGCCGCTGCCCGGTGTCTGTCCGTGCTGCCGCTGCCTGGTGTCCCTCCGTGCCTGCCGCTGCCCCGGTGTCTCCGCTGCCTGTCGCCCGCGTCCATGCCTGCTGCTGCCCGCGTGCTCCGTGCCTGCGCGGCCCCGCTGTTTCGTGCCTGTGCTGCCACTGTCTCGCTGCCTGCCTGCCCTGTGCTGCTCCCGGTGTCTCTGTGCTGCTCCCTGGTGTCTCTGTCCTGCTCACCGTGGTTCTTGAATGTGTTCATCACATACTATTTTGTTTGCACCTTCCGCCGTATCTTCGACAAGTAAGCAGGTGCCGACATCTGTATGTAATCTATTCTTCACTGTGTTTTTCACTGTGTTTTTTCACTTAAATGTCCTGTGTTCACGTTTTTATTCTTTCTTCATTATTCTTCATTGTTTTTTTAATTAAATGCTCGATCTGAGCAGGGGAAATACTCGTCGAGCAACGAGCCGTTTCGAGTACCAATACTCAAACGAGCATCAAGCTCGGACGAGTATACTCGTCATCTCTACTTCTGACATTTTTTGTGGTGTCTTTCTTTGTAGTAATTTACTCATGGCCGCATCCTTTAAGGTTTAAAAGTGTCTATACGTGATCTTAGGTTGTTTGGGAGGGTTTTCTTCAAGAAAGGGTCATCAGAGTATAAGCCGTGTTCTTTAGAATGTTAAGGATATGATGTTACTATTAAATTTAATAATAAAGTTTGGGGCGGCTTAAACCTTCAGCCTGTGTTAGGTTAAGGGCTCTTGAAAAAGCTGCTTCTACTAGGGGTTTGAGGAAGCCTTATTCTCTAAACGTTTCTTTGAGAATGTTACTTTGATTTTTAGAAGTGTCAATGTCAGAACAGCTTTGCATATTTTTTGAATTGGCTGAATGGGATGTTGGATTTCCATTTATGGTGGTCGGCACATTATAGTGCAAGAACTATTTTTTTTCAACTGCCTTGAAATAAGTCATAGTGGAGATCTTATTGTCAATTGATGAAGATGGAGCGTTCCAAATGATGATAAGTTCATCTATATAGCGTTTGGAAAAGATTATACTGGAATTCCAAAAATTCTTTGTATAAAATGAGTCTTGCACAATTTTCCATGTATAGATAAGCAAAGCTAGGGGCAAAGTGTGCCCCCATAGCTGTCCTCTGGTTAGTCGATAAATCTATTTTGAACCATTCAATAGTTATGGGAAGCATGAAGAGAATGCTTCTAGGATAAAATTGCCTGTTGAGTCAGCATTATGGGTCAATCTAATATAATAGTAACTACCTTAATTCCTTTCCTATGTGGTATGTTGGAGTAGAAGGTGGCAACCTCTAGGGTGAGATAAATTGTATGAGGTTTCCAAGTTTATGTTTTCCAAGCTATTAGGACATTCGTGAAGTCATGTAAGTCGGAGATAGGGAAATAGGGAATCTATTCAAATGAAATTTTTTTAGAAATGATGCCGCATTCCATGGCTAGATCTGCATGGTTTTGAGCTCTACAGAGTAGATGTTGATTGAGTTCATAGAGAGTGTTTCATAGTTCTGATCAGATAGAATCCTAAGGGCCTCTGTCAGATATATTCTTTGTTCGAATTACAATGTCCCCTCCCTCATCGCCTTCCAGATAACTAAATTAGATTGTTGATTTGCTTTTTTATGGAAGTTGTTCTTCAGTTAAAGTTATATAAAGTAGACGATTTGTATTTATATTTCTGAAATAATTTTCAACCAAGGCCAGAAAAAAATCTATATGGCATCTCTATGGTGTAAAGCAGGGGTCAGGAACCTTTTTGGCTGAGAGAGCCATGAACACGTCAATTTTAAATGTAATTCTGTGAGAGCCATACAGTATGCACATTCCTACCGAGTAGATAGGTAGCCATGGCAATGTCCCCCAGTAGATAGGCTAGCCCTAGTACATGTCCCCCAATAAATAGGTAGCCACCGCACATGCCCCCCAATAGATAGTTAGCCCAGTAACATATCCCAGTAAATGGTAGCCCACGACATGCCGCCAGTAGATAGGTACCCCAGTAGATAGGTAGCCCCAGTACATGCCCCCCCAGTCTTATGTAGCCACAACATGCACCAAATAGACATCTAGCCCCAGCACATGCCCCCAAGTAGAAGGTACCCACAGAACATGTCCCCTAGTATACTGGTAATAGGACATGCCCCCCTAGTAGATAGGTAGCACATCACATGCCTTAGTAAATAGGTAGCCACAGCACATGCCCCCCAGTAGATAGGTAGCCCCAGTGATGCCCCCCAGTACATAGGTAGCCACAGAACATGGGTAGCCCCAGTAGGTAGCCCCAGTAGGTACCCCAGTAAAAAGGTAGCCAGACATGGCCCCAGTAACTAGGTAGCCACTGCACATACCGCCCCATAGATAGTTAGCCCCAGCACATGCCCCAGTAGATAGTAGCCGCAGCACATGCACACAGGCCCCCGTGATAGGTAGTCACAGCACATGCCTCTCAGTAGACAGGTAGTGCAAGCACATACTTGCACCCAGTAGATAGGTAGCTCCCAGCACATACCCCCAGTAGATAGGTAGTCACAAAAAAAAGGGAATACTACCTGCTCTCCCTTCAGCAGCTTCTTATCACTCCCTCACTCTTCTCTATGACCCAGGCACCGCTGCATCGTTGCTTAGGCAATGGATGAGTGAGAGGGGGGATTGTGCTCTACTCTGTGACACAGGTGCTGTCACCTAAGCAACGGTGTGGTGATGGCGCCTGGGTCACACAAGTGATCATCGCTGTGTGTGTGTTAGATACACACTGCCGATCCCTATTAATCATGATTTATCAGAGAGCCAGATGCTGCCATTAAAAGAGCCACATATGGCTCCCGAGCCATAGGTTCCCTACCCCTGGTGTAAAGGGTAGAAATGGGATTTTGGTTTCCAACCTGTGGGAATGATGGATGGTCCAGTATAAGTCTATTTGATTTGTAGATTCTGGGGGGAGGGGATTTAGATTTGCATCCTCCATGGCCTCTTTTACATTTTTCTTTTTTATTTGTATCTCAAATGTCTGGCTACCAAAAATTATTATATCTATAATGGAATGGGTGTGCCATAATGGGAAAAAAACAGCCAAATGTACAAATTGACACTTTTAATGCCATTTTGCAACCTATTAAAAGATTTTAATAAAAAGGTTGTCAAATGGTAGCAATGGTGGAAAAAATACTGTATAATAATATAATATAATAAGTATACAGAGAAAAAAAATACCATATTTTCCACTATAGATGTTCTTACTATAAGACTTACACCAGATTTGAACATCAAAAAAAAAGAAAAATTATATTTTACACCAAATAAAATTCCCTGGTTGTCACACCACATCTTGCAATGGCTCCACACAAATGCTCTGTAAGATGCATCCAGATGCTCTGCTACATCTGCCGAGCTATCTTTTGCACACAGCCCTGCTACACTCTTCTGCTACACCTCTCTGTCGGCGCCACAGTGAACGTCGTTAAATATAAGTCCACTAGAAAATGGCGCAAATGCATTATTTCAACAATTTCATACATTTAGAATTTTTTTCTGCTTCCCAGTACACTGCATTGGAATATTAAATACCATCACTATGAAGTGCAATTTTTTACAAAAGTGACAAAGAATTAATGTATATGGCAGAAAAAGAGTGGGCAAAACAATTTACATGAAGAGCAAAAATGCAACTGAAATTGTGTTAGTAAAGATTGAACACATGGGAATACAGCAGACATATACTCATTGTGAAAGGGAACCCGGCAGGGGTGCCCCCTGTCTCCAATACTGTTTAACTTGGCTATAGAGTTATTAGGGGATAGTTATCAGGGCCTCTGCGCCACGCTAGCACTTGTGATTATTTACCCCAATCTGCCACCTTTACGGCAGTGGGGCATGAAAGAGCTTGAAGGGGGTGGGGGGCAGCTGAAGTGGTGGACATGGCATTCCGGGATTGGGCCAGCGTGGGCCGTTACAGTCCCTGCTCTGGTGCACTTGCTGCAGCCGTCAAATTTTCACATTGTGGGCTGCATTTATTTGTAAAGATAAACGCTATGCAAGACCCAACCGGATACATCAAGAGGCCAGAGTGTCATGCTGTATTGAGCTCCGAAAAAGCAGTGGCACGAGCGCCAGTGTATGAAAAATATCCCCCATTATATCTGTTTATTCAAAAAACATAGAGGCATGGGAGTAGGAAAGGAGGAATAGCGTATTAACCTATTCACAGACAAATAGGTTATTTGAATTATTAGTCAATTTTTGAAACGTTTCAGGCTATAGAAAAAAGATAAGGAAAAAATAAGGTGTTTTTTTCAAAAGAAGGGGCAGACTTAAGTAGTATGAGGGATATACAATTGAAGATAGCCCAGTAACACACAATACACTATACACTCACCGGCCACTTTATTAGGTACACCTGTCCAACTGCTCGTTAACACTTAATTTCTAATCAGCCAATCACATGGCGGCAACTCAGTTCATTTAGGCATGTTGACATGGTCAAGAAATCTCCTGCAGTTCAAACCGAACATCAGTATGGGAAGAAGGTGATTTGAGTGCTTTGAATTGGCATAGTTATTGGTGCCCGAAGGGCTGGTCTGAGTATTTCAAACTGCTGACTCTACTGGGATTTCCACGCACAACCATCCTCTAGGGTTTACAGAGAATGGTCCAAAAAAGAAAAAACATCAGTGAGCGGCAGTCTGTGGGAGGAAATGCTTGTTGATGACCGGTCAGAGGAGAATGGGCAGGACTGGTTTGAGCTGATAGAAAGGAACAGTGACTCAAATCGCCACCCGTTACAAACAAGGTGGCAGAAGAGCATCTCTGAACGCACAGTACGTCGAACTTGAGGCAGAGGGCTACAGCAGCAGAAAGACCACACCGCGTGCCACTCCTTTCAGCTAAGAACAGGAACCGAGGCTACAATTTGTACCAGCTCATCGAAATTGGACAGTAGAAGATTGGAAAAAATGTTGCCTGGTCTGATCGAGTCTCGATTTCTGCTGCGACATTCGGATGGTAGGGTCAGAATTTGGTGTCAACAACATGAAAGCATGGATCCATCCTGCCTTGTATCAACGGCTCAGGCTGGTGGTGGTGGTGTCATGGTGTGGGGAATATTTTCTTGGCACTCTTTGGGCCCCTTGGTACCCAATTGAGCATTGTTGCAATGCCACAGCCTACCTGAGTATTGTTGCTGACCATGTCCATCCATTTATGACCACAATGTACCCAACATCTGATGGCTACTTTCAGCAGAACGGGAGATTCGCATCATGGATGTGCAGCTGACGGCAACTGTGTGATGCCATCATGTCAATATGGACCAAAATCTCTGAGGAATGCTTCCAGCACCTTGTTGAATCTATGCCACGAAGAATTGAGGCAGTTCTGAAGGCAAAATGGGGTCCAACCCATTACTAGCATGGTGTACCTAATAAAGTGGCCGGTGAGTGTATAATTCATACATTATAAACCACTCCTGAACAAAATTTATATGGGTATAAAGAATGGATGTCATTGATGCTGCCTCCTTGCAAAATTACTATACCTGCTACAAAATCTACGCTAACACTGCCTGCATAGAACATTAAAATAATTTTATTAATTATGCTGGTTAAAATTGTACATGGCTACTCCTTTTATTAAAAGCTCAGGCATTGGCCAGCAATGTGGACTAGAGATTTGGTAATACTGTACTCTGGTAATCTATCATCACTAGTGGTACTTACCTTAAAAATAATGGGGCAGTGTACACAGGCAGGATTAAACACTGTAGCAAAGTGGGTAGCATCCTATGGATGGGGTGGTGAGGAGCACTCACCCACCCTCCCTTCTGCATCCAGCCATATTCTACACCCAGCTATGGCTGGCAAGCAAATAGTAGTTTGATTGGGGTCTTACACATAATTAGAATGAGGAGCCTATCGGTACTGCATGCTGCCCGTGATTAGGTCTGGTGACAAGTTCCCTTTAAACTTTTCTCTGCCAATTACCGGTATGCTAAAATTAAAGTATGATTTTATTGCTTGGAGAGGTTGTCTTCCTAGGACACCAAAAAAATATCTAGTCCTGGCCCTGCTCGGGTGGAACATTTATAGGAAACTGTTGGCAGGTTCTACCAAAAGTGACCCCTAGCTTTAACCCCTTAAAGGCGCAGCATTTTTTCATTCATTTTTGGTTTTCCACCTCTAATAATCTATAATCTTTTTATTTTTCTGTGTACACAGCTGCGTGAGGGCTTATTTTCTGTGTAACAAATTTTTCTTCTCAGTGACTTTATTTATGATTCTATTCTGTATACTGCGAAGCTGGAAAAAAATCCATGTGTTGTGAAATTGGCAAAAAAAGGCATTTGCGTTTGCTCAGTTTTTACGACTTTCACTGTGCGCTCCAAATCATACATCTACTTCATCCTTCGGTTCAGTATAATGATCACGGTGATACCAAATTTATATAGGTTTAAAAATTGTTTCACCATCTTCTGACGCTAATAACTTTTTCATACTTTTTTGTACGGAGCTGTGTAAGGTGTGTAATTTTTTTGCAAGATGAGCTGAAGTTTTCATCGCTACCATTGTGAGGACCGTGCAACCTTTTGATAACTTTTTATAAAATTTTTCATGTGATGTAATATGGTTTAAAAGTATTGTATCAGACATTTGAGTGCTATCTTCATTGATGGGGTTCATAGCCAGGAATAACCAAATTGATATTTTGATAGATCGGGCATTTTGAGATGTGGCAACATCTATCATGTTTGTGATTTTTACTGTTTATAACATTTTAAATCAGTTCTAGGAAAAGGGTGGTGATTTGAGTTTTTAGGGGTTTTTTTAAATTATTATTTTCTTTTACTATTTTTTTTAGACCCTCTAGGGTGCTTCAACCCTAGATGGTCTGGTTGTTACTACCATATACTGCCATACTATGGCAGTATATGGCATTTTTACACAGTATTCATCACAATGAGCCACTGGCTCATTGTAACGAAACTGCAGATGCCATGCAGCCTCAGGTCTAACAGAGACCCAATACTGTCATGGAAACAAATCGCCACTCCCCGATGATGTCATGGGATGTGAGGATTGAAACAAAAATGGCAGCTCCCACCCGCCACCGTCTTTTAATTGCCGCCTTTTCGCATTGGAAAGGTTGATACGCACTATGCAGCAAACCCCACCTCTGTATGAAGAGGGCTCACCCCATGAGACCTTTTCATACAGTCTCAGCATCTCTGCACACAGCGTAGAGCGTGAAAGGGTTAAGTAACTAGACAAGATTTCACTAATCATCTCTCTCATCTGTTCCCAGATTTTACCATTGTGTTATTGAGTAAAGGATTGAAATAATATTACCTGCATTCATGAAAGGTTGAAGATATAAACCTTGGTCAGTATACCTTGATGGAAAGCATTATTTTTCTATTATTTACTCTCAGATTTTCTGCCCCAATTGCATTGAGCCAGAAGATAGAGAGGATATTGCTATGCAATTAAAAGGTAGTCTCTTTGGGCTGGATTTAATATGATACTTGCACAATATGAAATCTAAAACTTGACTTAATTGCTGTTAATTTGGATGTTATTTTTGCACGATTTCTTTTGAGGGCATAACAATACCTATCACTTTGCAAGGAGTGTACAGTATGTGAAGGTGTATAATGTATTAATGCCTCGTCAATCAATATGATGGAAAGGACCGCACAGAACTGACATTAATGAGATAAAACAGGTGGTAATTATAGTTTGGAAAACTGGTGAATTAAACCTTTTACCTTAACACTTCTCAATTGTAGTGGCCTAGTGTTTTCTGAGCTAAGTGCAGAAGAGAAGAAACTTAACAACACAAATCATTGTTAGACGCCGCCCCGTGTCTCTTGTCTAACCTAGTAAAGCATGGAGTTATTTTACCACACTAATCAGTATGAGAGCCTGAAGAAATAGACCTCCCACTATGTATTAGAATAGCCCTGTGAATTAACATTTTATGATTACACTTAAAGTGAAAAAGTGCTACACCAGAACCTGGATCTGATGGAAAGAAAACGGAGGAGCTGAGTAGGCCCCTTGCACCTGATCTTATAGGGGCCATTGCTGAGGCCGCACAATCTGAAGCCTTGCTTACTACAGCGAATAATCACCGTGCCCGGAAATATATAGGACATGTGCTATATTCTCCCTTATTACGGCGCCGGACCCTAGTCAAAATATGCCCTGCAATGACAATGATAATTGCTCCAAACACAGCATAAAAAATGGGAGCTATTTTTAAACATAATTTAAACTTTATTTTCTTTGAAAGTCATGTGGCATTTCTTTTTTCCCTTCGTTGGGATGGCATTGTCTTGACACAATGTATGAATTAAATTCTAAATGCAAATTACAAAAGTATTTCCATTAGGTTTATCCAAATTTGAAATGAGATGGACTTATATGAAATATTATGAACACATACATATCTTAAGGAGTATATAGGTCTGATTAATTAATAGTGACTCAAATGGTAGTTTTCTCCATTCTCAAAAAATAAACATAGACCAGTTATATTATATATTTATTTGGTCTCCTAAAAATATGATACAATGACAGATTTCTAGGTTTTGCTATGATTGTTTGATAATTGTTGGTCCAACCAAGGAGCACCTTTACCCATCATCATTTACCCAGACAAAGAGACACTTATGGGTGTGCATAAGTGTAATAGTGCAGCTCAATATTATTCAAGTAAATGCAACTAAGCTGCAAAGAAGCACCCAAATTCATTTTTATTCCATTGAGCCTTGATTCCATTATTTATAAACCATAAAGTGGTCATTGTCCTTGTTGGATCTCAGTGATCCTAAGGATAAACCACCATTTCTGAAGTGCCAGAAAACCATTAAAGGAGTTGGCTGGATTGCTTATTGCTTATTGAATTGGATCGGTGCCTGACTTCAGCGTTTTTTTTTGCACTGAACCAACATTCTGAGATATATATATATATATCATAATAAGTTTACATGTCCTTCACAGCCTTCTATTCGAATGGATGGATCTTAAAAATACTTATAAAAATTTGGTATCTCTATATTAGTACTAACACAAACAATAAAGGGGAGGTGTCAATATGATCACACAGTGAAAGCTGAAAAATAGAGCCCACAAGAAAAATTTCAATGGAATTGGAATTTGTTCCAGCTTCATAGTACACGTCGCACTCGGAGTACAATTTTTTTTATATTGAAAAAAAGGCCTTATACAGCTCTGTACATGGAAAAATTAAAAAAAAAGTGAATTTATGAATGTTGGGGAGCAAGGAGCATGAGACCATCCTTTAAAACAGAAATATGTGTATTATTAAAATAATACAGGTAAACAAACATTCATATTTTTGTATAAATTCTAGTCAAGTTTCCTAATTGATAAAAGTATAATTGACATAGGAATTGAAAGTGTCATTGACTGCACTCATGTTAGCCACAAAACAGAAACAGTTTAGAAACATAAAAAAAAAATAAGATAACTTGTTGGATATGAAGAGGAGTCAGTTTTCACTGTACCAGGAGTGGTACGATGAAGTGGAGCATTTTTCAATTTGGGTGCAGTGTGACACGTACTATATTTTTCATTGTGATATAAGTTTGTGGAGCAAGGGATTAATGATTTGGCGTATGAACCAAAAGATTAAGAAGTGTCTCCACATTCATGAAGGTGAAATAGATCTCCCTACACCAACTTTCAGTCGGAAAAATAGAAGTGCCGGAAAAGTGTCGGATTAACAAGTGGTGACACAATTTTGGCGTTGACACTTCATAAATAAGGCGCAAGAGGCAGCAGAGGAAGAAAAACTATTTCTGCCAGTTTTCCATTTGACAGGCGATGATAAATGACACTTGAAGTATCTGAGTTATCACTGATTTATTAACAATGGTAGGGATGTATTAAGATTGGAAATTCATGCTCTGAATAGAATGACACCTACAGATGAAGACAGGTGACAGGTTTAATGTGGCATTTAACACATTAGGGTACAGTTCCAACCTTAACTTAACATTTTTTTCCTTTGACTTCAATGGCTTTTGTTGTATGATATCACAGAGCAGTAACCATTCATTAAGACTCTTTAATATCAGGGGGTGGTCCTGGGCTGGAGCAGACAGCATGGTTTCTTGCACCTTACATTAGAGAGCCTACGTAGCAGACATTATTGGCACTATTTGCATAGAAGCAGAATTGATGGCTTAGAAATTAATTCAATGTTTCTCTTTGTAAAGTAAAAAAAAAAACAGATTTAACTAACTGTCTCAAGGATGACCCAAAATGTGCCAAAGTTATTAAGCAATGTGCAGCCTCATGAATAACACCATAGCCTTAAAGTATAATATATTGAATAATATTAATTGCACTTTTACAGGAAACAACTTGAGGTCGGTTGAAGATGAAGGACACAGCAAGACACAATTACTCAAAATGTCAATTTTTCAGTATACATTTTTAAAAACCTGGCACCTAAGCATGAGATACATTACAACATATAAAAGGAAAGACATGGTAAATGACTGGGTAAAAGGTAAATCCATATAGGGCACAGATAACAAGCTCCAGGACTTTGTGTGTTTCTCCTTAATGACATGTGTTTTCATACGTCACAGCTGGCACCATCATCAAACTGTTTCTAAAACAATCATTCACAATGAATTGTTGTTTAGAATTTACTGTATGCCATGAGAATGGAAAGGATAAACCTGCGAGCAGGCACCGTGCCATCTAAATAGATTAGCATGATGCTAAGCAGCCAAGAGATAATGTTTATGCATCCAATGTGTTTACTTGTGGCATGGTTCCCAGTCTGGAATGTCCAAGGCACTCTCTGTCCAGAGATAATGTAGCAGTATTTAATAAGCAGATGTCATTTTAAGCTAGTTTCCGACCAAACCCCATGTTTTAAATTCAGAGAAGGTTGTTTGCAGGCATTTTCTTTGGAAAATTACTATTACAAATAATTTTGGTGTCTGCGGTAAAGTGTATTTCATTTTAAGTCAAAAATTATTTTTCAGCTTTACGGACACAATAGAATTACTTCAGAAGGTGATTACCTTTAATATTCTAATTTGAAGCAATATTGAACTCTTATGAAGTCTGGTATTGTGTATATGATGTAGTAGTAGAAATATCATTTTATAATAATCCATCTCAAATATAACCTTGTTAAGTTTAAGGGAGATTATGTTTTTAATTGCAATTCATACAACTTGCTCTTTCTGCTAGACAAGAAAATGTGTGAACATTGTGGATAGATCCATTTTTGGCTTTCTATCTTTATGGAAATGTGTTTTCTATGCTGACAGAACATTGCAATTTACATGAATAAGTTAGATAAAGCCACATCCCCAAATACCTCATGTATCAAAATATAAAAGTAATCATTCCCGACATTAAACTCCATGTTCAAGTCGCCATTTTTTTGCCATTTTGCAGCACATAAAAATGTGCAGAAAAAATAATCAAATTCATTATACAGTTCCCAAAACGGTAGAAATTGAAACATCATCTCATCCCGCAAAACAATTATGCCTTACACAGGTCTGTAGACCAAAGTTACAGACTTTGTTGTCACGTGATGCCCGGGGTCTAATGAGTTAATCAGAGCTCCTGGGTCTAATTAACCTTGGTACAGCTGTGATCAATAGCCCCAGTGGTGGTTTTCCTCTGTAACTGGGGCTTTTATAGATGCCCCAGTTACAGGAGAAAACTTGTAAAAGAAAAAGAATAAAGTAAAATTAGAAAAAAAGTGAAAATGTCCACCAGGGGTCTTTTTTAAAAAAAAATATTAATAAATATTCATAAAACTACATTGACATTTCCCTAAATAATAATTAAACAAATCCCCCTCTCCACTACAAAAAATTACCATCGCTGCCCCTTTTAATTAATGTGAAATTTTAAAAAAAGTACTATAAATTTCAAATAAATATTTTTACAAATCAAAATATAAATGAAAAAGAAATGTAAACTTTATTACATTTAACAAGCTCTATGTGTCCTGAAAAAATTTTTAAGGTAGCACGCAAAAAAATAAAAAATGATGGCCCTTAAATTGCCACTTACGAAAATTCGCTAAAAATGCTTGGTCACTAGAGCCTTTTGAGGCCGCATCACTAAGGGGTTAAATTTAGAGATTTAAAGCCTTATGATTGTGATAACTTATCTATTGGTTTCAGTCTTCTTCCATTAGGAGAAAGGAAATAAAATGGAGTATGTAGCAACGGCACTGAACATTTATAAATGCTGAATGGTAGTCTGGCATTTCATTAACCAAATTTTATACTGTCGCTTAACAAGATTTGTGAACAAAAACATCTTAATTCAGGAAGCAGATAGAATCAACATATTCAATATAGACTGAATTACTTGCTCGAATCAATAGGTATCTCATACATCAGGTGAATTCTGAGGATTTGCTGTCATGTTTGTGTATACAAGCATTAGCACTCTTCACTTTGCACACTGTGGGGCACATTTACTAAGGGTCCGGCGGACGCATTTCCATCAGGTTTCCCAATTTTTTCCGTTTTGCGCTGAATTGCCCTGGTTTTTGGCGCACGCAATCGGATTGTGGCGCATCGGTGCCGGCTTTCATGCGACACAAATCGGGGGTCGTGGCCATCAGACAACCTGACTGATTCGGACAAACCGCGGAATTTAAAAATGAAATTGTGTTGCAAGATCAGCAATCATATACAACGGGAAAAAGATGGTGAACTCCAGCGGACCTCAGCGGAGAAGCGACACATGCTAGAAATTGGACGCACAATGTTAGTGAATTGCGGCAGCTCCAAATCTTCGTCGGATATTCCGGATCGGCGGCGTCAACGGGACGGGTAAGTAAATGTGCCCCTGTGTCTCTTACTATGTTCTCCCATAGCTAGTGAGTGCAGGCTAGCTGCTGTGATATCTCCCATAAACTGCACCCAGAAGAGGAGATCCTGCTCCACTCTCCCTAGCTGTCAATTTAAAGGAAATCTACCATAAAAATCCAGCATGATATGAACCAGGAGCACTTACTCATAGATCCAGGCCCTGTGACTGTGGTTATCTTCATAATCTTCATATATTTGTTATCCATGGCCTTCTTCCTTCTAAGCTAAACTTTTAAAATTAAGCTAATGAGTCAAATGCTATGGGGGTATTACCTGAGCACACCCATGTTTTGTCTTCACAGGCTGTTACACTGTGCAGGAGCACTCCCAGCCTTCCACTGTATGAGATTATATCAATCAAATGGAGTTGACATTGCAGGAGCAATAAGATAAGATAAGAGAATCCTTTATTAGTCCCACAATGGGGAAATTCACAGTGTTACAGCAGCAGAGATATTACAATAATAATTAGGGATAACAATAATATTAGGGATAAATGAACAAAAAGAAAAGGGGGATAAAAAGACAAAAAAGAGACAAGCAATGATTGGCAGTTTGATGTTTAGTCTGTGGATGGGACTTGCAGGGACTGGTTAGGTGGGGGGCGCAGGTTACTTCTGTTTGGGCCTTGTTTGTTGAACAGGGAGAGGGTGAGATGGTCTCTTGTGAAGACACACAAAGGAGCTCATGGAACTCCTCCATAGCACTTCAGGCCCCTTATCATATTTTTAAAAATTATTTAGAAAGATTTTTAAAGGAAGGAGGCCATGCATAACAAATATAAGAATACTACCACAGTCATTGTGCCTGGATCTATCAGTAAGTGCCCTTCATAGTGAGTGAGTTTAGGAAGCGGCTATGTAGTGTGAATGTGAGACTTTAAAGAACTTGAAAAGTGAAGAGGCATTTTTCCAATACCATGTATATTGTTTGTACCATGCATATATTATCTAATCATACCACTGACTTGTGCATAATTTGTAGGAATATAATAAATATTAACAAAGAATTTACTCGTTTTGAAAGTTTTTTTTCTAATACTGTAAACACAGGTTTCTGTGTTTACAGGTGGCCTTCATTTATTTGTCAGAGCAGATAGTGACTATCACTGTCACTTTGATGGGCTCTGAATATCCAAACATCATAGTGGACCCAGCATATCCAAAATGTAATTGTAGAACTTGGGCTGAATATCCCTTCAAATGAGCCTATTGCGGGTGGTCCTAACACTTTGTGATAAATTTATCACCTAGGCCTCCCTTCTCTTCTGACAACCTATTCAATGACCTCTTTTCAATAAAAAAAAATGGCAATAAAAAATAAAACCATCAGCTTCCAATGTTTTAAGCCCTTTCTACCAGAATGTCTGCTTTTACATTGCATTATTACATTTACAATATGTCATTGTGTTTCTGGATCTGGGGTATTATACAATTTACATTGAAGTATCAAATAAAAGGTTGTCATGTTTAAGAAAAAAAAAAGGTGCATGATTGTGAGGATGTTCAAGCTGGGCAATAAAACATAGCAAAATATAGAAAACCGTCCACAAATAAGGGATGACAATAGACAGAATCCATTTCTCGCAGACTATGAGGATGTTGGTTTAAATGCCACATCACTTTCATTTCCCACTTAAATGTTACACATGAATTTATATAGTTCGGAATTTTCAAATTTAAAATCCATTTTATGATTACAATAATGCATCTGGCAGGCTTGTAATTCGGTTCGGAGGTTTAAAAATTGTATGTCTCAGTTTGTGTAAAACACACACACACAAAAAACAAAGGTCAAAACTTTTAAAATGTCACTTCTTCTGCAGTTTTGCATAGAAAATGCATTGAGTCAGTAGGAGGGCTACTTGGCCATAGAAACAGGCTGTAAGAAAAGAATGTAATCCTGCTGGTGTGGTTTCCACTTCCTCTGGCAGCTGCAGGCTTAGCAGAAAAGCACAGTGTGAGGCTATTGTTACCCCAGCTGGGTAATAGTTTTCTTATTTTACAGTCAGCAGCCAAGGGGGGTTGGGGTGTTGCAATATAGTGCCTTCTAATAATACTGGTAGGAACAGATCACTTTCTGTTCCAGACCGATAATCAGGGATCCATAAATCTTTCATTCCATTTGGATCCTGTGTCATGGTAATGAAATAATTTCTAGGAACGGATAGTTATTTTTTCCAAAAAACTTATAAAAAATATCACACTGTCTCAAGTAAATGTCAAAACGCTTTGTTTCTCTAGGTGCATTACTACAATGGAAATAGAAATTGCTATGTTAATTACAGCGCAGGCTGTCCCTCTAATGCAATTGTTTTATTATAACACATGTCACATTAATGCTTGTAAAAAGCACTCCATGTGTTATCCTTATAAAGAGGTCATGTAGTGATATCACTTTATTAGGGAAGCCTGCATGTTATAATGAATACATCCCATTACTGAAGATTATAATTCAGAAGAGCATCGTAGTTCCCTGCTATTTAGGAACACATCCACCTGTACACTGTATAGACATTCAGAAACGTAACTACAGGTGGTGCCCTACTTAAGGACAACCGACTTACAGACGACCCATAGTTAAAGACGGACCTCTCTGCCCACTGTGACCTCTAGTGAAGCTCTCTGGATGCTTTACTTTAGTCCCTGACTGCAATGATCAGCTGTAAGGTGTCTGTAATGAAGCTTTATTGATAATCCTTGGTCCAATTACAGCAAAAAATTTAGAAACTCCAATTGTCACTGGGGAAAAAAAAATTTTGTGTCAATCTACCATTATAAAATATACAGTTTCGACTTACATACAAATTCAACTTAAGAACAAACCTACACAACCTATCTTGTACGTAACCCGGGACTGCCTATACTGGGAATAGGAAGGTACACCTGCCCATGGGATGTGATGTCAAGAGGCGCCTTGGGCCTACTGTTTTGAAGGATACATACATAAAGGTTGGGGTTTATTAGATAAAAGCCATCAGGAACTTTACATTACTTTACATTACTCCTCTCTAGACATTCATTCCCCTCTATCACCTTTTAGTACTGACAATATTAATTACAGCTGCCATTTTAAGTATTAGCCGGGGGTCACGCCGGGGCTCAAGCACTGTCCAGCTAATGTCATGATTCAAACTTCATTTTTATGTAACCTGTTTGCTAGCGTGCCATCTAATTCCCTTGACATTTAATGAGAAACCAGTCTGTCCAGGTTCTAGCACCTGCTTATCTCCTGTTTTGACTTTCCTGAGTCTTCTTCTCAGGAAAATTAGCATAAACAAGGCCTCTGAGAAGAAGTAGTTAACCTTTTTGGAGAATGTCTGGGTAAATTCATTATGGCCTATAGCATTGAAGTATTCTATCTCATTGTCATGCCCCCCCCCCCCCCCCCATGCTGCTTTTTCTGTTTTTATATGTGCAACGGTTTTGAAATAAACAGTGTGATTTCAGTGCAGCTGAAGACCGTGTCTGTGTCTTGGGGTTGTTCTCTTCTCCTGGCAACGGGAGCCATGAAAGAGTTAATCTGAAAGTCACCTTGCAATGGGGGAGGTTTGAGCCCCAGAAAGAAATCCCTCACAAAATACACAATATAATTTTTTCTTAGTAAAGCAAGTTAAATCCAAATAAACCACCAATATCTACAGCTGAAGCCAAAAGCTTACATAAACTATGTAAAAAGACACATATGCATGTTTTACTAACTGACATGAGATCACACTTAACCTTTTCTGTTGTAGGTCAATTAGGAGTAGCACAATTATTATATTTGCCAAATTGCTGAATAATTAAAGAGATTATTTTTAAGGAAATTTTAATACTTTCTTTAACTTCAAAATTTTACATTACACTAAGGTTACTATGCCATTAAACAATTTGGGACCACCTATATGATACTGTCATGTCTTTGGAAGCTTCTGATTTAGTTTACTGTCAACATTTGCATTAATTAAAGACACATCTGTGGATGTAATTGAAACACACTGAAACACACTGCTTCTTTGTGTAAGATCATGGGAAAGTCTAAAAAAAATCATCCAAGATATCAGGAACAGAATTGTGGACTTTCACAAGTCTGGTTCATCCTTGGGTGCAATTTCCAGAAACCTGAAGGTGTCTGGTTCATCTGTAACAACAATTATGCCAAGTACAAATGAGATGGAAATGTCTAGATATCATATTGCTCATGGAAGGAGGTAGGTTCTGTGTTCCAGAGGTGAACGTGCTTTGATCCAAAATGTTCATTTCAATCCAAGAACAAAAGCAAAAGACCTAAAGATGCTGGCTGAAGCTGGCAAGAGTGTGTCATTATCATGTTGACATGGGCTGAAAAGCTTCTTTGTCAAGAAAAAGCCAATACTCCAAAAGAAACTTTAAAAAGCCAGATTAATAATTCCAAATGCACATAGCGCAGTTGTTACAGATGGGGGTGGGGGGGGGGGGTAGGTTTGGTACCCGAGCCAGTAGAGAACTTTTAGGTTTGGCTGAACTCAAACCTGAACATGTACTCTTATCCCTAATAGTGGTTCCTGGTCAAGGACCAGACAATGTGGCTCTGGAACCTCATATCACAGCGTCCTTAGTAAGATAGTAGTTCTGCCCCTGCCACAATTGCCACAACCAGCATAATAAAGTATTTTGAATTCTGTTTGGCTACCATCCATTTTTACTGAGGTGGTGTGCTGGGGAGGAAGCCAAAAAACCACTTATCCAGACATTTCAGATTCTTCATATATCCAATCATAGAATCTCCTTTGTTCACAGTTTGTTTACACTGAAGAAAAAATAAAGCTAAATGGTGAATACAGCTACTTTTATGACTCTGGGGACATTGCAAAACAAAAAAATCCCTTGGGCCAAGATAGGTTGGTTACATAAGGGGTTAAAGGGAATGTCAAGAGTGGCTATCTTTTCTAAGTAGTAGCCAGCTACTGGTCTCCTGTTGAAAAAAAGAGTTGCCTTTTACAAAAGTTCAGTCCCACCCTTCCCATCTTGCTGCCTTAGGCAATATTAGGTTCAATGCATTATGTTTATTTATAAATGCTGCTATTTTTGGGATTTATGCAATATACTCTAGGCAGTTTTAATGGTTTACACATGGGAATTGTGATTGATTATGTCCCAGTTGTTTACACATAAACACATCACCTTTATAGACTTTTTCTGCAATATGTCATTTTTAGGTATTCCTACAGCTAGATGCTTTAGTATTGGGTGGTATTTTATCTTTTGTGCCTTTAGCGCCACAACGTGCGCCACATTTTTACGATGCGCCATGTGTCGCACGGCACATGCGGCTATATTGTGCACATGCGCCACAATTTGTTCTGATCGGTCCCGTGTAACTTCGTTTCTGGCGCGAGTGGTTTCTTTTACTTCCGGTCTTCGTCATTTCCTGACTGACAAAGCATCTGACGTAGGTAAAGTTTCTTACATACTGATTGGCTGTAGGTGGTTTAAATAGGAGGAGAATACTAGGGACCAGACACTCCCCCCAGAGGAAACTTATTGCGAAACACGTGTCGGGGCTGGCTGGAAGTGGAATCACAAGGTAAAATGTAGTTGAATTAGACTTTTTAAAAAGGAAATCTGTGTATATATTTTAAACTATAAGCATGGAGGAACTGGAATTGACAAATTATAACACATTTTTGGTTCTCCTCACTAAAATCTATTTGTCCTTTTATTCTGAGCAATAAAATGTGTCCCTTGTCTCATACATACATTCAGGTTAGAAATGAGCGTTGGCAAGGTCTTGATGGCTTTTAACTACCGACATCAACAAAGAGTGAAGCATGACAGGAAAATTGTCTGGTTATGACATGGCCAATAATGCTAAAGGTAGTTCCTGTATTCTTAATTCAGGATGAACCCATTTTAGTGGCATTTATTGTGATTGACACATATCTTAGTTGTATAAGCTTTCTGTAACCTTTCCTTGTTATAAAAATAAGAAGGAACCTATGATTGTTATTTAGTGCCCTCCTGGAGTTTGTGTCCTATTGGAAGCACTTGCAATTGTCTGTTGTCTGAAGAGACTCTAAGTTCTCCTACGAGAATCATATTCATTCTAGAATTTTTGTCAATAATCATCTCAAATGGGCTTATAGAATAAAAAAATGAAAGAATTTAAATTTCATTTCATTTACATTTCAAATAGCAAAAAATTTTTTGGTAAACTGCATTTTAAAAGTAATATTTGTTTTTTTTTGTCTTCTTAAAAATGTGTTATTAGGTTTACAGAAATTCTTAAGGAAACATTAATCAAAAACATGGAGGAAAAACATGGAGGGTGGTTTCATCAGTGAATAATTGTTATTTCATTATTAATCTTCTAATGTGCAGTGACCACTGTCTTCAAGCAAATGGTCAGTTTTCTTTCTCTATTTGTTTTACATTCTCTACCAAACAAAAGCTATAACTTTTTCTTTATAGAACTGTGTGAGAGCTTGTTTTCTGCAGGAAAAACTAAATTTCCAAAGCTCAATTTAATATTTCTTCTACACACAGGGAATATGTAAACAATTTTCCAAAAGCAGTAGACTTAAAATATACATAAAGTTGATCCATTATGGGGTGTGGCATGGTGGCTGGACTGCATGGACGAGGAGTTAGCTCCCACGCATAACCCTGGTTTAGTGACTTACCTACTGCATACTTTCTGCCAGAACAGCTCTGATCTGACCTGTGATACCTAGAGCCATGTCTAAGAGAGCCAAGAATGGCCCGGGCTGACAAGTTTCTGGAATTTTACTATTCTCCCAGGGGGAATATGGACCAATATGGCGGTATCCACCATGCACCTAGGCTGACTCCCTCGCAAAGGTCAAGCCAGGAATCACCACTAACTTCCAGGTGGAACCTCCCTGGATCTGGCATCTTTATGTCTGGAAAATGGGATGGCAGGGTGAGTTGCAGGCACATACGGCAGGTCTCTCAAACCAAGCAGCCCACCATTGCTAGCCACGGACAGTCTGCAACAGCAGACTAATACACCCACAGCAGAGCTCAGCCAAGCAACATCCTAAAATGGTCAGAGAGTGGGCTGCAGTATTGGCATCAGCCCACTCTCCTTCCACATCGGAGGCCGAACTTGACAATGCAGATGCCCTTGACCTCCTCCCTGTCTCAGATTAGCTGAAGCTCTTAGGAGTTCATTTCAAAACAATGAATTTGAGATGTTTGTGAAATTTATGATATCGCATTGATGGATTCCCAAAAACGTCAGTTTCAGGAAATTCTGGAGATTGTGCCTCAAGGAGAACTGTCCAGGTATCTACAGGAGCTGATTAGCTGATTGGTCCTTTCTAACTGCTCAGAGCAAGAATTGGAGATAGACAGGGCACATAGGCTACCTTGGCCCAAACAACTACACAAGAAGATAACAAGTGACATTCTTGCCTGTATTCATTTTTTCACAACCAAGGAGAAGTATAGAGGCAGCTAGGAAGATATTGCCTTTTCCTTCTCCCTACCAGGATTTGTACTTGTTTGTAGATATCTCCACCTCGACACTGAATTCTAACTACTCCATATGACAACTACTCCATATAACAACGGCCAAGCATAGTGCACGTGGAATCTCGACAAAAGCCCCATTGCAAGGTATCAGACCCCCGCAATGGGTTGAAAGTGATTGACAAAGCTTCTCAACATGTAGGCGTAAAGACAAGTGTTGGGTTCTGACACTGACTTTGAGTTGTTGGTGTATTTTATTGATGAATGTGAAATTTCTGTCCTAATAAATTGTCAGCATAAAATGGACCTTTTATCTTCCTCAGACCTATGGTTTATTCATAGAAACATGATGCAGAATGAGACTAACACCATTAGGAATAAGAATATGGTTTAACAATGGTCATGAAAAAAATGGGGCACATTTACTTACCTGTCCCTGTGCTATCCCCAAGGTGTCCGCAATCCTGCACAGCTGCTGCAATTCACAAAGATTGTGCGCCCAAGATCCTGCATGTGTTCAACTTCTTCTTACCAGTGCATATAAGTGCTTGGCTTGTGACACTATTTTAAATGTTAAATCCTGCATCCCTGGCCCACCCCCCTGAATTGTGTTGCATGAAAGCCGGCGCAATTGCGACACAAACCCCTGCGCGATCCTCAAAAATGTCGGAAAACCCAACGGAAATGCGGCTGCTGGACCTTAGTAAATAAGCCCCAATGTCTATCAATTCAGGGTTCTCTTGTGGGATGAGACCTGCTCTTCTCACCGTGACACTACTAAGAAAAGTAGGGATGTCTTGATTGCTATAAAGACTACTGTAGCCTTCCAGGAACTGAAAGTACTTAGAGATGAACTTGGCGGGTATGTACTAGTTGTGAGTATGCTCAGAAATGAATCATACCCTTAATGTCAGCTAACTCTCCGTACTGAAAGCAATCCTGTTTTGCAAATAACATGGTTAGAATTGCACAAACGCATACAGTAAATAGGGACATATCCTCTTTGAAGGCAACATTAACAAAACAAGTGATCCTGGAATAGATTGCTCATCTGTCATGTCATGACATGCTAAAGGATAAAGTAAAATCTATAGGGTTCATAACTCATATTCACAAATAGATCTTTCTATAGCAAAGCTAACTATACTTCTTCACACAGGTAAATACCTAATAAATACAGAGAAACCATAGAGAGAGACCTGTTGGAATATTTTGTGACCACAGAACCTTCAGCCATAGACCCACATCTCCTGTGTAACACGCACAAAAGTTAAATTAGGGGGACTTTTATCATAGTTGGCAGCTGGGTTAAGAAAAAACGTTTTGCCTGTATACCAGGGGTGCAGCAGAAGCGACAGGTGGCGGAAGCAGTGAATAAGCATCACCAAACACATGCCCACTTGGAGTGTCTCTTAAAGGAAAGCTACACCTTTTATTTTTACACTCGTATGAACATGGGTTAAAGAAAACCAAAGCTCTTTTTTACTCTGAAAGCCTTCAAACTTGAGGCACGACATGTCAAAATCAGGATTCCATACCTACACCACCCTCAGTCTGACCATAAACTTATTCACCCTGCTGATATAGCTAACCATTTTAGCACCCCATCACTTATCAGGAAATGCAAACCTCTGTAACGGGGATGGACTTACGGTTGTTATCCCCTCAACAACTAAGCAAGCTTAATTCCCCTATTGTACCAGGCCATCCTATCATTGGCACTAATAAGTCACCGTGGGCCAGACTGGATTTTTAAAGGATACTCATGGTTCAGTCAATTGAACTTGCTACATGAGATTGTTTCCAAGAGTCCCCCCTTTTTTCTAAGGTTAGATGACGAGAAGGCGTTTGACCGCATACACTGGTCATATGCCTTCATTTGCCTTCGAAGCGATGAGGTTTAAGAGGTGAGTTTCTGAGAGCCTTGAAAGCACTATATTTGGATCCTTCAGCCAGGGTATTCACACATGGCACCTTATCGGACCCATTCATTATAACAAACGGCACACGTGAAACTGTGGACAGGCCAGAAGTAGTGATGCAACTGTGGGCGGGTCACAGAGGTACATCCTACTAGAAAGAACACAGACTAGAATTTGATTCCCAGGATTCCCAGGCGTGCCATTAGCATCCAGGTGATTGCAAGTAATCTCACCTTATGGCAAGCTCTATCCTTTGAACCCACTAAATCACGCTGTATAGGCAAATGGAGAAATACTGTATAGTGATCTAATAGCCCCCTCTATTTACCAAAGGTCCCTCTGATAATTCTGGGATAGATGAAACACGTAAGGGAGTTATATGGGTTACAGTCTGGGGACTACCCTTGTAAGGGTGGGAGCTATATAAACTTCCCAGGGGCAGGATAGGCCTTGATACCCCTGTGTATGCATATGTCCTTTTCTTGGATATTAAAATAACTTCTAACCCATTTCTAAGACTCACCTGAATCACAGTAAGAGTGTTTTTGTTGCCGATATGGGTCTTTTACCTGAATTATGGTAATGTGTGCTATTACATGTAATTCAATTCTGACACTGCCCGTTTAAGATGCTATTCCGGGATATTATTTTATTGAAATTGACAATAAAGGTTTTGTTTTAAATTGAGTACCACCCAATATCTTGCTGTTTTTTATGGAGGAATCGTCAGTTGGATACACTCTGGAAGGATGTGCACTACAGATATGGATAGAGAGGGGGGTAATGAACGCGGCCAAGCTGTATAAAGGGGGAAAATATATTCCATTTGCAGAAATATAGTCATCTATTAATATCCCTTGGAGAAATGTATTTCTATATCCTAGGCCTCTTGCACAAGAATCTATGAAAATGGTTGTATGCTAGCCGTACTGTACCCTTTTTATATGGGTAGCTGTACTGTACCATGAAAGAGACGTAATAAATCTAGAGCATTTTCTCCAGTATTTCTGTTCCGTACGCCCCATAGAAGTCTATGGAGACATTTAAAATATGTGCTATACAATTGCTGCATCCAGGTTATGCTGCTGCATATACATGAAGTAACCAGGGAGAAAAGAACCAGTGGGAGGTGCATACTTTCAGCCAGCCAATAGTCAGCCATCCATCAGCCAGCCATCATGTGTCAGTATTTTATACAGATATGGTAGGGATACTGTGACATATGTATATACAGATTCATACAGAACTGAAATGCAGGACTGTGAAAGTGGCCTTAAACATATTCTACAGTCCCTACAACAGCATATGGGCCACTACAACTCCAAATTTCTTCTTCAGTTGTGGCAAGAGAATAAGGGCCTCAGATCCTTCTATGACTTGTCATTAGACCATAAGATATTTTACAAGTCTCATCCATTTAGACGGGAGACGGAGTTAAAACATTTCCAGCAGAATCTTGAGTGCAAGCGTTGACCCTTACACATAAATCATTGAAACTATGAAAAACTATGCCACAATGGTACTACACACCAGTACGCCTTCAGAAGGCATACCCCTCCGGGTCATATTCTTGCTGGGGCGAAAGGTACATTATATCACTTTCTGTGGGTGTGTCACCTTTTAGGAAGAGGCATAACTAGGTTAATATGGCATCTGGTTAACAACCCACTTACCCCGAACTCATCACAAGCACTTTTACATCCAAAGCTGCACTCCTTACACCTTCAAAATATTCTACTATGGAAGATCTCTACTATAGCTAGAAATGTCATTACTTGCAATAGTAGTCTGCAATACCCTCCAAACTCTGGGAATTTATTAGGGAACTTAATATTACAGGCGGTCCCCTACTTAAGGACACCCGACTTACAGACAACCCATAGTTACAGACGGACCCCTCTGCCCCATGTGACCTCTGGTGAAGCTCTCTGGATGCTTTACTATAGTCCCAGATTGCAACGATCAGCTGTAAGGTGTCTGTAATGAAGCTTTATTGATAATTCTTGGTCCAATTACACCAAAAATTTTGAAACTCCAATTGTCACTGGGGCAAAAGAAAAAAAACTTCCATTATAAAATATACAGTTTCAACTTACATACAAATTCAACTTAAGAACAAACCTCCAGACCCTATCTTGTATGTAACCCGGGGACTGCCTGTATATATGGAGTGGGCCTGAGCACATGGCCTACTTAAATGTCAACCCATCATTTAGATATGGCAACCGTGGGCTTCCTGTCCTGCCTGTGATGTACCTGTTAAACGTTACGGGTTACGTACAAGATAGGTTACGTAGATTTGTTCTTAAGTTGAATTTGTATGTAAGTCGGAACTGTATATTTTATATTTGTAACCCCACTATAAAAATATTTTGGTCTCTGTGACAATTGAATTTTAAAAATGTTGGATTGTCCTAAGAACCAGGATTAACAATAAAGCTTAATTGTGGACACCATTGATAACTTTTAGAGCTGATCATTGTAGCCTAGGGCTAAAGTACAGTAAATTACCAACATCCAAAGGTCTGTTTGTAACTAAGGCTTGTCTGTAAGTCGGGTATTCTTAAGTAGGGGACCGCCTGTTCTCTGCATAGATGAATCACATGTATGTGTATGTTGTTATTTTATGCTGTTAGCATTGTTTCTCGACCATCTATGTCGTACTCCATATGTTACATGCCTGCTAGTACCTATCATTATCGGAATTGTTAAGCCTTATTTACTAAATGTTAGGCCTGATATATGTAATATTGTGATGTTGATAAAAAAAAGTTTTTAAAAATCCCAATAAAGAATTATTGAAACAAAAGTTCAACCATTATTTTACAGGTTTTGTCTTTACGGCATTCCAGTGGTCAATATGCCACAATGGGGCAGATTTATCAAGCTGTCTGAAAGTCAGAATATTTCTAGTTGCCCATGGCAACCAATCACAGCTCAGCTTTCATTCTACCAGTGCTCATGAATATTTTAAAGGGGAGCTGTGATTGGTTGCCATGAACAACTGGAAATATTCTGACTTTCAGACAGTTTGATAAATCTGCCCCATTATCTTTATTCTATGGGTCAGAATGATCAAAAAGATACCAAGATAGTTTTTGTTATGTTTTGATAAAAATGGATATTTGTAGGAATTGTTTACTCTGTGTGCTTTAGTTTCAATTAATATAATTTTCTATATCTATACATAGGTCCAAGCAAATGAGATCCAATACCTACATGAATAACACTCCACCATGTGTGAACCAAGTAGAGGCATCTGACTCAAGGGCAAGTTCAGTTGAATCAGACCTTGAATATCAAGTAGATATCCTTTCGAAAGGTGTGATTGAACAGAAAGTAACTAGGGTTAGGAGGAAGGGGAGGGGAAAGTACCTTTTGCTAAGCATAAGGAATAAAGGTAGGTGGTAGGGGGATAAGGGACATGTGCAGAGATCATTATTATTATTATATTGAATCATAAACTCAGTGGAAAGTAGAATACTCAGCCAAATTCTTCAAGTCCAGCCAAGGGCATGTGAGAATATGCTGTTCTTCAGTCTTATACAGGTAAGCAGTTAATTGCTCCATTCTCTGAAGTAAAAGAATCTCTGCCAACCAGTCTGAGATCGATGGAGTTCAAATGGTTTCAAGATCCCTAGTTGGAGAGAAGGCAACTAGGCAATGACACACACAGAAAGTTGTGTTCTTGTGTGAGCATCATCCTGTGGGAGACTTTCTCCTAATTTATTTATTCTTTTAAACAAATTTGATTGAATAGTTTCTACAGCTAATCATTTAATGTCTTTTGGATTTGGCATCACCCACTAATCATTTACAATGTTTGTTTGAAATATCCTATGGTAAAACAGACATCAATGTATTCATATGTTATATAGAATTTATGTGGGTACAATTGGACACACTTACTAAGGCTTTGCGCCGCTTTGTTACACACTTTTTTCAGGCACAATTTAGGGGGCATGCTGTTGGACAGTCTGTCTGATTCATACTGAGGGAAGGATTTAACTTTCAAATTGTGTTGCAAGCCCTAGCCCTAACATGCACCACTAAATAATGGTGAACTCTGTCGGACCTAAGCAGGGAAGCAACACATTTATGATCTTAGTGAATTGCGGGACAGTGCAATGGAGTGGGACAATGTACTTTCTGTGAACTCCGGTGACAGGGTAAGTAAATGTGAACCAATGACTATATATAATCCTAAGGAACTACTTATTCCCAGATGTATATAACCAAATTAGACTACTTCCTCTTTCTTCTTCTTCCCTGTAAGAAACTCCAAATAACAAATTAAACACCATATACAGGCAGTCCCAAACTTTAAGACATGTCACCAGAATGTTACCACTAGCACCGGTAATATCTGTTGGTAAAGAGTTGAAAGTCCCCACCATATCACCTAAAATTATCTGCCACTAAGGCACTGTAACTTGATGAAAATTAGTAGACATGAGTCACCTTTTGAAAAGAATAGTCAAGTTTTCTCCAGGCTTCCAGTGAGCAACACCTCCTTCTTTCAACCGACAGCTCTGTGTCACTTTTTTTTCTTTTTAACAAAATTTAACTTGAAAAATGGCTGATTTTGTAAGTTTGCGCACTGACAAAGACATGAACAGTCTATAATTCTAAAATTAGAGATAGAATATCTAGAATAAAATCCAGAAAATCACAGTGTATAGATGAAATACATTTATTTGCATTTTTCTGAGAGAAATACGTTTTTGATCCCTTATCGACCTTTAAGAGTTGTGGCTCTTATAGACCAGTTAGACCTAATCCTAATTACCTCATTCCCTGCTTTACAGAAAGCGTCTTATATAATTATCGATAGAAAAGACTCCTGAACAAGACTGGAATGGGTTACAAAACCATAAATAAGATGTTCTGGGGCACCATGCAAAATCTCACCTTGTGATCTCACCTCCTTGATCATGACGAAGGTGAGAAAACCCCCTTAAATTACACAGGGGGTTCTTGTTAATGATCTCAAGGCAGCTGGGACCACAGTCACCAAGAAAACTATTGGTAACACATTAAGCCATAATGTTTTAAAATACTACAGTGCCCATAAGGTCCCCCTGCACAAGAAGACACATGTGCAGACCCGTTTAAAGTGCCAGTGAAGGCCTGGATGATTCTGTGAGTGGCTGGGAAAAAGCGCTGTGGTCAGATGAGACAAAAATTGAGCTCTATGGCATTAACTCCACTTGCCACACTTGGAAGATAGGAAATGCTGCCTATGACCCAAAGAACACCATCCCCCCTGCAAGCATGAAGGTGAAACATTGGCCCACATTTACTAAAGGCCATGCACCAGTTTTCTGTCAGACTTTGCACTTTCTTTTCAGTGCAAACTGCTTGCACAGGTATTTAAGAAGTGTATGAGACACATTTCTGGTGCACGTGACACAATTGAGTCGCACACGACACTAAGTGATGCACGCTGCACTACTCTTCATGCGACACAAATTTCTGCACTGAAGAGGGTGTTCCAGTGCTCAATAAGAGCTTATACCACATTTAATATGCAAAGTAAGACAGAAATATGTTAATGTGTAAAAAAAAGTTAAAGGTGCACCAGAAACAAAATGGTGCCTCTGTCGGAGCAGTGCAGAGGACTCCAAATTGATGAAGAATTTGAGACACAAATCATGAATCTGGCGCACCATGCATATTTCACAAGCAAACTGCACATGGTACAGACTGCACTGTAAATGTGCCCCACTATGTTTGGGGGGTGTTAGTCTGCTAAGGTCACAGGACTACTTCACGTCATCAATAGGAGAAAGGATGGAGCCATGTACCAAAAAATCAATCTCCTTCCATTAAAAATGGGTAATGCCTTGGTCTTCCCCTAAGACAAAGACTTAAAACATCCAGCCAAGGCAACAAAGGAGTTGCTTAAAAAGAAACACATTAAGGTCATGGAATCGCCTAACCAGTCTCTAGACCTTAATCTCATTGAAAACTGAAGCTCCAGTTGCCTAGTGACAGAGTCAAAATCTTAATGATTTAGAGATGATCCAAAGAGGAGTGGACCAAACTTTTTCCTGACATGTGGCACTAACCTCATCATCAACTAAAAAAATGTCTGACTGCTCTACTTGCCAACTAGGGATCATCCAGGGATCAAATAATCATTTCCTTCACTGTATATTTTTACATGATTATACACAGATTAAAGAGATCTCTTTCAAATATATGAAGTTTGTACTGTAAACTATGTCAATAACACGGTAAAATACGTATGCTGTTTTATTTTTCCTTGAGCCGTTGTATGGCATTCTCTTCAGGAAGGGAGCATAAAAATATAATGTATTTATTTTATTAGGAGGCAAGATAAAATCAAACAATGGTAAAGCATCATGAAGTAGGCAAGTATGGAACCACTTCCTCTATCGGTTAACATCTCTTCAGTAGAAGTTAACAATGTAGATCAAGATAAATTGTTTTACAAGATGTGAGATCCACAAGGGTACAGTGTAAAGGGTTAATTTACCGCTTGACCCATTAAAACCATTGACTGCAGTGAGAACCATGTAGGGCTGATCAGATGATTATTTCTGTAGGATAAGTGGTTGAAAACTGAGCTCACTAGTTCATGTAATCAAGGGAAATCGGCATAAGCGAGATGCGGCTGAGTAAAGGCAGAACAGGTACTGAGATTCTATTATTGCGTCTTTCAAGCATAATAATGAGATTATAGTAACCCAAACTGACTGAGAACGGAAATGGCTGTCTGTCAAGTTCATGTGTTGCTTTTACAGCCCTCCAGATCTTGTTCCTCTCAACCCTCAATAATTATACCAAGAAACAGACTCAAAGAAAAACTCTTTTGAAACGTACGGCTTTGTCACACATTGGCTTCTGACCCGTAGACCATTGTTTTCCACAGAATATCTGTTAATGTTTATCATTTTATGTTCTGTGTACACGGTACAGATTTTTTACCCAAGGCATTCTTTCGGCACTTCATGCACAAGTGATTGTTGATTGTGAATGAGCTTGCTGCAGATCTAAAGGGAAGCTAAGTCTCCCCCCAACACGTTGACCTTCATGTAGGTGCGGGGAAGGGCTTTGATTGCAATCACATCCTTCAACACCCTTAATTAAAAGATGCACACAAATCATTTACATGAGCTGAAGCTAAGAATGGTATTTTCACAAAAACAAATTCTAACTGTGGAGCGTACAAAATGCGTTGCATGCTTTGTTATTTGTAGTAATATTTACTCACTGGCTGATAGGGATTATTATGTGTAATAACACAACAGTCTAAATGTTTAAATAACAAATGCCAACACATCTACTTCCTTCATCATCTACAGTGGACTTTAACAAAGTGTACTCATTTTCAGACTTTGCTGTATTCATATAATTAATCTTTGGAAACAAAAGATTAGTAAAGGTGTCAAAAAGACTCCCTTACTAATGTGAATTTGTAAAACTTAAAGCTTAAAGTAGTTGTACAGGATAAGAAAAAACATTGCAGTTTTTCCTCAACAAACAGGAAGTTGGTCGGAAGTTTTGTTGTATTGAAGAGAGTTTTGGTAAACTGCACTGCCAGTCACACATCCACACAAAGGTAGACATGTGGAAGAAGAAGCAACCATGTATTCTAATTCTGCACAACCCATCAGTATTCAGCCCTAACATCACTGTAACTCTGTAGTGTTTAAATCATTCATGTTAGATGTTAAACTTTCAGGTCTATGGTATGTCTCATATATCTCTATTGAAACATAGGAAAAATTCTACTTTGTCTTCCGCTTCTTTGTCCTGTAATGAGCATCTAAAGCCTGTGTACACAGCTAAACATAAGGAAAGCAGGTTAAAGATTAAACCTTTCCATACCTATAGAATATTTTCCTTGACTTTTCAACTCTCTAAGGAGTAATACTATCTAGACACTGTTGTGTATAGAGTTATCTCTCAGCTGTCAGTGGAGTATGGTAAAGAAAGCTGATTTATACAGACCACTTAAATAAGAGAACGAAAGGTAAAAGAAAAAGAAGGCTAAAGGAACATATTTCTTTACTAAATGTAGTTAAAAAGTTTACTATTTTGTCTGCATAATGATTTATACAATTTGTTAACATTTTATTACCCTTTAGTCATACTATGATAATTAAATCCAACATAACATTACCATATAGTACTTTAAGTGAATGTGACCAATGAATACCTGATTGTTAAGCTATTTTTGCTTAAGAAAGAACTTTTACTTCTTAAAAAAGTAATTCATCTTAAAGTGGATATTCCCTTGAATCCTCTATTCTACCTATTGAATGTTCCGCTACCATGGCAAAAGCGATTAGGAAGCTTAGCCTTCACATCCTTACTGCAGCTCGCTGTTTGATTGCACAACACTGGAAAAGACGGGCTCCTCCAAGTCACACAGTTACTGGCTAGGGTGAGAGAAGTTCGAAGCATGGAGACAATGACAGCTTCCATGAATAACCAATAGACCTTTTGCAAAAGTGTGGAGTCCATGGGACGAATACTGGGCACTAGCTCCGTAGGATACCGTGGAGTGTGTGTGTTGAACAGAAATCCGTGGCGTGGTAATGCCATTAGGATGAAAATACATCTGCTACAGGAGACGAAGATAAATACAGAAAATGTGTACTATAACCATGGCAATAGGTTAACTTCCATGTATGTTTCCTCGTGCTGTGTGTGAGGAACTTTCCGTGTCCTGTTTTGTTGTTAGGGGCTGTACCTAGTCAAACTAATGACAAGGGAGAAAACATAATGTGTACTTAGCAAAAAACTCCTTGAGAGGAAGTAAGTCAAACATAGAGAAAGAGTGTCTGGCTCTGGTCTGGGCATGAAGAATGCAACCCTATCTTATGTGAGAAGACTTTACAATACTAGGATCCTAATTCCTGGTGTAGCTACATTAAGTTGCAAAGAAAAGCCCAAATTGATAATGAACGCTTATCCTTGAAGATGTACAACTTCGCATCCATTACAAGAAAAGCAGTTGGCTTTGGCAATGCTGATGGCCCTGTTGGGCATGAAAACTCAATGCAAACTCTTGCACTCTATAGTTATGTGTACCTGTGCAACATCCCCACTAGGGCCTAGCGTTACTTTGGTTGACTGTGGATAGCCGGGGCTCAGAATACCAGAGTGGCTGGCTTAGGGCCTGGGCACCTATGGTCACCTTGCTGGTATTGGGACCGGAGAACTGGTCTAAAGCTGCCAGGTCTCAAGCGCTGTGTGTGTACTAGAAATATGAAGGAAAGGCTAATGCATAGCGGGCAACCCCTGATGTGTAGTTGGGAGTGCCTGGAGGACGATGGGGGCCTGTGATGGTGAAGCAGCCTGATCCAGGGATTACATGGAGGCACGTTGTGCAAATCAACTTACAGTTCTTTATTCAACTTCAAACAACAGGCAATGACCAAAAAGTAGGCAGATAGAGAATCAGCAGGCTGGAAAGCTGGTAGGAGACAGCTGGCCCACAGGAAGATTGCTCGCAGCTAAGTAGTTAGCTTCAGGCTGGGTGGTAAAGATGGACCGAGTCTGAATCGTGGACCTCAGCTCTGGGCGCTTAGTATCCTGACTTGTTGGGTGCTAGGCAGTGGCTGAGGCCCTATGATTCCTGGTAGGTGTCTGGAGGACATTGGACCCACCTCTCACTTGCTGACTAGACTAAACTGACGGACCCTGTGCTCCCACCCAACGGGGGGTTTTTTACTCCCTTGGTCAGGTGGTAGCACCCGCCAACCAGCTTCCAGCTTGCTGTAAAAAATTTCAAAGAATATCATTGGTCAATAAAATTTGGCATTCTCAACTCTTGCCTTACCAGGCAGTGGCTACAACTGCAATTACAAGTTCTCCAGTGTTAGAGAATCCTAGAGAGGTGATCAGTCTCCCTAACAGCTCCTAACTTGGTGAATGCACATTCGCAACAAACCACCTTTCCATGCATTGGCATGTGTTGCATTTGGGTTAGTCGGATGCCCAGACTCTTTGTTTTAAAGTGGGGGAAAGGAGCAGCCAACATATGTAGCTTGGGATTGATTATTATTATATCCTTTTTCTGTAGATCCATTCTTAGATCATATATATATATAGTATTCTGGTGTCTGGTTGACTTGGAGGCACACTACAGCACACTTTGGGGAACAAGTGCTACACCTGGAGCTCTGCTTCTTATTGGTGCAGACTTAGGCTGCCAATCTCTCCTGCTGGTGCTTGTCCCCTCCTCTATTTTCAGACTCGAGTGAAGAGTGAAAAAAGAGGAGAGAGGGCCAGAACTTACCCTCCAACAGCAAGGCCTGAAGCTAGACAGCTTTTCTTGCTCTGTCCTGCATTGCTCAGCACTGGGTGATGGGGCCCATGGCTGTCTGCAAGTAGTGAGGCAGATATTGAATGGGACAACTGTGGACCTCTCTCTGTGGACCCGATTGAGGTTGCACCCTTGAAACAACAATCGTTACACTGCTTCTTAATGCCCTTGTTTCTAGGGTCTTTCACCCTAACAGCATCATAGTAGACAACACCTGTCTTCTTTCATCTGTAAGGGACAGTGTCATACAGTAGCCCTGTCCCTTATGGAACTAAATTACTTCATATATGAGTAATTTTAGGTTAGAACTTTCCAGTTAACAAAATTTCAGAAGGATTCAAAAAAACCTTTCTAAAAACAGCCATGCCATCTCTTCACACACCACACACACACACACACACACATGCACTGTTGCTGTGTATATTATAAAAAGATAATTTTTGGTTTTCTAGACTGCACCATTTTATTGTAATTGTACAATTATGTGCATTACAACTACAGTAAGTTGAAATGTGATCATCTGGGTTAAATTCATTTCCCACTGAATAGTTTGGAGTCTGCTACAGTATTTACAGGTAATTTATGACAAGTTCAATACATGCTCGGCTTTCTTGTGATGGTTTATTCAGTGTTTTGTTTTCCTCATGTAGCTGTGTTAAGCTTCAATGCATTTCCAAAAACCTCTTCTGTACTGTCCTTGCTTTATTTAGGATGGTGTCTATTGTATGGTGATGCCATGATCTGGGATAGCAAGTTGAATGGTGTTCATTAGCAATTAATCTCAAGACCCCCACGTGCCCACATGTTCTCTATAAGGAAGTAAATAAACGCGCTCCGGCAGAGCTCCATAATCAAAACCAGCAAATATGACAGATAGGAATTCTAAAAACCAGTTTCTATAAATATCCCCATTATGTTTTTCACTTTACCAGTCATATTTCAGCCTCGCAGAATCATTTATACATTGCATACACCAGAATATCAATTACAGTTCTCAGAACGTGAGTATGATACACCAGATTAATAATTGTTATCCACTTTGAGATTGTATATCAATGATTTACAAAGCAAATAGATATATCAGTGGAGCTTTAGTGGATTTGAATCCAGTAAAGTGCACACCAAGGACATCAATTGGCTTCCATTACTAGTGACTATATGCTACATTTCCACAATAGCAAACAACTAACAGTTGGTATTCACTACTTCCATTATAATGAAGACAGACTATAAATGATACATACATATCTATGTTGTCCAGGAAGTTATTTTTCTATAAAAAAAAAGAATGGGTCTAGGAATGGAATGTATTGTCAGCAGCAACTAGGGAATCAGTGAGGTGAGAAAGTCTTTTATTATTTTTAATTTTTTATTCACATTTTTAACAATAAGTACAAACAGGCACCCATAAGCTAATAGGCCATATAAGCTAAGTATAAACCTAATCAGAAAAAAAACTGTTTGATTAATTTTATCACAAAGTTATCATTGCACTGACCAAGAACAACAAGGAAATATCAGAGACCAGGGGGTATGAAGGAGTTGGGTGTGCTCAGGGATCAGGTTTACAGTAGGGATTGTGTTGCTTCAGAGTTGTGTGGGGCCAGATGAAGATCAACAGTGTCTATCGGATTTGTTTGGTAGAGTGTAGAATATAGGAGGAATGATTAGGGAAGAGTCAAGATCCCAAATAGAAGGCAGGTGAGGAGAGAGTTGTGACACTGAATTGGCATATGGTGTGGTGATAGTCTTGGGCAAGAATACATTACATTTCCAAGAAGGTATAGTAACAATCCTTTGCATCCTCATCCCCTCCAGCATGGCAGAGAGGATGAAGGGAATATTATATATAAAAGTCCCAAAAAACATCAAAAGCTGCCACATAGACCAGGGTAGGAACTGGCGTAAATTTTGTGCCAAACAGAAATTTGCACCAAATTGCAGATCATTAATTCACTGGTGTTTTGAAAAGACATGTGGCACTAACCTCATCATCAACTAAAAAAATGTCTGACTGCTCTACTTGCCAACTAGGGATCATCCAGGGATCAAATAATCATTTCCTTCACTGTATATTTTTACATGATTATACACAGATTAAAACGCAAAGGAAAATAAATAATGGTGGATAAGCAGCATAGGAAATAATATATTATGAGGGGCAGCATGAGGAAATACATTAATGGTGCATGGGCAAGCATAGGAATAATTAATTATGAGGGGCAGCAAAGGAAATAATTAATGATGGAAGGGCAGCATAGGAAATAAATCGTTATGAGGAGAGCAGTATGAAATAATTAATTATGAGGGGCAGTATAGGAAATAATGGTGAGGGGCAGCATAGGAAAAAATTTTGTGTGTGTGGGGGGGTGCATATGAAATAATTAATGTATAAGAGGCAGTCTAGCAATTAATGGGGGAGGGCAGCAATTCAATAATTATGGAGAGGGTCCAGTTATTTAAGAATTAATTGACCTAATTAAATAATTCATTGGGCCAATATGGAAAATAGTTCACAAGACGGTGCAGATATATTAAATAATTAATTGAGGGGGGACCCAGTGATTATGGATGTGGTCACATGGTTACCGGATTTATTTTTAAACTTTTAGTCTGACCCTCTAACAGTCTGAGAGGGACAGTGAACAGCCCCCTGTGAAAAAGTTGGGGACCCTGGTTTAATGTGTCTAGTTCCTTTTTTTTAATTTATTGTCTAATTTGTCTTAGGTGGATTTCCTTCTGTTAAATTGCACCTTGATAGTCTAACATTGATACCACTTTTTCCCCCAAAAAGGCAGAATTTTTGTGTAAAATAGTCTTTTATTTATAAATGTTTCTTGGTTATATTGTCTACCTAATGCAGCAACAAGACAATTCACTGGCAGGTTTTTTTTACAGAATAAAAATGTATTCCATAAAAAAAATAATGTGAATCAGCAGTTCCACATTTGCCAACTTTTGATGCTTATAAATAAAGCATTTTATGGAAATGTTGGTAACCAGTTTACATTGCTGTATAAAACAAATGTTTACATTTTTTTTTTTACTGAAATTTTTTTTCAATGTGATGCTGTCAGTGCTGTAGCTACATGCGACTTTTTGCAATTTTTAAACTCCCAGTTGTGGCGAATGCTATACTTTAGTCTAAACCGACTGGATTGTTAAATACATGGGAGAATGTATCATTTGTATTTTGTTTATGATTGGCTTATCTTGGCGCGTTGTGATAAAATGCTATTTTGCGACTATCCATTGTGCCAAAACAAGAACCGTGCAAGTCACTTGACATAGACCTGCTTGTGCCAAATTAATTTTTTGCATAGATGGTTTCCAAACACCAGTGAATTAATGATCTGCAATTTGGTGCAAATTTCTGTTTGGCACAAAATTTACGCCAGTTCCTACCCTGGTCTATGTGGCAGCTTTTGATGTTTTTTTGGGACTTTATATATAATATTCCCTTCATCCTCTGCCATGCTGGAGGGGATGAGGATGCAAAGGATGTTACTATACCTTCTTGGAAATGTATAGTTATTCTGCCCAGAACTCTCACACCATATGCCAATTCAGTGCACAACTCTCTCCTACCCTGGCTCTTCTATTTGGGATCTTGACTTCTTCCCTAATATTCCTCCTAATTCTACACTCTACCAAAATCATCTGATAGACACGTTGTCTTCATACTGCCCACACAACTCTGAAGCAAACCACAGTCCCTACTGTAAACCTGATCCTGAGCACACCCAACTCCTTCATACCCCTGGTCTCTGATATTCCTTGTTGTCTTTGTCAGTGCAAATGATAACTTTGTGAAAAATTAATCAAACAGTTTTTTCTGATTAGGTTTATACTTAGCTTATTGGCCTATTAGCTTATTGGGTGCCTGTTTGTACTATTGTTAAAAATGGAATAAAAAAAATTAAAAATAATAAAAGACTTCTCACCTCACTGATCCCTAGTTGCTGCCTGACTAATAATTCCATTCCTAGACCATTCTTTTTTTATAAGAAAAATTCTTCCTGGACAACATTAGATATGTATGTATCATTATAGTCTGTCTTCATTATAATGGAAGTAGTGAATACCAACTGTTAGTTGTTTGCTATTGTGGAATTGAGCATAGTAGTCACTAAGTAATGGAAGCCAAAATGTGATGTCTTGGTGTGCACTTTACTGGATTCAAATACACAAGCTCACTGATAATATCTATTTGCTTTGTAAATCATTGAATACAAACTCAAAGTGGATACAATATTTAAATCTGGTGTATCATATCACGTTTGAGAACTGTAATAATGATATTCTGGTGTAGCAATGTATAATATGATTCGAGGGCTGAAATATGACTGGTAAAGTGAAAAAACATAATGGGGATATTTATAGAACTGGTTTTTAGAATTCCTATTCTGTCATATTTTGCTGGTTTTGATTATGGAGCCTGCAGTGGAGCGTTTTATTTACTTCCTTTATAGAGAACATGTGGGCAGTGGGGGTCTTGAGATTAATGTTAATGAACAAGCATTCAACTTGCTATCACAGATCATGGCATCACTCATACATAGACACCATCCTAATATAAAGCAAGGACAGTACAGAAGAGGTTTTTGGAAATGCATTGAGAGCTTAACACAGCTACATGAGGAAAACAAAACACTGAATAAACCATCACAAGAGAAAGCCGAGCATGTATTGAACTTGTCATAAAATTACCTGTAAAATATCCTGTAGCAGACTCCAAAACTATTCAGTGGCAAATATTAACCCAGATGATCACATTTCAACTTACTGTAGTTGTAATGCACATAATTGTACAATTACAATAAAATGGTGCAGTCTAGAAAATCCAAATTATCTTTTATATAATATACACAGAAACAGTGCATGTGTGGTGTGGGTGTGTGGTGTGTGAAGAGATGGGCTGGCTGTTTTATTAGAAAGGTTTTTTGAATCCTTCTGAATATTTTGTTAACTGGAAAGTTCTAACCCTAAAATTACTCTATATGAAGTAATTTAGTTCCATAAGGGACAGGGCTATGTATGACACTGTCCTTACAGAGTGAAGAAGACAGGTGTTGCTACTATGAACTGCTGTTAGGTGAAAGACCCTAGAAACAAGGGCATAAGAAGCAGTGTAACGATTGTTGGTCAAGGGTGCAACCTCAATCGGGTCCACAGAGCAGGGTCCACAGTTGTCACCATTCAATATCTGCCTCTACTACTTGCAGACAGCCATGGGCCCCATCACCCAGTGCATGAGCAATGCAGGACAGGAGCAAGAAAAGCTGTCTAGCTTCAGGCCTTGCTGTTGGAGGGTAAGTTCTGGGCCCTCTCTCCTCTTTTTTCACTCTTCAGAACTCGAGTCTGAAAATAGAGGAGGGGACAGAGCACAGCAGGAGAGAGTGGCAGCCTCAGCTGCACAGGAATAAGAAGCAGAGCCCAGGTAGCACATTGTTCCCAAAGTGTGCTGTAGTGTGCCCAAGTAACAACCAGACACCAGGATACTATATATATTATGATCTAAGAATGGATTACAGAAAAAGGATAAAATAATAATCATCCAAGCTACATATGTTGGCTGCTCCTTTCCCCCACTTTAAAACAAAGAGTCTGGGCATCCGACTAACCCAAATGCAACACCAATGCCAATGCATGGGAAAGGTGGTTGTTGCGAATAGTGCATTCACCAAGTTAGGAGCTGTTAGGGAGACTGATCACCTCTCTAGGAGGTCTCTAAACACTGGAGAACTTTGTAATTGCAGTTGTAGCCACTGCCTGGTAAGGCAAGGTGAGAATGCCAATTTTATTGACCAATGATATTCTTTGAAATTTTTTACAGCAAGCTGGAAGCTGGTGGCGGGTGTACCTACCCTGACCAAGGGAGTAAAAAACCCCGTTGGGTGGGAGCACAGGGTCCTGCAGTTAGTCTAGTCAGCAGAGTGAGAGGTGGGTCCAATGTCATCACAGACACACTACCAGGATCATAGGAGCCTCAGCCACTGCCAGCACCCAAGGCAAGTCAGGATACTAAGCGCCCAGAAGCTGAGGTCCACGATTCAGACTCGGCTCCATCTTTAACCAGCCCAGCCTGAAGCTAAGATAGGCTGCGAGCCAATCTTCCTGTGGGCCAGCTGTCTCCTACCAGCTTTCCAGCCTGCTGATTCTGCTGCTACTTTTTGGTCATTGCCTGTGTTTGAAGTTGAATAAAGAACTGTAAGTTGATTTGCACAACGTGCCTCCATGTAATCCCTGGATCAGGCTGCTTCACCATCACCAGGCCCCCATGTCCATCCAGGCACTCCCAAATACACATCAGGGGTTGCCCCTATTGCATAGCCTTTCTTCAATATTTCTAGTACACACAGCCTGCTTGAGACCTGGCAGGCTTTAGACCAGTTCTCCGCCCATACAAGCAATGGGACCATGAGTGCCCAAGGCACATAAGCCAGCCACTCTGGTATTGAGCCCCGGCTATCCACAGTCAACCAAAGTAACGCTAGGCCCTAGTGGGGATGTTGCACAAGTACACAATACTATAGAGTGCAAGATTTGCATTGAGTTTTCATGCCCAAACGGGCCATCAGCATTGGCCAAGCCAACGTTTTTCTTGTAATGGATGCGAAAGTTGTATCTATCAAAGTCTACCAGCGTTCATTCATCAAATTGGGCTTTTCCTTTGCCACTTTGTAGCTCCACCAAGGAATGGATCATAGTATTGTAAAGTCTCTACATAAAGATAGGGTTGCATTCTTCAATGCCCAGACCAGAGCCAGACATCTTTCTCTATGTTTGACTTACTTCCCTCTCAAGGAGTTTTTGCTAAAGTACACATTATGTTTTCTCCCTTGTCATTAGTGTGACTAGGTACAGCCCCTGAACAAACAAAACAGGACACGGAAAGGTTCCTCACACACAGGCCGAGGAAACATACATGGAAGTTAACCTATTGCCTGGTATAGTACACATTTTCTGTATTATCTTCGTCTCCTGTAGCAGATGTATTTTCATCCTAAATGGCATTACCACGCCACGGATTCTGTTCAACACACAACTCCACCGGGATCCTACGGAGCTAGTGCCAGTATTCGTCCCATGGACTCCAACTTTTGCAAAAAGGTCTGATTGGTTATTCATGGAAGCTGTCATTGTCTCCATGCTTCGAACTTCTCTACATAGCCGTAACTGTGTGTGACTTGGGGCGCCGTCTTTCCAGTGTTGTGCAATCAAACAGCGGCTGCAGTAAGGATGTGAAGGCTAAGCTTCCTAATCGCTTTTGCCATGGTAAGGCGGAACACATTCAATAGGTAGAATAGAGGATTCAAGGGAATATCCACTTTAAGAATGAATTACTTTTTAAGAAGTAAAAAGTTCTTTCTTAAGCAAAAATAGCTTAACAATCAGGTATTCATTGGTCAATATCACTTAAAAGTACATATGGTATGTTAGTGTGGATTAATACTATCAATAAGTATGACACTAAAGGGTAATTAAAATGTACAAAAATGTATAAATCATTAATGCAGACAATAATAGTAAAGTTTATACAATTTAGTAAAGAAATATGTTCCTTTAGCCTTCTTTTTCTTTTACCGTTTCTTCCTTATTTAAGTGGTCTGTAAATCAGCTTTCTTTACCTATCCACTGACAGCTGAGAGATAACTCTTACACAACGTGTCTAGATAGTATTACCTCCTTAGAGAGGTTGAAAGTCAGGAAAATATTCTATAGGTATGGAAAGGTTTATCTTAACCTGCTTTCCTTATGTTTAAGCTGTGTACACAGGGCTTTAGATGCTCATTACAGGACAAAGAAGCGGAAGAACAAAGTAGGAATTTTTCTATGTTTCAATAGAGATATATGAGACATACATAGACCTGAAAGTTAACATGGCTAACATGAATGATTTAAACACTACAAGAGATACAGTGATGTTAGGGCTGAATACTGATGGGGTTGTGCAGAATTAGAATAACATGGTTGCTTTCTTCCACATGTCTACCTTTGTGTGGATGTGTGACTGGCAGTGCAGTTTACCAAAACTCCTCAATACAACAAAACCTCGACCAACTTCCCTGTGTGGAGGAAAAACTGCAATGTTTTTCTTATCCTGTACAACTACTTTAAGCTTAAAGTTTACAATTCACATAGTAAGGGAGTCTTTTGGACACCTTATAATCTTTTGTTTCCAAAGTTAAATTATATGAATACAGGCAAGTCTGAAAATGAGTACACTTTGTTAAAGTCCACTGTAGATGATGAAGGAAGTAGATGTGTTGGCATTTGTGTTTAAAAATTAGACTGTTGTGTTATTACACATAATAAACCTATCAGCCAAGGAGTAAATATACTACAAATAACAAAGCATGCAACGCTTTTGTACGCTCCACAGTTAGAATTTGTTTTGTGAAAACAATTCTTAGCTTCAGCTCATGTATGTTTGGTGCATCTTTTAATTAAGGGTGTGAAGGATTGGTGCAATCAAAGCCTCTCCCCGCACCTACATGAAGGTCAACGTGTTGGGGGAGGACTTAGCTTCCCTTTAGATCTGCAGCAAGCTCATTCACAATCAACAATCACTTGTGCATGAAGTGCCGAAAGAATGCCTTGGGTAAAAAATCTGTACCGTGTACACAGAACATAAAATGATAAACATTAACAAGTATATCTGTGGAAACAATGGTCTATGGTCAGAGCCATGTGGACAAGACCTACGTTTCAAAGAGTGTCTTTGGTCTGTTCTTGGTATAATTATTGAGGGTTGAGAGGAACAAGTCTGGAGGGCTGGAAAGCAACAATGAACTTGACAGACAGCAGATTTCCGTTCTCAGTCAGTTTAGGGTTACATAATCTCATATTATGCTTGAAAGACGGCAAGTAATAGAATCTAGGTACCGTTCTGCCTTTACTCAGCCGCATCTTCGCTTTTATGCCGATTTCCCTTGATTACATGAACTAGTGAGCTCAGTTTTCAACCACTTATCCAAGAAATAATCATCTGATCAGTCCTACATGGTTCTCACTGCAGTCAATGGTTTTAATGGGTCAAGCGGTAAATTAACCCTTACACTGTACCCTTGTGGATATCTCACATCTGTAAAACAATTTATTGATCTACATTGTAACTCTACTGAAAAGATGTTAACCGATTGAGGAAGTGGTTCCATACTTGCCTACTTCATGATGCTGTACCATTGTTTGATTTATCTTGCCTCAATAAAAATAAAAATATATTTTTATGCTCCCTTCGAAGAGAATGCCATACAACTGCTCAAGGAAAAATAAAACAGCATACGTTTTACGTGTTATTGACATAGTTTACAGTACAAACTTCATATATTTTGAAAGAGATCTCTTTATATCTGTGTATAATTAATGGTCTGGCTCTGGTCCTGGGCATTGCATAATGCCACCTATCTTTGGTGAGAGACTTTACAATACTAATGGATTCCTAATTCCTTTGGGTACTACATAAGTTGCAAAGGAACGATGGCCCAATATCGATATAGAAGTAGCGCTTATCCTTGAGATGTACAACTTGCATCCATTACAAAAAGCGTTGGCTTGGGCCAATGCTGATGGCCCGTTTGGCATGAAACCTCAATGCAAATCTGCACTCTATAGTATGTGTACCTTGTGCAACATCCCCCACTAGGGCCTAGGCGTTACTTTGGTTTGACTGTGGATAGCGGGCTCAGAATACCAAGTGGCTGCTTATGTGCCTGGGCCTCATGTCCAATTGCTTGGTATTGGGACCGGAGAACTGGTCTAAAGCCTGCCAGGTCTCAGGCAGGCTGTGTGTACTAAGAATATTGAAGGCAAGGCTAATGCAATAGGGCAACCCCTGATGTGATTTTGGGAGTGCCTGGATGGGACATGGGCACCTGTGATGGTGAGCAGCCTGATTCCAGGGATACATGGAGGCGACGTTGTGCAAATCAACTTCCAGTCTTTATTCAACTTCCAAACACTAGTCCCGAATGACCAAAAAGTAGCAGCAAATCAGCAGCGGGAAAGCTGGTAGGAGACAGCTGCCCACAGGAGTGGCTAGCAGCCTAGTAGTGCTTCAAAGAGCTGGGCTTGGTAAAGATGGAGCCGAGTCTGAATCGTGGACCTCAGCTCTGGGCGCTATGTATCCTGACTTGCCTGTTGGTGCTAGGCAGTGGCTCTGAGGCTCCTAATGATTCCTGGTAGTGTGTCTGGATGGCACTTGGACCCACCTCTCACTCTGCGACTGACTAACAAACTGCAGGACCCTGTCTCGCCACCCAACGGGGGGTTTTTTACCTCCTTGGTCAGGTGGTACACCCGCCAACCACTTCAGCTTGCTGTAAAAAATTTCAAGATATCATTGGTCAACTAAAATTTGGCATTCTCAACTCTTGCCTACCGGAGCAGTGGCTACAACTGCAATTACAAGTTCTCCAGTGTTTAGAGACCTCTAGAGAGGTGATCAGTCTCCCTAACAAGCTCCAACTTGGTGAATGCATCTAATTCGCAACAACACCATTTCCCATGCATTGGCATTGGTGTTGCATTTGATGGTTAGTCGGATGCCCAGACTCTTTGTTTTAAAAGTGGGGGAAAGGAGCAGCCACTATGTAGCTTGGGAATTGATTATTATTTATCCTTTTTCTGTCAAGATCCATTCTTAGATCATATATATATATGTATCCTGGTGTCTGGTTGTTACTTGGAGGCACACTACAGCACACTTTGGGGAACAATGTGCTCACTGGATGCTCTGCTTTTATTCCGTGCAGACTGATGCTGCCCCTCTCCTGCTGTGCTGCTGTCCCCTCCTCTATTTCAGACTCGAGTTCTGAAAGTGAAAAAGAGGAGAGAGGGCCCAGAATTACCCTCCAACAGCAATGCCTGAACTTGACACTTTTCTTGCTCCTGTCCTGCATTGCTCATGCACTGGGTGATGGGCCCCATGGCTGTCCGTCATTAGTTAAGAGGCCAGAATTGAATGGGTACAACTGTGGGACCCTCTCTCTGATCTTGTGACCCGATTGAGGTTGCACCCCTTGAAACAACAATCGTTACACTGCTTCTAATGCCTTGTTCTAGGTCTTTTCACCCTAACAGCAGTTCATAGTAGAAACAACTACCTGTCTTCTTTCATCTGTAGGGACAGTGTCATACATGTAGCCCTGTCCCTTATGGAACTATTACTTCATATATGAGTAATTTTTAGGTTATGAACTTCCGTTAACAAAATATTCAGAAGGATTCAAAAACCTTTCTAATAAAACATCCATGCCCATCTCTTCACACACACACACACACACCACACACCACCTGCACTGTTGCTGTGTATATTATATAAAAGATAATTTTTGGATTTTCTAGACTGCACCATTTTATTGTATTGTACCAATTGATGTCATTATTACAACTACAGTAAGTTGAATGTGATTCTGGGTTAATATTTGCCACTGCAATAGTGGTTTGGAGTCCTCGCTACGGATATTTACAGGTAACTTTTATGACAACTTCAATACATGCTCGGCTTTCTCTTTGTATGGGTATTTTCAGTGTTTTTGTTTTCCTCATGTAGCTTGTTAAGCTGCTCAATGCATTTCCAAAAACCTCCTTCTGTCCTGTCCTTGCTTTATATTAGGATTGTGTTCGATTGTATGATGATGCCATGATCTGTGATAGCAAGTTGAATGCTTGTTCATTATATCATTAATCTCAAAGACCCCCAGTGCCCACATGTTCTCTATAAGGAAGTAATAAACACGCTCCCCTGGCGAATCTCCAATCAAAACCAGCAAAATATGACAGAATAGGAATTCTAAAAACCAGTTTCTATAAATATCCCACCATTATGTTTTTCACTTACCAGTCATATTTCAGCCTCGAAATCAATTACTTGCATACACCAGATATCATTATTACAGTTCTCAAACGTGAGTATGATACCACCAATTAAATATTGTTATCCACGTTTGGAATCTCTGTAATCAATGATTTACAAAGCAAAATAGATATGTATATCGATCTTATGTATTTGAATCCGTAAAGTGCACACCAAGGACATCACATTTTGGCTTCCATTACTTAGTGACTACTAGGTACAATTCAACAATAGCAACAACTAACAGTTGGTATTCCTACTTCCATTATAATGAAGACAGACATAAATCATACATACTACATCTAATGTTTGTCCAGGAGATATTTTTTCTTAAAAAAAAGAAGGGTCCTAGGATGGAATGGTAATTAGTACAGGCAGCAACTAGGGAATCAGTGATTGAAGAAGTCTTTTTATTTAATTTTTAAATTTTTTATTCCATTTTTAACATAGTAACAAACAGCGCACCCAATAAGCTAATAGGCCATAGAGTCTAAGTATAAACCTAATCGAAAAAACACTGTTTGATTATTTTATCACAAGTTTCATTTGCCCTTGACCAAAGAACACAAGGAATATCACGAGACCAGGGGTAATGAAGGGAGTGGGTGTGCCTCTAGGATCAGGGTTTACAGTAGGACTGTAGTTTGCTTCAGAGTTTGTGTGGGCAGTATGAAGATCACAGTGTCTATCAGGATTAGTTTGGTAGAAGTGTAGAAATAGTAGGAATATATTAGGGAAGGAAGTCAAGACCACAAATAGAAGAGCCAGGTAGGAGAAGTTGTGCACTGAATTGGCATCATGTGTGTGGATGACGTCTTGGGCAAGAATACTATTACATTTCCAACCCGAGACAGTAAGTAACATCCTTTGCATCCTCATCCCCTCCAGCACATGGCGAGAGGATGAGGGAAATTATATATAAATCACAAAAAACAATCAAAAGCTCACATAGCCCAGGGTAGGAACTGGCGTAAATTTTGTGCCAACAGAAATTTGCACCAAATTGCAGATCATTAATTCACTGGGTTTTGAAAACCAGTCTATGCAAAAAATTAATTTGGCACAGCAGGGTCTATGTCAAAGTGACTTTGAAACTGTTCTATGTTCATTTGGCACAATGGTGTCGCAAAATGCATTTGGTATCACAACTGCGCCAAGATAAGGCCAATCATAAACAAATACAAAATGATACATTTCCCCATTGTATTTAAAACAATCCAGCTGTTTAGAATAAGTTTATTGCATTCGCCAACTGGGAGTTTTAAAATTGCAAAAAAGTCGCAATTGCTAGACAGCACTGACCAGCATCACATTGAAAAATTTCAGTAAAAAAAAAATGTAAAACATTTGTTTTATACAGCAAGTAAAACTGGGTTAAACAAACATTGCATTTAAAATGCTTTATTAGAAGCATCAAAATTTTGCAATGTGGAACTGCTGATTCCAATTATTTTTTTTATGGAATACTTTTTATTCTGTAAAAAAACCGCCAGTGTGAATTGTCTTTGGCTGCATTATGTAGACAATATAACCCAAAAACCTTTATAATAAAAAGACTATTTTAACACAAAATTCTGCCTTTTTGGGGAAAAAGTGGTATCAATGTTAGACTATCACAGGTGCAATTTACAGAAGGAAAATCCACCTAAGACAAATTAGACTATATATACAAAAAAGGACTAGACACATTAAAACGCCGGTCCCCAACTTTTGACACAGGGGGCTCGTTCACTGTCCCTCTCAGATGTTAGAGGGTCAACTAAAGTTTAAAAATAAATAGCGGTACATGTGACACATCCATAATACACCTGGGTCCCCCCCTCAATTAATTATTTAATATACTGCACCGTCTTGTAAACTATTTTCCATATTGGCCCAATGAATTATTTAATTAGGTCATAAATTCTTAAATTACTGGACCCTCCTCCATTATTATTGATATGCTGCCCCTCCCCCCATATGCGAGACTGCCTCTTTAATTAATTATTTCATATGCAACCCCCCACACACACACAATTTTTTTCCTATGTGCCCCTCCACCATTATTTCCTTTGCTGCCCCTCATAATTATTATTTCATATGCTGCTCCTCAAACGATTTATTTCCTATGCTGCCCTTCCATCATTAATTATTCCTTTGCTGCCCCCTCATAATTAATTATTTCCTATGCTGCCCATTCACCATTAATTATTTCCTGCTGCCCCTCATAATTAATTATTTCCTATGCTGCTTATCCACCATTAATTATTTCCTTTGCTGCCCTCATGCTTAATTATTTCATATGCTGCCCCTGATAAGTATTTTTTCCTAGTGCTGCCCCTCCAAAGTTTATTATATTCTATGCTGCCCCTCCACTATTAATATTTCCTATGCTGCCCCCCACCATTAATTATTTGATATGCTGTCCTCAACATTGATTATTTCTATGCTGTCCCTCATAATTAATTATTCATATCGCTTGCCCCCACACCATTAATTTATTTATTTGCTTGCCCCACACCATTAATTATTTCCTATACTGTCCCTCCACCATTAATTATTTCCTATACTGCCCCTCCACCCATTCATTATTTCCTATGCTGCCCCCTAATAATTATTTCATTATACAGTAAGGGCCCCGAGCGCCACAATCTTTTACTGTTTTTAAAAAAACAACAAAACAATGTACTCACTCTGGCCGTGTCTCTTTCTTCTGGCTGCTGCTGGACAGAAAACGGGTGTCGTCAACGCGACTGCGCACCAGGTCAAAGAGTGATGTGCCGCCGGGTTTTCTTCTGGCCCACATCGCTCCACCCACTATTAGTGCTCGGGCGCTGTTTCCGGCCGCATAGAGCACTATACAGTGATGTGCAGGAGCATCCCGTCCGATGGACTGAGGCCCTGCCCAACTGTCCGCGGCCTGTCCGGGGCCTGACGTCAGAGTGGTGCCATTGCTTGGGACCCCTGCATTAGACTCACTAAGATATGGCCCACAAAACAACTATAAGAACGATCTACAGAAACCAACTATAAGATTCTCACTAGATGGTACAGAGTTCCACATTCCTACACAAAATGTTTTCAGAGACCTCCTTGTGCTACTCGCAATGTGTGGGTGGAGTAGGGGACGATCTTACAATATTTTGGAATTTCCTACGCGCATTCCTTTTTGGGACCCCATTCTTAAGGTGGTTCACGAGGAAACAGATAAAGCCACTACAAAACGTTCCCTCCTGGGTACTTTTACACTACAATGATCTTCCCTTCCCACATACAGGCGATCTCTGTTTCAACACTTGAAGGAGGCTAAATAATGTATACCAGCCTGTTGGTTCTCTACTGAACCTCCCACAGTTTTTCATTGGCTGACGAGAGTGGAGGAGGTTAGTCGGAGTGGAGTCTGCTGAATTCATCCAAGGAAAGCAGAACGTTCCGCAAGACCTGCACCCACTGGTTTACTTTTAAATCCTCATGGCCTATAACACTCTGATCTGCAATGCCCCGGAGGAGATAGAAGAGAAATGATCTCAAAAGGGTTGCGGTCATGGGGAGGCGTGGGGTTTGGGATACAGGTGAGGATTTGATTTGCAATCTCCACACAATATAAAGACTTTTTGATTTTTTTGTGCATGAGGTTTTGTTTCTCCATGGCGAGTTGTTTCTTCAATGTTATTCATAAGAATTTAGGGGGAGAATTATCACCGCTTTCACTTTTCTGCTGTAGAAGCAGTGAAAGAATCGCAAATTCCTGCGCAGTGTTAAATTTGTTCTTGCATCGCACTACACCAACATGCATCACCAGGAACATTAATGAAGATCTCTTGTTTACAGAATTTATAAAAACCTAACCAATCGTATTCCGGAAGAAATCTTCAAACCCCTTGGACTGGATTAGTAATGAATTCTTCTGGTCAGGTAGTACTTCACTTGGATGGAATGGTTATCAAATTTTTTTCTAGTTTTATGGTTGATTTGTGTGTTTTCTTCACTTTTATCCACCTTCTAGGTGCCTTGTCTCTCCTATTTGGATTACACTATTCACATCCCACACTTATTATTTTGGGGATCCTTAAGTTTGGGATTTTTTCCCTACTGGCTTCATTTGCACATATTCTATACGTACATTCTTCTCATATTTATTTTTTGGCTAATGCTTTAATCTATAGAATGGTATTACTGTGTATCAAACTTACCTAGCGATGGAATGACCGGAGGACCTCCTGAACCTCTATATGGATAGAGTAAAAAGAAACCAATACAACCATACTTAGAGTACTCGTAACCCTGGTACCTGAAATGGAAGAATTGTTTGCCATTCTTGGTGGTGACTGTGGCTGCTGCACTCTTTTTGGCAACAATCTGTCCTGTGCATTCTATTCTCGTGGTCACTTGCAAAAAGAGATGAAGCTGCCCGGATTCAAACCAACTAACAGGGAATCCAAACATCTTTCTTTTTAAACAGTTAAAAGTTTATTTAGGAGCAGGGCTAAAGTATAAAAGAAATGAAGTAGTGAATACAGAAATAAAAAGTTTTAAACTGCAATTATAAAATATACAGTTCCAACTTACATACAAATTCAACTTAAGAACAAACCTACAGAACCTATCCTGTACGTAACACGGGGACCGCCTGTACATAGAAACTTTGTTTTAGTATGATTTTAAAGAGGATTGTGTTTCACAGGTGTAACAGAACTGGAGATATCCACTGTTAAAGGGAGCGGTATATAAACATTTTATTTAACAGTAAATATTCCTGATTTTGTGGCACATAGAAACACAATCCTGATACAATGGGGCTCATTTACTAAGGGACCGCGGACAGCATTTTCGTTGGGTTTCCCCTAGATTCTATTTTGCGCCGCTTTTTAACTGGGGTTTTTGACCCACCCGATCGGATTTTGCGCAATCGCGCCTGTTCAGCAAATCGGGGGGCGTGGCATCAGACAACCAACGGATTCGGTCTACGCGTGGGATTTAAAATTCAAATTGTGTCACAAGACATGCAATCACATACACCGGGAAGAAGAAGGTGAACTCCGGCGGACCTCAGCGAGGAAGGGACAGATGCAGGATCTGGGCGCACGAGCTACGTGAATCACCCGGACTTCATCTCGTCGGACCATCCAGATCGGGGAGCACGACAGGACCGGGTATAGTAAATGTGCCCCAAATTGCAATATTGACTGGGGATAGTTTAAAATGACAACAAAACTGTGTTTCTAAATAAAGATGTAGTCATTTGGATGTGTGCACGCTGTATATTCATGTGCTACTTACAAAGCGTATCCACATAAGACCTAATAGCAGTATGGCAGCCGTAAAGAAATAAGAGCTCTGTGCAGAGGAGTTTATAGCTCAAGTACAGGGCCTGGCAGTAATTCTTATCTCTGTACCCCCATAGTCATCTCCTGTCAATATAAAGAAACATTCTTCGTTTGCATCTATTACATATTAATGTGTGAAATGTACCACACTTTTAGGTCCAAAGATAATTTTCTTTTTAGAATACAGGTAAACACTTTCTTGTCGCGGCATATATTAACAATTACAGGCAATAATTGTGTATCAGTCTACAAGAATCAGAACATTGACTTCACTAGATGATAATAAGCCATTAAAAATGCAAACAGCAAACATCTACACTGTACAGGTTAGACAGCTAATCTAAACTAGTGGCTGGAAGAAAGGGAGCAATATCACATTTATTTAAATGGGAGGTCTATGAGAAAGAAGAGAGTGTGTAAGCCTTGTTTAAATGCACTCTTGAATATTTATCAGAGAAATACTTGTAGTTAAATCATTTATCTGATTTCAAAGAATAAGGTAAATGCAAAGATCAATTTTCATAATTATACTTGAGAATTCTGCCTTCATAAAATCTCTTAATAACACCATTATTAAAAATAGATGCTTGTTATTGTTTTCTAATTATAACCCTTTTTCACTGTTAATTTTGTCATCAGACATTTTGCAAAAATGAAGGGATGTTTCTGTTGAAGATATATATATATATATAATATGTATCTGTGAAAAAGTTTGGAGCAGCACCGCATGCTGGTGGGTGCAAAGTCCAGATGCCCCTGGCCCGAGGCCTCAGTAATAAAGTTTCAAAACTGGCAGCACTCCGGATTGGTGTCAAAAAGTGACGGGGTGTCTTTCATTCTATGTGCAACGTTTCAGCCCACAAGGAGCCTTTGTCAAGCTTTGTTTGCTTGACAAAGGCTCCTGTGGGCTGAAACGTTGCACATGGAATAAAAGACCCCCCGTCACCTTTTTGACACCAATCCGGAGTGCTGCCGTTTTTGAAACTTTATATATATGTAGATAGATACAGTATGTATATACCGAGTGGAATTTTAATCTACTTTATATATGAAATAAAGTATAACATCTTAATTCCCTTGTATATATATATATATATATATATTATATATATATTATATAATATAGATCTCCCTGGCTCAAATTAAACTCTAAACTCTCCGCCGCCCTGACTTTATGCAACCAAAATACACCTCACTTCAAAGTTGTTTTCTTGGAGATCCAACGTGGCTGGTTCATAAAAGAAATATGATCTGGAAGGTGTTATATCACTTACAAAACATTCTTGTAGTGTTTATGTCAATTTCTGCTGACAGGTTCCCTTTAATTTAAACGAAGCATAATTGTGGTTATATGTACCTATCATGATTCTATCATGATCCAGATCCCTGTTTACTGCCTAATCCAGAACCTATGAACCCCAACCTCATCCAGAACCCTTACCTGGTATCCTGTATCCTGTCTGACCTGGAATCCTGTATCCCTCTTGATCCTTAAACCCGAAACTTGCACCCTGAGTGGTCCAGAAACCTGAACGGTGTTTCTTCGCTTGTACCTATATCCCGTGCCTGTTTTGTAATACTCATATGTCTGCACATTTATCTGAAACCCTGACACTTAACAACAAATTCATAAAGTTAGATTATTTGGATGGTTGGAAATTTAGCAGAAGTGTTTCAGAGCAAAACTAGTTCCTGTTGCTCATGGCGACCAATCAGAGCTTAGCTTTCATTTTCCAAAAACAGTCTATAAAATGAAAGCTGAGCATTGCCATGAGTAACTAGAACAGTTTTCAGACACTTCTGATAAATCTTCCTCATATGATATTGCCTCATATTACCTCACATATTACCTAATATCACCTTACATATTACCTCAAATATTAACTCATATATAACCTAACATATTATCTCATATCACCTCACATAAGACCTAGTACAAATTTTTTCAAGCTTAGAAATATAAGGCTTCCTCTGAAAATAAGACCTAGTGGCAATCATTTCTACAGCTCCCCCCATGCCGTATTAGCATCAGTAGGTCTTTTAGATACTGCAAGAGGTTGTTACATGGGTGAAGAATTCATGGGATAAAATCATTGACTGTTTGCAAATGCGCTTTGCATAGCTACCCGGAAAGAAGTGGTCGTCGAAGGAAAGTGTGATTGCCAAACATGAGAGATTGGGTCCAATAATTCTAATAGAAATGGAGTCACAAGAAATTCAGCATGAAATTCAGTTTGTAGACTTGTAAAGATATTAGAGAAATTGTTGAAATGACTGTCTATGGTTTATTTTTCTTCATAAATACCAGGGTCGTTATATGGACCAAAGATTGTTGTACATAGGTCGAAAGACTTTCTTTATTGAATTCAATGGGTTGTGATGATGTATGTGATGGAATGAAGGACAATATATTAATACATGTTGTTGTTTTTTTCAATGATAAATGTTCATTGAAAGATAAGTCATCCACTGAAAATAAGACCTATTGCCTCTTTAGGAGAAAAAATTTATATAAGACACTTATTTTCCAAGAAACACTGTACTACCTCATCTCACCCCACATATAAAAACCTTTATTACCGCATATGTGACTTCACATATTACCTCACACATAAGCTTTCTTATATTCATTGCCTGTAGTAACCATTCAAAACTCAGAGCTCAAATTAATGACATGTAGCAAAAAACTGAGCTGTGATTGGTTGCTTGACGCTGGGCTGTGATTGGTTTCTAATTGCCACAGCAGCAAGCAGACAGTAGCTGCTGTAGATAGTGGTTAATAATTATATTTTGGAGAGTGCAAATTTAGCCTCAAAATCTAGTCTATGATGTTCACAGTGCAGATTCCATTAGCGGTCAAATACACACACAAACACACATACAATCAATTGATAACAAAATATGGAAAAATGATTAACATGTAACCAGAAACTTTTTACGATAACAATGAATTCTTTTGCTTGTGCTCACACGTTCAGATGTACTGAAATAAGAAGCATCTTTTATTTCCATTCTTAATCTGTAATTATTACAACATATTTCTGCTGGTTGTCAGAACGATCAACACTATATTATTGTTCATCATTGACTTCTATTACTGGAAATGCAAACCTGCAAACCCCAGTATAGCAATTAGATCAACTGTGACCTATTTCTTAAGAGCACTATGTCCCTTTTTTAATTAAATGAACAAATATAAATTAATTTCATGACATATTTATAATGGAATGTTTTTGAGAACATTTTGTTGTATATTTCCCAATATTAAAGGTCTATTTAGGGATGGTTTGGGACATAATGGGGCACGTTTACTTACAAGTTTACCCGAGTTCACTAAAAGTGCATTGTCTATAATGCTGCGTCGATTCACAAAGATCATGCGCCAGAAATCATGAATTTGTCGTTTCCCTGCACAGGTTCGACAGAGTTCACCATCTTTTTTGTGGAGCCGTTTTAGCCATGGAGAAAGTGCACAGTCTGACAAAAGTGCAGAGCGCTACCCTTAGTAAATATTGATATATCACCACCTTGTTTTCTTTTAAAACTTTTTGAGACTTATTTGTCCCATTGAGACTTATTTGTCCCATTGAGACTTATTTGTCTCAGTCTTAAAGGGGACATACCACCACGATTCTATCTATAAAAGTAGAACAGGTGGTAGGTGGATGAATGGGACGTAAGGCTAATCCTTGGGCTAATCCTTACGTCCCGGCTATCCTTTTGTAAACTTTAATGTCTTTATATGCTAATTTTTTTAAGCCGCTACTGGGGCGTGTTGTAGCCGGACATGGGGCTACTAGTCACGGCTACTCCACGCCCCAGTAGCCTCGTTCCTCCGCCTACCAGGTAATCTTCGGCGCGCAGCTCCTCCTAGCTGCGCGCCCTTGGCCGAGTACCCGGCGTTCTGCGCATGCACAGAACGCAGGGTATTCGCATGAGGGCGCGCTGCTACGAGCCAAAAAGGGCTATCCTTATGTCCCATTCATCCACCTACCACCCGTTCTACCTTTATAGGTAGAATCATGGTGGTAGGTGCCCTTTAACTGTGACAATATGGAGATAGATTACCCCCAGTGACTAAAATTGTCCAAAATTGAATTATAAAAACTGTTTGATATACTCTGCTTCATCTAGATTTGAATGGGTAAGTGTCAGAACTCACAAATTACTGTGAATGGGATCAGATTCAGGCTTGTGTGCATATAACCACACCTAAAACTGCTTGTGAATGTCAGCTCCTTCTCAGAATCTTTTCTTAGGGAAATCTGGGTGTGAGTTAGAGCTTGTTCTGTCTGCAGCTGTGATTTGAGTGATGAATGGCTGAACCAGTGAGTGCTGGAGGTGGTGACCATTTTGCCCAGTTCCTTCAGGGGATGCTAGTTATTGAGTCTGATCTCCTATATCTTGTGCTCTTGCTATCTTGTTATTTGCTATCTTGTGTATTTGAGTTCTGCTTTGCCTACCGACCATTCAATTGCTATACAATTCTGTATCTTTTCCACCATCTTGATTTCTGACCCGGTTTTGTCCAAGTTCGATTGTCTGTCTGTGTTGTTTGTCCCGCAGTATCGTGAATCTCCCAGAGTTACCCCAATTTCCCTGTCTTGAAGACTTGTGTTGGTCTTCTGTTGACCACTGTGAACATTGGAGTATATCCGAATTCCTGTTACCTGCCCACTCCACCATTCAGCAGCTGCCAGACAATGTAAGTCTTCCTTGTCACCTTGTAAGGATCACTCATGGACCATTAGTTAGGTTTCTGATAGCGGTTTCACCCTTGTCAGGGTGGCTTATCTGCTGCAGGCAGGACCATAGCCTGCAGGAATGTTGCAGGGTGAGCTTGTCACCACTTACCTAGTTTGACAACAAGCGCCAAGCCTGGTTGTGGTTGTGCTGTTGCTGGACAGGTTCTTTACAGTAAGGTGGTTAATATACATTTAATTCTTTCCACATAAGTCCACATAATTGACATTGGATCAAATTTTGTTGCAGGTGTCCACCTCAAAATACAGTCCAAAAAAACTTCAACAGAAGCTGCCGCTAAATCTCATTGGCTTCTGATAGAGCCAATAGCCCATACTTACCTATGGCTACATGCCTTGTGTCCTGTGATAAATCAACCTGAAACCATGTTGCAGGGAAAACTTTGCCTACCATTGAAATTAGTCGGTCTTTCAATTGAAAATACTACTTAAATGAGCATTCATAGGTATGTCCACATAACTTACATACCGCTTATATACCGCTATATAGATATATAGATAGCACTATCTAGTGTTCACAGGCTGCAAGATATAGCACTAGTAGCGGTGCAGATTGCAACCAGGCACTCTGCCAAAGGTACCATTTAACTCCAATATTATAACAATACAAAGCAAGATCTCATATTATTTACCCAATACTATTATGGTTATATCCCACTGATATTATATATAACAATATGATTTTTTGTTCAATTTTATGTTTAATTTTATGGTTCATTTTATGATATGCAGAATAATTGTTATTTTATGCAATAAACACATGTTGAGTAAAAATAGTAAGTAGTGCATCGTACACATTTTTATCTAGATACGGTAAGTGTTCAGAAATTATGGCAAGGACTATGACTATTAAAACACAAATCATTGATAGGTTTGCCAATGTACATGTGGTTTCACATTCATTCAGACACATAGTTGACAACCAAAGGTGACATTTCATATGCATATGGGAATTGTAGTTTTGGTAATTTCTTACCAACATTCATAAATCATAAACTTGATGGATTGGTTCCAATAGGAAATTCACCCAGCTATACCAGACAGTGACAAGTCTGCTTTTAACCCCATCTTTCATGTAATCCCAAGTACCACTGTTGGTATATAATATCATGGAGTTTATTTTGTGATTGATATTAATTACGAAGATGAATAAAGTTATGCTGAAGTGCACGTGAGACGAATTCTATGTTTTATTTTGTTCTTTGCAATTATTATAGCCTCTCAATCTTATCATAATCTGAGGAGCGTGGTACAGAATATAGCTGTTAATAATCCCTAAATTCATTACTATCACTAAAGGTCAGTAATATTGACCTCGATAAAGGATGCATGTAAAATACTTTACAACTTCTATTACTGTTACCGAAATTAAGCGACCTGTAAAGATCTTAACCTTTGTTTTAAAAGCAATATCTATTGCTGAAATATTGTATGCTTTCAATAAGAATTAGTCATATTCACTCTAATTATATCATTTATTGTACTGACTAGGTTTACGCATTTCCACAACATGCTCAAATGTAAGTGCTTGTATGAAAATGGCTAGAGATTAATCGAACATTTCACTTCAAGGCCGCAGACAGAGCTTTTAAAAGCTAGAACAATTTGAGTGACGTGTGTTACATTTCACTAATGTCAATCATTTCTCGTAGCGGCTTTCATTTTATGTAATGAAGAAATGCTTGGAAAATATAATAAATGTGCAATTTATACGTTTCCTATGAGATTCTCTAAGCCCATGTCTTTGCAGGATGCTCTGAGTCTTCCTTTGCAGCTGGATACATGCCAATCTAATTAAGAAGAAATCCTTTTTGATATTCATGAAGCCGATTAGTACACAAATAAGAGCCATGTTTTTTTCTCATGAACTAAAACATGAACTTTTCATATATTAGACATTTTAGAAACAAATTATGTGTAATACCACTTATTTTGCTCCTATAGAAGCTGCCAACCTACTTCTATATAACTCAAAATTAAATGGCATTGATACAATGTTTGCATCATATTTCTTTAGATGTGAAACCATTTAATTCATTGTTTTGTGATAGCTGAAACAATAATGTCAGATTATGCCATGTAATATATGGAAAAAATGGTTGATTAAAAGAAAGTAATTTCTGAACTCTTGTAAAGGCAGTCTTGTTGGGTTTCTGCTATGTGCATCCTGCTGGGCATGGCAAAAAGCGAAAAGTAACATCTATGCTAATTACATAGGCACATTGGGGCATATTTATCAGGACCTCTATGTCACACTCTGAAATAATCGCAAATGCTAGCTTATTACTAGTATTTGGGATTATTTTGCCCTCTCAATCACTTTGCCCTCTCAATCACCTGTGGAAGCCTCTTGAAATATCCCGCTACGACTATGCAGCGGCGGGGCTATAATACGCTGGCACACGAGTGAGCATCCTAAAACAACACAGAAGAAAGATAGAACACATGCAAAGGTTGAGTGTTGTCCAGAAGATATAGAAGTCATTTCAAATCTTTATTTAAAATCTTCCCATCTACTATAGAAAACTTCCAGGTTTACTTCCAGTGGATAGAAATCTGTCCATGGAGATGTGATGTCACACAGGTGCACAGCTTATTAGTGTAACACAGAGTAATCAGAGCTGTGTAATATATAGAGTTGTACGCCTGTGTTTAACCCTATAAATGCCTGAACAATCCTTACAGTGCAAATATCTACATAGTATGACTATTTAATATCCTGCCATACATTAGTATTGCAGTATATTACAATGAACATGTGATCAAATGATCACTTGTTAATGTCTCACCCTGGGACAAAACAAAAAAGTAAAAAAAAGTTTTAAAAAGTGCAAATTATTAAAGAAGAATAAAAGTTCTATGAAGTCCCATCCCATATAAAAATTAAATAAAAGTAAAAAATCATCAAAAAACACAACATATTGGGTATCACCACTTCCGTAACAACCTGTACAATAAAATAAAATTGCCACTGAACCCGCACCGTGAACGTTGTAAAAAACGCAAAAAAAACAGCTCTGTAAACAAAAAAACAAGCAAATTTCTCACAAAATGAGTTCTATATCCTGCAATACAAGTTACGGTAACCATAAAAAAGCTCTATAAATGGGATATAGTCGTAATTGTGATGACCCATAGAATAAAAAGAACTCTAAAAACCAAAAACAAGAATTAATGATTTTTTTAACCACCCTCAAGAAAGAGTTAATAAAATCTGAATATTAGCTATTGAACCCCTTTAAATGATGTCCCTGAAAAGTGGATCTCATCCACAAAAAAAGAATCCCCCATATGTCCAAATTAGAAAACAATAAACATTTTATAGCCTATAAAATGTGACAATGCAAATCTGCTCTGAATGGCGCTCCTTCCGTTTTATGCCCGGCCGTGTGCCCATACAGCATCAAACATGGTGGAGTTTTTTTGTCACTTAATACTCTACGATGGTTTCATTTTGGGCAAAATGCATTGTCTAAAAAAAAATTACAGCTTGTAAATTACACCTCCATTTTGTTTTAACCCCTGTGAAATATCTAAAGGGTTAACACACTTCTTAAAGTTGATTTTTCACACATTGAATGGTGTAGATTCTAAAATGGCATAATTCATGGGGTTTTACTTCTAGTTAGGCCTCTCAAAGTCACTTAAAGCTGAGCAGGTGCTTCTTAATAAGTATTTTGGTGATTTTTATAAAAATGAGAAAAATTGCACCCAAAATTCTGAACCTCCTAACAACCCAGAAAAGAAAGAGGATGCATAAAAACTCATGCCAATATAAAGCAGAAATTTGGGAAATGTTAGTTATAATGTTACTTGGGTGCTACAGCTATCTGCCTGAAAAGCAGAATATTTAGAACTTTGAAAATAAATAAAAGATATCATCAAAATGTTTCTATTACTTTGAAGTATAATGTGTGACAAGTAAACAATCTCAAAATCCCCTGGATATGTTAAAGCGTTGCAAAGGAATAACTTCTTATAATGACACAGGGCAGATTTAAAAAATCACGCCTGCTCCTGATGCCCTAAAATGGCTTACACCAGAAGGGTTAATGGTATAATGAAGATTTTACATATTCACCTATCCGTCTCCCACTTCATGTGCTCTACACTGGTGCCAATATGAATTCTAAATTAGTAGCCAGTGGCATAATGATCATGGCCGCAGCAGCTGCAACCACGCCCGGGTCTGGTGATGGACCTGGGCCCGCACTCTGTCAGCCAGCAGTCTCCGGGTCCCATCAGAGGTGAAGAGAATCAATTGTATGCATGTAAGACACACATACAATTGATTACAATCACTGTATTATACAGTGTGCACAGCTACAGTGCACGCATGAACATGCATCTGCTCTCTCTGCCAGAGAGAAGAGGAAGCCATGGGATCGCTGGGCGAGATGAGTACAGAGTTTATTGTTTTTGTTTCATTTAGGGAGCGACAGCTGACATTTATTTAAAGGGGCCTCTGGTGACATTTCATTAAGGAGTCCTCTGCTGACATTTCATTAAGGGGGCTGCTGTAAGCATTTCTTTAATGAGAGCTGCTGGAAAATATCTCAATAAATGAGTCTGCTGGACACTACATATAAAGTGCATAAGAAGTATAGTTCTATGAGTATAAAACTGTGTAGCATATATATGTGTTTTCTCTAGTGTGATGTGCAGGACAGGGGTGGCAGGGAGAGTTTAGGGATATGGGGGCCCCAAGCCACAGTTCTCACCAGGGCCCAGTAGAGTCTTGTTACACCACTGTTAGTAACTATTTACTAAACAATAACTGTTTTTGTTCAGAATGAGAATGAACATTCAGAATGTTAAAAGAGCATTCATTGGGCATTCCCTGAGTTATTACAGCAAACGGGGATAAAAGTGTACTAATGACTTTCTAAGCACATATTTTATAAACTGAAGACATGCGCTATCTATGGTAAGAGCAATGCTTTCTGTATATGTAAATGGCATGGTGTGTGTTGTTAAGGAGGTCGCACTGGTTTCGGACGCCATCTTGACTACTGTCCGCCATCTTAGATACAGCGGCCACCTTGGGGGGGGGGCGGGGGATGCTTCCCTTTAGAAGCTATAGGGTAAATGTTTTAATTCAGCTATTTTTCTCATTAAATGTTGTTGACTTTTACCAATATCCTTGGTATTTCTAGCGTCCTTCGCGCCTCTGTATTTCTTGTTAGTTATTTGGTTATGAAGAAAGCTTCTACGGACGCCATTGTGTAGATAAGCCATGGCTGTGGGGACAAAAGGCCTAGTCATTTTCTTCAGAATGTCTTGCGTACAAAAAACATATGGCCAATAGAATCTAAGGGTCTTATCAACATCCCAATGTGATTCATGTGTTAAAATAGCAGGTTATTGTGAATGTGACATAAACAGTGTGATTTGAGGCACGGGAAAATTAAGACCGGACTGTGTTTTTTTCATTGACTCTGTCTAGCTCGCTGCCGGCAGCTACCTATCTCACCTCATCAAGGGTAATTAGGTCCCTACAAAAGTCAAGAGGGCTGTTGGGGCCCTGCATAAAAATCCCATCATATTGGCGTCCAATCGGGTGGGTTTGGAGGTAAAAACAAACAACAACACAAGCAGCTCCGTGAAGGGTACCCGCTGCGTGTGAAGTGAAAAGAACTGACCAGAGCGTCTCAGGGTAAGATAATTATTTCTGGTTCTTGATTGTCACTTCGTGGTCACTGGTTGGACGGACGGGGTAAGACTGGCTCTGTGTTAGTATTGCCAACTGGTGTGTCACCGTGTAACCTAAGCTAGAGTTTTGGCCAAAGAACCACTTTGTAAGGTGATGGACAGAGAGACTGAACAGAGCAGATCGGACAGTGGACGGATGTCGCAGAAGTACTGTGGTGTTATCTGAAGCCCAGTGTCCCTAGCCCAATGCGCAGCAGTCCTGAGGGACATATTATTCCCGTTATTGATTGGCACAATGTTTTCCTCTCTGTGCCTTCACATGAAGATTGCTCAGTACCTATTGCCGTTACCAGTTAGTATCCAGTATACCTGATGTAGCTCCACAAGGGGGGTTTAAAACTCCAGCCAATACCCCACCGGCCCTACGGACTAGGGCAGGGATACGCCCTTATTGGATGGTTCTCCTTCAGTATGGGAGAGGACCCTATGTTTGTTGTGCCAGATGCAATTTATTGACTTATGTGTTTATGTTCCAGCAAGGGCAAAATCCCAGAAGACAAACTCCAGTACTGCCAGGAGAAGGTGGTCTTCCTAGGCAAGCTGTCCAGCACAGCAGTACCTGACAGAAGAGGAGAAAGAACAGCGGCAGTCCAACGACGTGCCCTGCCTGAAGCCTATAGCCTACTTACATTGATTCTAGGACTGGCCAGATCTGCAGCCATGGGATAAGGTCTGCTGCCCCAGCCCAATTGTGCCTCTTTCTGGGATGAATTGACCTTCACCATTTGCCCTAGTCAAGGAGGCAATTGATGCATTCCAAGCCCTAAGATCGGCAAATCTGTCTGCCCCGGCCTAGGACATTGCAACTGGAACCCAGACCTTTTATGTATTTTATGTGTGAGGACGATCTAGGCCAAGTTGTCCTAGCCCAGGAGGAACGTGGTGGCCTCCCCAGTGGCCCCCATTTATTAGGCCACGGTAGGATCTAGGAATCAGTCGTGAGGGGGAGCCCCTCATGTGTCGTTAGCTGCAGCCAGCAATACTGCTCAGCAAGGCCAACAGTGAGTTGATCCCAGATCACTCAGTTACGTGCCAAAACCACATACCTTGACCAGTGGTCTCCTACCCAAGTTACACCCAAGCATTGAGCAAAGGCCAGAAAGTCAGACTCCCAGGTGCACTCCTGATGCCCAGGAGTTACACTGATAAGGTGCCACAGCTCTGAATCCTTCCTCTATCGCCAGTTTTACAGGAGTTTCAGAGCGTGGGGGGGGGGGAGGGCGAGGTAGTAAGCAGATTGTTTGAGTTTTTTTTACATAGATGGTCCAGGTCAGACAGGAGAAGACAGCGGTTCTACACGGATATTATCAGTGGGTCAGTGCGCGCACTGCGCACATGAGGTAGTTACAAGAACGAACACTCTCTCCCACACGGTCAGCGCACGGAGGGTGAACGTGATGGCCCCGGGAAGCGATCACAGCTGTGGAAGGTTGAAAAGGGCAAATCATCTACAAGGTATAGTTTCTGGGGTTTTTTAACACCGACTATGAACCTTATGGAAGGCTAGAGTTTCCTCACTTGCAGGGACCCCACGTTAAAGCTGGACGGCGGTTAAGAGCTCATGGATTGCTCTCTTACTCCACCAAGAAGGGGGGTATAATATGAAAAAAAAGCACCACTTAAAGTTGGAGGTAACTCCAATCAAGCCAAGGGCAAGTATTGTGGCTCTGCCGGGGATGGGCGACGGCCAGCGCACCAGATGGCGCCTGGAGACTGTCCTGAAGTCTCAGCTGGGAGTTCTGAGCTAAAAGTTTGATCCACGGTGTTCCAGTCCTGGTGGCAGCCGATGGTAGTACTCAGAAGTGAAGGAAGGTGGAGGAAAAGCGGAGAACAGATGCCGGATGAGATGAGACTGGATGCTGGAGGAGGGTTACGCCTGCCCAGAGCCCTGCACCGGACAGTGAAGTAAGTAGCCCACGGACACACACACATATTCAAATGGCCATGCTAGTGCTCATAACCACCAGTGGTTTGCCCGGCATTACTACCCTGTCACTAGATCTAGGTGAGGCCTCTGTATAGATGTGCCGCCACAAACCAGGGGAAGGTGTAAAGACCCACCAGAGGTTGACACCCAAGCCGTTGTCCTTCCAGAGGACTGCAGAGGATTTCTCCAGTATCCAAAAAGGTGGTAACGTAGGAGTATGTGCTTGTGTGCATGATCTTTTCGCAGGGTGGCCAGAAGCTTCTCCATGACAAGGGCTACTGCAGAGCTGCAGCCAAGGAAGTTGGTGAGTGAGGATTTGTGCAGGGTGGACTCCACTCCTTGAGACCATAGAGTCCGGTCGCAGAGAACCCACTTCACTGGCAGGTAAAGACCTGAAACTTGTCCCGTCCTGGGTGTAGAACAGGCCCCTGAACAAACCCATCAGCATCCCCAAGTTAGTGAGTTGGGATTGAACGAATTAAACAGCCCTCTTAAGTTAGGAGACGCTGTGAGGCCATGAAGTAAAAGGGAAAAAACCATGGAGCGAGTGCTTCTGTCATGCTGACACACATTCAGTAGAGGACCACCCCTTACAGAAAGATGTGATTGCCCCTTTGAAGTACTTGTTGGGCCTGTGCAATCACAGACAAGGCCCCTAATTCCTCAACCCTAGAGTGATTGCAGGAAACCAGGGTAGGAAACATCGCAAGTTGAGCAGGCTTGAAAGCTCCACAAAAGGTTTATGATTCCTTTTAGATACCAGAGAACCCCAGAAGCATAACGAACCTGAAGCTGGATACTACGTGTGGCTGAAGACACACCAGAGAGAGAAGTACTGGAGCTGCTTCGATAGGGTCCTTTCCAAGTCCTCGGACCAGTGCCACATCTGTGAGATGAGGGAAGTAGCACGCTCAATGCATTAATTCTTCTTGTGCTAGCACGGTACTCTTCCTGACTGACTGTAAGCGCAGGGACACCCCAAACCATGAACTATCACATATATCAAGGGGTGACCAGGATTGCCCCAGGGTAGGAGACTTTACAGCTCGGTTGGTTGCACAAGACAAGACCTTTCTTTAACATGGACAGCACAGGTAACCACTGTTTAGCAGTGTTGATTGTGTACAGGATTTGTGGGGATAGGAGATCACGGTCAGGCTAGAGGCCGGGAAGGGAGTGTACGGTGATTAAACTTGTTGCATTCCTTCCTCGTGATCCCCCGGGGATAGGTTTGACAGACATCAAGAAAGGGGAGAATCCAAAGATTCTGGAGGTCTGACGACGAGCGAAGAAGCCACTAGATGACCACGTTTATATAGATACAGTGGGAGCACCAAGGGGGGGTCCAGAGAGTACAAGCCACAAACAGATGATGGGCAGGTATCCCAGTCATTATTTCCCCATGACATATCATTATTCCCAGAGAGTATGAGCAAAAATGGTTGATTGGATTAATTAACTATTGTAACCAGAGATTGTGAACTATACACCGAGATGCTTTCAAGGTGTTGCTGAGCAGTTGGGACGCCATTCCATCATGGCCGTTCAGGAACAGGATCCCTGGGCCTGGATACATATGAGATTCTGCTGGAGAAGGTGAGGAGTTTGCAAGATGGATGGGGGCTGCTCTGCTGGCAGTATATACCTAACACACTTCTACGGGGGGGGTCGAAACAGCGCACTTCACAAATTGAGGCCGTATTTGCAAGTTAAGGAAATGCTGGAGTTGACACCATCATTCTTTACTTGGTTGGGGGACTGGAAGAGTTTCTTGGCCTCAAGTGGGGGTGATCTTGGGGATTGTGATTTTGCTATGTCACTTATTGCGTGCGGTTGGTCCCCCTTCAAGTCCATGTCCAGATGGCCGGCACGGCAGAGTAAGAAACCACCAGAGGAGAAGTGCTCGGAATGGGAGACTCTTCCCCTTTGGAGAAACCAGCTGATAATACCCTGTGAACTATGAGACCAATCAGTATGTGATGAGTGTGCAGACCGTTAACCCTTTTGACTGGCCCTCCAGGGGATCTGGTGAAGAGTTAAAGTCCAGCAGGTACGGGCTTCGCTACTGTATGTACGGAGCTTGAGGAGGCGCTCAGAGGTGGTTTGTAGGTCTGCAGTCTCAAACAAGGGGGGAATTGTTAAGGAGGTCGCACTGTTTCGGACGCCATCTTGGACTCTTGCGCAATCTTAGATACAGCAGGCCACTGGTGGGGGTGGGGGTATGTTCCCTCTTCGAAGCATATAGGGTTAAAGTGTTAATTCAGCTATGTTTTCTCTTTTAAACTGTTGTTTGCTTTCACAATATCCTTGATTTCTTAGCGTCCTTCGGGCCTCTGTTTCTTGTTATTCTTTTGGTTATGAAGCCAGTTCTAGGAGCCATGTGTAGATAAGCATGGGTAAACAAGGCCTAGGCACTTTTTTCAGAATGTGCTGGTTACACAAAACATAATGGCCAATAGCATCTAAGTGTATATCCAACATCCCAAATGCTGATCTTCCTGTGTTAAAAATCGCGGTATGCGGTGGTGTTGAAGAAATAAACAGGTTGATTTGAGTGGCATCGGAAGACCGACTGTGTTTGTCATTGACTCGTCAGTCAGGCGGCAGCTATCTCATCCTCCCTCAAAGGGTAAGTAGGACTCACCTTACAAAAGTCAAGAGGGCTGTTGGGGCCCTGCATAAAAATCCCCATCAGTGTGCTCAGTAATGGCCTCTGCACTGTATGAATTTGCCAATCTCAAGAAGGTTACAGCTTTACATACCACTGATTAGGACTCCATCTTCTCAGCAGGGAGTTCAGAAGCTATCAGTGTTCTGGTTTCATCCTCACCCTGCCGTCAACTTCAGAGATACATTAACTCTTTTTAGCATTGCTTAGTTTTCCATGCAAGCCATTCATTTCCATTGCATGTCCTAGACTTATTGTTCAAGGCGTCTCATCTGTTCAAGGCATCTTTATAACTGAGAAGCATGAGCTCCTACATGAATGTAAAATTAAATACCTCTATTTGATCTTCTTTATGTAAAAGTAAAAGGTACAACCTTCCTCATACAATTGACATCTGCTCTACATATACAAATATATATGAGGTCAAACATCATGCACATTATTTATTCTTTCTGAGAATTGTGCAAAGGACCAGGGGACATACACATAAAAAATGGCCACATTTAAGAATGGGCTAGATGTTTTTTAATAAAAAATGGGTGGTAGAAATGAATCCAAGTTTCAATGTTGGTTAGGAAAGGTCTGTTGGGCTTCATTATGACTCCATGGGAGTTGGACACCTGGAGGGAATTGTTAATCCAGGGTTTATTCTGATTGCCACATTTGGATTTAGGAAGGCTTCTTCCCGTAATATAGGGTACTTGATGTCCATCCTCTAGAGCAGTGATGGCAAACCTTTTAGTGGCCGAGTGCCCAAACTACAACAAAGACCCGCTTATTTATCGCAAAGTGCCAACACAGAAATTTAATTTGTGATTTATACTCCATCCTCTGTCACAGTTTTCGTTGATACCAGCACTCTGAGGCATCAATATAGCAGAAAATAGTCCCAGGTAGAGCTGTCACTTTAAAATAGCTCTATGCAGAGCAAGTCCTGGGCTGTCTGGGACTGCAGGAAGATATCTGGAGTCATCTCTGGTGATGGCCTGAGTGCCCACAGAAAGGGCTCTGAGTGCCACCTCTGGCACCAGTGCCATAGGTTAGCCATCACTGCTCTAGAGGTTTTCGCTATGGATGAAAACTGTAGAGTAAAATAGAGGTTGGATCAGATGGAATTGGACTGGATGCCATTGAATTGCATTTTTAAATGCATTTCAGGTGCATCTGGAAAATCTCCTCCCTGAACTCAAATGGATTCAGACCTACATGCTTGTGCTCAGTAAGTAGTAACATGTTTTGCCATTTAAAAAACACGCTTGTTTCTATTTACGTGACTCAAGCATTTAGTTGTAAACACGCCTGCATTCAAACATCAGGGAGGAGTGAGCATTCAGGGAGGAGATTCTCCAGATGTGCCTTAAATGTATTTTAAAATGTTATTCAATCTTGTGAAGATGGATGTAAGGTCCAGCATTAGGTAGGACCAATTATTAAAAGCAATCAGTGCCTCTGGCCCCCTTATCTCTCCCCTCATATTGTAGCCCCTCATCTCTCCCTCATATTGTAGCCTCTCTCCTCTCCCCCTCATATTGTGGACCCTCTCATCTTCCCCTCATATTGTGGCCTCTCATCTCCTCCTTATATTGTGGACACTCTCACCTCCTCCTTATAATTGTGGACCCTCTCATCTTCATCTCATATTGCGGACCCTCTCATTTCCTCCTCATATTGTTGCCCCTCTCATCTCTCCCTCATATTGTGACCCCTTGCATCTCCTCCTCATATTGTGGACCCACTCATCTCCTACTCATATTGTGGACCCTCTCATCTCCTCCTCATATTGTAGACCCTCATCTCTCCCTCATATTGTGACCTCTCATCTCCTCTTTATACTGTGGACAGTCTGATCTCCTCCTTATAATTGTGGACCCTCTCATCTTCAGCTCATATTGCAGACCCTCTCATTTCCCCCTCATATTGTGGCCCCTCTCATCTCTCCCTCATATTGTGAGCCCTTGCATCTCCTCCTCATATTGTGAACCCACTCATCTCCTCCTCATATTGTGGCCCGCTCTAATCTCTCCTTCATATTGTGGCCCCCCTTATCTATTCGTCATATTGTGGCCCCTTATCTCTTCATCAATTTGTAGCCCCTCTAATCTCTCCCACATATTGTGGCCCCTCTCATCTCTCTATCATATTGTTGCCCCTACCATCTCCTACTCATAATATGGCATCTCATCTCCCCCTCATATTGTGGCCTCTCATCCCCCCCATATTATGTCCCCTCTCATACACCCCCATATCTTGGTCTACTTTCATACACCCCCATTTTTTGGGTTCCCTCTCATACCCCTATATTGTGGCCCCCTTTCATCCACCCCAAAGGTGTCAGTGGGCCAGTCTGACTCTGATTGAGCAGACCTAAACTGGCAGATATTCAAGTTTAGCATTCAGCCCCACTGGCAACATCAGCGATTGGTGCCAGTGCCAACCCTTTAAATATTGGCACCTTTAATGGGCATTGACAATTTGCAATGCCTTTGCCAATTATGAGTGTTACTGTTGGTCCGAACTGCTTAGGTTCTGCCACTGGAATCAAACTTATGTTCAAGGTTCTGCTAACCCAAACCTGAACGGATCAGCCCATCACTACTTAATAACTATTTAACAATATGTAACTATATTTAAAAATGTTATCTACTAGTATGACCCAGATTTAGGTTACACTTATCTAAATACATTACCTTGCAACATTTCTCTTTTGTTGTAAAGATAAGTCACATTGCTGAGTGTGCCGATAAAACCTTTATGACATACCATTCTTTATTGTATTTTGTACTTCAAACTACCAATTTTCAAATACTTTAAAATAGAATTTTAATTCAAAATAAAATGTTGCTTGTTTGACACCTTCACTAAATATGCACAGTAGAGAGAAGCTACACACGTTTATAGTGGACAAACCATGCTCATACATGTGAAAGCCAGCTTACCAATTTCAATGGGAATTGTGGCATGTGTTTTTTTCCCCTCCTGTGGCACAGTACAGAAAAAATTGCCACGAGGTTCTCCCACAGACCACACCTTAACAGGGCACCCTAACAGGGGACCATCTTAGATTGAGGTTAAATAGAAAACTATAGAGGTTGTAGAAATCAGACACATTTTTTTTTCTAAATAATACAGTGAAAGTACTGTAGAAGTGCTTCTGATAGTAGCAGGACAGTACAGTCTAATTCTAAAGACTACCATGGGAATTAAAGAGTCATGTTTATTTATAGCTAATACATATTAAACCTATAGCAAAGTAGATTTGTCTTTGTTTCCTGAATTCAAAAGCGGAGTGTCTATTATAAGTTCAATTAGCCATACATTTTAATAGCATAATCCTTTCCAAATTGAAATGACTTATATTCTTCATATGCATTAAAGGTTCAACTCCTTAATGGTAAATTATATTCTAATGATGGAACAAAAGAGTTACTAACAAAACAATGATAGTTTTGTTTTCTTCATTATGTAGAATACATTTTCTAAATTGAAACACAATTTTCAGCTTCATACTTTTAATGTCTAGGATGCATCACAGGCAGATAACAATATGGATATTAAACTATACATTCTGGTATCAGGGAGACAAATACATATAAAAGCTAAATTATTATTTTTGCTTCCACAATAGGCTTGATCTTTATTGGGTAAGATCTATAAAATGTTGTTGCCCACTTGGCCTTATGTTTCATTATGTAAAAGATGATGGACAGTGGGAAGGGTATAATAATCTTCATTTACATACTTTTATCATCAAGTTGAAAGGAAAAAAATAGTCAACAGCCAAAATTAATCACAGTTACACTTTATACTGAGTTGAAGGGGTGACAAAAGTGACAAAGAACCCCAAAACAAGTATCTTTGCTATTACAGTTTCCATGTCCCCAACAAAGGTTAATAAAACCTGGTGGAATATATGTAGCGCACCTGTGCTGGTAGAGCTGTAAAATTCCCAGCAATCCAAGTTAATCAGCTGGAAGATTATGTACAGTGAATCAACAGTAAAGACCACAAACAAAAAGAAAGTAATAGTACATGTAAAAGTGGATGCATGAGATAATGTAACAGAAACAGTGTCCTAATAAATTTGGAGTAAAAAGGAGATGTTCTGGCTTGTAAGACATTAGTAGCTGGAACACAAATACGGCAGCTGTATTACTATGATCAGGTGTACTGGAATTGCGGTAAGATTACCTCTTGCCCACTAGGAAAAACTGCAAAGTCCACAAAATAATTCCATAAATCCATGTGAAAAAAGTTCATTCAGATGTAGAAGTCCTTCACAACTAAACATAGAGGAAGTCTCTCGACTGATGTCAAAAGAGTACGAGAATCAATAAACATAAAGAAATTAATATTAAGCCATATCCTCTCTTCCATATTTACCAATACAAATTTAGCAATACTAAAGAGTATTGTTGGGTGCCCTTCTCCCTTAAAGGACATCTACCATCAGATAAGCCAATAGTTAGTAGTTAAGCCAATAGTATAAGATATGCAAAGAGCACCATCAGGCTCCACTGTTATATAATTTATGCTCACCCCGGGGCCGAGCTAGCCACATTCTAAAAGCTGGTGAGATTTGAAAAGAAAGTCGAGGACATCACCAGCTCTCAGAACACAGCGGGCATTATATTACAGTGAATAAATAAGCAATAATAAAATAATAAAATAAAATAAATTATTCGTGGCAAAATAAGGGACCTCAACTTATACTCGAGTCAACTTATACTTGAGTACTGTATATACAGTAAATAATCCACTAGGCAAACAAATAAAAACCAGAAAAGCACACCATTATTTATTTTTTGTTTCCTTGCAAATTCGATTATTCTATTAACAATGTTTTTCTTGATCTCTCTTTGACTATGCAGAGAATATGCTGCACTGAACTGTATATTGCCTTAGACTGAATTGTACCATAGGTGTGAATAGAACCTGGAGCCCCTTGGCTCATTTGCACAATTTTAAAGCCTTTTCTTCTTAAAAACAAAGGCATAAGAAGCTAAAAGAAGAGCAGATTCCCATAGAAGGGGCACACAACAGTATGTAAGTGAGCTTGGTTTACAATCCTTCATCCTGGTGGTAGATGTCCTTTAAAGTTACCTGCACTGGTGGTCCAGCAACCGTATCTTAATAAATACAGGTGCAAACTCCATCAGTTCGGACTTGTAGACCAGATGTGATCGTAGTGTTTGCTATAGTCTGGTATAGCTGATATAGCTGGTTTTCTGGTAAATCTGGAGGTCGGATGTAGTCACATACAACCAGCATGGGACACAGGGCAGAGCGGCACAAGGAGGAGAGAAGAATCTGCAGTTTGGTGCATGGAGACAGGAAAGGAGAGAATTTATTTATTTTTTATATGCTCTGGGATTTTCAGTATGATTAGTTTTATGCTCTAGGGGTCTCATTGTCTTTTATGGGATCTCCAGTACTGTCTGCTCTGTATCAGTATGGGTCTTCAGTATCAGTATTTGTCTGCTCTGGGGGTCTCCAGTATTATTAGTCTGCTCTGGAGTCTCCATTATTATCTGCTATTGGTCTCCAATATTTGTCTGCTCTGGGGGACTCCACAGCCATGCTACAAATATAGACATTCTATTCTGCTTAGAAATATATTTATTAAGAAAACTGATGACTTGTTTAATGCTTATTACACCCACTTTATATTCACCATATTTTTAACAGTTCTCACATATTACAAAATGGCCATTTAAAACATTAATACTAGTGAAGAGCACTTATTCTAACCATCTCTTACTCTAGGGTCTTCTGATTTGGTGAAGATACATAAAAAGAAAGATAGCTGGGATATTTTTATATACATTTTTAATGGCCTGAAGATTTAAAAGAAATATAATGAGATGCCAGATTTAGAATTCATCGTTTTCTACTAGTCAATATTTATAGTATAGAATAGCGGTCTTTTCAGGAATTGCATTTTCCACAGTAAATTATATTATGAATTAGAGATCCACTGATCACTCTTTTCCTTTATTTAGTTTTAACATGGAGGTCAAGAGTACAGATTTATTATTATTGTCTCATTAAGTGTAATTGGAAAACTCAAGGACAATCTAAAGAACCAAAAATTTTCCAGGCATACAATAAATATGTATGGTGCTCAGAGGTATTGTATTGTAACAAGCCTGGAGGGATCAAGTACAAGGACACTCAAAAGATGACATGTTCTGAAATGTCTTGATGCTGTGTAAGGTCAGCCTTAACTTTAAATGCAGCTTTGACTCTCGTGGCAACACTTGCATCTTAATAGAAAAGCACTAGACTGCAGGTGGAGAAGACTAAGCTACAGTATACAAACAAAACACCAAATTACAATCATTTTATATTATACAATAATATTGGAAATAATGCAACATGTTTCCTGATATAAATGCAAAAAAACTACTGAATGCTATCAATCTATACCCTTTCCTGCTTTGAAACATGTTGTCTTTAGATTATATTGTATATATTTTGGGGACAGGTTCTCTTTATATTTTATAAATGCATTTATTTGACTCACTTGACATCACTAATTAGTTATATTGGGATTTTTATTGCAGAAGTCTAAATTTACAGAGAAAATAACATGTACCTTATCTAATGCATACATTAAATTAGAAAAAAAAATTCTTAGGTTGACTCCTAGACAGCATTCAAATAGAAACAGCTTCTATCGAAAAGTCAATACAGAGGACATATTAACAACATAGGATCAAATTTAGAGGGGTATTCCCATGAAGACAATATTCTTAAATGTACTCAGGATAGCAAAATAATACATTCTCTAATTCACAGTCTTTAACAAAAATACTGCATTTCACAGATATAAGTCCAACCTGTCTATCAGTCCTGGTGTATACAATTTTAGTTGCCCCGGGTTCCCATTGTAAAAATCTTCTGGTAAGACAGGGCCCACCTCTAATAAAATGGCCACTGCAGAGCCCCCTTTAATGAAATGTCTACATCAGATTCCTCCCTTTAATAAAATAACCACAGCAGTTGCCCTCCTTTAATGAAATGTCCACCGTAGAGCCCCTCCTTTAATGAAATGTCCACTGCATAGCCCCCTTTAAAGACATGCCAGCAGCAGAGCCTTCTTTAATGGAATGTGTACTGCAAAGCCGCCTTTAATGAAATGGCCACAGCAGATACCCCTTTAATGAAAAGGCCACGGCAGATGCCCCCTTTAATAAAATGGCCTCAGCAGATGCCCTCTTTAATGAAATGGCTGCAGCAGATTCCCCCTTTGATGAAATAGCCACAGCAGAAACAGCCTACCCCATAAATTCAATATCCATAGCAGATGCCCCCTTGAATGAAATGGCCACAGCAGGGTCCATCCTTTTACAGAAATGTCCTCAGCCCCTTGAAAAACAACTCTATACTCACCTTCAGCTTCTTCTCCACACTGCTCCGTCTTCTCCTCTTCTGGTATTTTTTTTAACCTGAAGATGTGAAGATCTTCATATGGGCCTGGGTATGGGAGAGCATGGGCCCTTGGGAAGCCAAAGGCCCTGGACGAACACCCATACCACCTATATGAAGATCCGACATTGTCTACAAGCTACAGATAAGATGCAATGTTTATAGCAGGGGTATAGCAGGGCTGACATTGTGTTATAGCTGAGATATAGCAGAGCTGAAGAGTATCATTGTGTTTTCTATCCATCTCATGGATCTCATCATCTCTCATATAAATAAAATAAACTGACAGTAACTAATGACTTAGTGTCAATTTATTTAACTGATACCCTAACGTTTCCTGGCTAAATAAAGGACACTTGTCTTTCAGTTAGTGTTAGTTAGTATCCGTTTTTTTTCTTACAGTTAATTAAGCTATTTACTTTCACTTTCAATACATCGATCTATAGCTTCTATATCTTTCTATCTATCTATCCATCCCTCACAACTGTAGTGGGAAATGAACCTTACACTGACCATTGCTGAGTTATAGGAACTAGACTATAAATAAAACTGAGTAAAATTGTAAAGTAATGGGGTTAAAAATGTCTTAATTGTGTAAACATCACTAGGGGATTAAAATTTAAGAACTTGATGGGTAAAGCCCATTTATAGCATCCTGGTATAGTTTGTAGTACTGGTGGGCTATCTGGTTTTGGCAAATTGTATTTTAATGTTATATGGGTTTTGCCATAAATTTAACAGATCATCTAACCCAGATAATCAAATCCAAGTTCTTAGAGGTGTAGAATGGTGTCATATACAACTGCTCCCTATGTCTTGGCAATGGAAGAAGGGTGCCAAGTCCATGCTGTTAGCTGCTGTGCATGTAGTAAAATCTATGGAAGTGTTAATTAGCATTACTTATCTCCCATTTACTTTCTTATCAACAAGGTAGGAGCAGAAATGTGGCATTGTATATAATTATGTTTATCTAGTGACACGGTGTTGCTGTTCTTTTCTTACAAATTAAAAGTAACACATACTACAGTTTCTGCTTCTTTGTTGCCTAATTCAGATAACTGTTTTCTCTGCAGTGTTGGATGGCTCATCTCTGATATGATGAGTTTTATCTGCGCAAACAGAAGTCTTCCTAATGAAAGAAACAGTGTGACAAGTCGAAAATGAGTCATCAGTGGGTATGCCAAAGATACAGTACTAAGGAAGAAGTTCTGTCTCTGAGATTGAAGATCACTATTTGTTACTAGTTACATAATGTTGAGTGTGTGTTATTCATTGGAAAATCTTTCATAGTTTTGCTTGAGGAGGGAAAACAGAATTTCTGTCATGCTTAATGTAAGGATTTGTACCAGGAAATCGCTTTCACAAAGGTTTAACCCTTCCCGCCGAGCCCCACCGTTTTTATTTTAAAAAAAGAGCTATCTGAAGGCTTGTTTTCTGTGTAACAAATTGCACTTCATAGTGATGGTATTTAATATCCCATGTCATGTACATGGCAGTGGGAAAAAAATTCCAAATGCAGTGAAAATGGGGAAAAACGCATTTGTGCCGTTTGCTTAAGGGCTTGGATTTTTACGGCTTTCACTGTATGCCCCAAATAACATGTCTACTTCATTCTTTGGGTCTTGACGATCATGAGGATACCAAATTTGTATAGGTTTCATAATGTTATCATACATTTACAAAAATTGAAACCTCCTGTAAAAAAAAATTCTTCATTTTGCCATGTTCTGGCGCTAATAACTTTTTCATACTCTGGTGTACAGAGCTTTGGGTGGTGTCATTTTTTTGAAACTTTTGATGACACTTTCAATGCTACCATTTTTAGCACTGTATGGCAATTCAATCAAATGTTTATATTTTTCAAAATGGCAAAAAAGTGGTATTTTTGAATTCGGGTGTTATTTTCTGTGAAGGGTTAAAGCCCAGGATTAACATTTATTATACTTTGATACATTGGACATTTTTGTACGTTGAGATACCTAAAATGTTTAGGATTTTTACAGCTTATTTATATCAGTTCTAGGGAAAGGGTGGTAATTAGAATTTTTAGGTTTTTTTAATGTAATTTTTTAACTTTTTTTTATTTTTACAATTTTTTAGACCCACTAGGGTATTTTAACCCTAGGTTGTCTGATTGATCCTACCATATACTGCCATACGACAGTGTTGCAGTATATGGGGATTTTTCTCATCATTCTTTACAATGTGCAAATTGCACATTGTAAAAAAATGGGTTAAAACCAGACAGCCTCGAGTCTTCTTAAGACCTGATGCTGTAATGGCAACCAATTGCCACCCCCCAATGACTTCACAGGAGGCACGGATCGTATCCAAGATGGCGGCACCAAAAAGCCGCCAGGATTTAAATGCCTTTGATAGATTTGCCAGCACCGACCATGGATATTACCAGTGGGTGTTTGCTGCAATATGCAGCAAACGCCCCCCTTTTATGGAGAGGGCTCAGCCCATAAGCCCATTCCATACACCCACAGCCGTCAACATACTTCATACATCAGCGGTGTGTGGTATGGAAGATGCAATGTAGGTAATTAAATAAAACATTTATACATGGATATATTGTTGTATAATGGTATAAACTCAATTCCTAGTGTACTATGTTCTTTATTATACATCATTTTTCTGTGTTTCATCCTTAATTTTTAGACATTATTTACACTTGCCTTCTTACAAAAGAACAAACCCCAAGCCCACATGACTATCGCAGTGTCATCTCATAAATTAACTCTCTCCTCTCAAGATTATAGGGTTTATCTGATTTTCAGTTATAGTAGAATTCATTCTTAGAATCATTATTTCAGTTTGTAAGGTGCAGAAGAATTTTGCTGTTGATGTCTTCATGTTAGGAGATCTTATATACTGAAGCCAAAGTCAAAGCAGAGGTGGCACCCTAGACAGATGTCTACCTACCTTTTGTCCTGAGCATGGTCTTATATATGATTTTCTTTGTCTGTAACCATAACAATTAATTTCTGAAAGGACTGTATGGCCAAATTATTATTTATTTTAGGTCTGTTGAATGTAAAAGGATAAACTATGATATCCTTTCATTCACATTTAATTGAAGCTTCAGAATTATGCAGCTCAAAAAATATTTTTGTTTTGCTGAAAACATACAAATCTTTTGAGTCTGTTGCACTGTTTATCCCTGCCAGATATGGAATACATTTAAAAGTCTAATTGGTTTTATTATGCAGGAACAATTCTGTTTACATTTTTATTACATGTAAATAGAAAATATATAACATGTAATTTAGTTTAGTAAAGCCAAAGGTAAGGTGAAAGGTATATCTTGTATTTTATATGTAATAAAATTTATTGTCACAAACCTTTTCTTTATAAATCACTGACATTGGATTTTACATCAGATATTGTAGTTTCAAAGTCATTTCAGAATTTTCCATTCTTAACTTAAATATCTTTAGACTTACACTTATATGCGTCCTTATTCCAATTTTTGTGAATTCCAAAATTGTGAAAAAGTGGAGATTAGGACGTTGATTGGGGAATTATTTTAAGTTACAGGGGGGATAATCCTTTTTGTATTTTGATTGGCTGGGACTTTTGGGAGGCTAAGATACCTAATATGTTTCTGATTTTTTTTGTTGATTTTGTAATTTAAAAGAGAAAATGTACACATTTAGTGTACTAGGGGGTTGATCATTTCTGCCATG